>BLBF01000069.1:1194014-1227835 GCA_015471245.1 Laticauda colubrina
CCATAAGCACACCTCCAAGAAGACCTCCACCACCAATTCCTCCTCCTCTGAGTAAGCCTCCAGTGAGGCCTCCCAGAAGGCCTCCACCCCCGCTGCCCCCCAGGAGGCCTCCTAGAAGTCCATCGTCTCCACCACCTCCATTGCCAAGGGGCACTTCTCTCATGGCGCCTTGGAGGGCGTTGCTTTGGGCCATCGAGTTGCTGACAGCTGGAAAACAAAAGAACAAGGAGGTCATACGTAACAATGGGGATGGACATGACAACTTCATTCCTGTTCCTATTTGGCTCTTTGTGGATCAGCAAGTTCCACATCTGGGGTGTCTTTTGTGGATAAGTTTTTATTTCAAGAGGAATGGAACACCTTCCATCACTATTCATCTCTTTCCTTTCTTGCCCCTAAGATCAGGAATAGGAGGATGTCCTGGATGGACCCCATGGGATGTCCTACCAGAGTGGCTTTGAGTTTGAGCGCTTGCGTTACATGCAAAGATCCCAGGTTCAACCTTCAGCATTTCCAAATAGGGACCTCCTCTGCTCCTGAAGACCATGGATAGTCTCCAAGCTTGCATCAATGGCCATTGTATAAAGCAGAGTAGACCATACTGGATGGAACAACAGTTTGATGCAGTTAAATATTGAGTGTTTGATGGTGGGCAGTAGAAAAATAAGAGAAATCATAAAAAAACATGGAAACAGTTGATGAAAAAGTGGAGTGTCCATTCAAACCATTTCTGAAGAAAGACAGTCTTCTGGAGCATTTATAAAGCATATTTATGGTTTCTCCCAATTACTCAGTTCCTGGGTCAGGAAACAAGTCGAGAACCAATTTAAATAATGAGAATATTAAAAACTGGACTTCTTCTCAAAGCATGACCATCCCTGAAGAAAGATATTCTTTAAGTGTCTTAATGGCAGAAACATTCATGTTTCTTGGTCATATCGCAGGAAGATTATTTAAATTTATTATTTTTTATTAATTTTAATGTAATTTAATTTGTTCTGGCATAGTTCTGGTTTGTCTTAGTCAGATCCTGAGTGATAGACAAATACAGAAAACCATTAAAGTCATGAGAGACGCTCACTAAACAGTTGGATGTCCACTCAGATCTTCATCCTTGAACAACCCCCAAGAAAGATCATTTTAAATACCAATAAAGTAGAATATTTGTAGCTCAGGGTTGAAATGATGGGTCCTTGGTACTGTGTTGCAGACATTACGTGACCCATCTAAGTAACATCATCACCGCTAGAAAGGAGGAGGGTTTGCACTGATGTTATTAGCTAATTGGATCATAAAACATTTGCAAGAAAACAGCCAAGCTCAGAGAGTACCAAGGGCCCCACAGTCCTCCTCTTCCTCCCCTGCCTCCCCACTAATCCCCCTCCCTCCTAACTTTGATGTTGTTACCTAGTTGGGTCAGAAATGTCTGAAAGAAAAAAACCAACTCAGAGAGCACCAAGGACCCCACAGTCTTCCTTCCTTCCTTCCTTCCTTCCTTCCTTCCTTCTTCTCCCTCTCCCTTTTTGCACTGATGTTGTTACCTAGTTGGATCATGAAACATTTGCAAGAAAACAATCAAGCTCAGAGAGCATCAAGGACCCCACAATCCTCCTTCCTTCCTTCCTTCCTTCCTTCCTTCCTTCCTTCCTTCCTTCCTCCCTCCCTCCCTTCTCTTTCTCCCCCTCCCCCCCTAGCACTAATGTTGTTACCTAGTTGGGTCATGAAACATCTGCAAGAAAACAACCCAGCTCAGAGAGCACCAAGGACCCTTATAGACTTAAGTGTCTTCTGGAATGTCAGAACACTCAAGACCATGTGCGCATCTTTGGGATAGTGTACTCCATAAAAGGAGGGTCTACTACCAAAGATCCTAATATTTTTTTAGCTGGAGTCAAATTATGGAAGCAGCCATTCATCTAAGGATCACCAAGTCAACATCTTTCTCTTCCATTTGCCTGAGGAGGCCATTTCGAAAGCTGAGGCCTCCCCATAAACAGACTTAGTTGAGCTCCTTGTTCCTTGCTTGCTCTCTTAGACTTACCATTACGCAACACGTCTTGGTTGACTCGGATGACTGCGTCGGTTGGAAGGAGTTGACTTTGGGAGGGAATCAGCAGAGCAGAGACCACGAAGATGCCCCAGGCCGCTAACATCTTTGGCCCAGTGGGACCTGCTGAGATGCAACTGGAGCTCAGTACAGATGTCCTCTCAAAATTTCTCTCCATCCAATTAGCGGGTAGAGAAACCGAGTGGGAGATTTCTCTGAAGGGAAAGGAGAGCCTGGCCGACCAATTCTGAAGAGCTCCGGGGGAGGGGGAGAAATCTTTCTGAAAAAGGCCATCAGGAGATCTTCTTGAGATCTTCCCTTGGGGTTGAACCAGAGGTGGCATTCAGCAGGTTCTGGCCAGTTCTGGAGAACCAGTAGTGGAAATTTTGAGTCCTTTGGAGAACCAGCCAATCCCACCTCTGACTGGCCTCCATCCCTTCTCTGCCTCCCATTGAGTCCCAGATGATTGGCTGGGTCTCCTTTGGTTGCCCTGAACAGGAAAACGGACCTGAAAAGCAGGTTAGTGGGGTGGGGAGGGAAAGGGGATATTGCAGTAACCTTCCCCCTTTCCTCCCAAGTTGACCCTTGTTCCTTAACTGTTCCCTTCTCCTGGCAGCTCTTCACATGCGCACATCAGGAACAGGCTCCAGCTTTTCTTCTGCCCCACTGATCTCTGACTCTGAAGGCAGCTGATAACAGTTTGACTGGCCCCACCCCAATCTTTTCTCTGCCTCCCATTGAGTCCCAGCTGATCAGCTGAGTCTTCTTTGGTTGTCCTGCACAGGAGAAGAGAGCTGGAAAGCAGGTTAGTGGGATGGGGCGGGGGATTTTGCAGTAACCTTCTCCTGCCACGCCCACAGAACCAGTAGTAAAATATTTTGAATCCCACCACTGGTTTGAACAGCTGGAAGTCTTGGGAGGTGACAAACCATAGCAAATTGTCCCAAAGGTGCTTCCTCCATAAGGCAAATGGCCTTTCTTGTTCTTGATTTTCCTTGAAAGCATTTCACTTCTCATCCAAGAACTGAAGAACTTCAGAACTGAAGAAGCTTCTTGGATGAAAAGTGAAGTGTTTTCAAGGGGAAATAAAATCAAGAAAGTCTAGTTGCCTTTTGGAAAAGCACCTTTTCCATGACTTGGAGCATGACATTCCATGTCACTAACCACGACTTGGATGATGGGGAACCTCCATAGACACCTAACAAATTGTGGATTGAAAGATAGGGCACCCAGACACCTGAGCAATCCTTGGTCACCTCACTGTTGTGGTCAAAAACATCAAATCCATTGGTGAAAAGTCCTCTGGTGCCATTTTTTTTAACCTCCAAAAGAACCTTTCCCTGAAATTGAGTTATAATTGGGAGTAGATCAACTTTTTGATATCATATACTTTCTCAGTAGGAATTGAGAAAAGGAAATAAGATTGTTGGTAGGACTGTATCACCAAAGACTCAGCTGGCATTTTCTTCAGACATCATTCCTCAGAGATTCAGATTGCACCAATTTGGGCCCCTTTGACCCAACTAAGCTTGTTCCAATGTCTGGGGCATTTGCATTCCCCCAAAAGTGCAAGTCAGGAAGAAAACCCACAACTGATTGGTTGTCATTTAGATACAATTTGAATTCAAGTACATTCTACCAACAGAATATTTGTGGCTTGGGGTTGAAGTCCAGAAGTTGTGGACACTCCAACACTGAAGGTTTTCAAGAAGAAACTGGACATCCATTTGTGCAAAACAGCGTAGGGTCTGCTGCTTGAACAGGGGGTTGGACTAGAAGATCTCCAAGATCCCTTCCAACTCTGTTCTTCTGTTACTCTGAACTCTGGGTCCCAGATGATCCCTGAGCTAAATACATTGTGTTTTTAGGATTTCCACATATGGGTGCAATAATTCTCTCATTCCTATTCAAAATTATAATTTGGGAAAGTTTGATGAAGAGGTGATTGACAGGATAAGATCTCATCCCTGTGTAATCCATCTCTTCTTTACTGGTTTTCTGCATGCTTTTAAAGGTTTCTTTTTTTTTAATTCAAAATTATAATTTGAGAAAATTTGAAGAAAAAGTGATTGACAGAGTAAAAAGACCTCATCCCTGTACTGTGTCAACTCATGAAACATTTCTATGCCTGTTTTACAGTTGCCATGAACAGAAGGGGATGGGTGAAAGAAGACATACTGTCTGCCTCCGATTTTCCATATAGTTTAATTTTAACAGATAATCAGAGTTGGAAGGGATCTTATAGGTCATCTAGTCCAACCCCCCCACCCAAGTAGGAGACCCTACGCCATTTCTGACATTTCTTCTTGAAAGTCTCAAGTGATGGCACTCCTACAACTTCCAAGGGCAAGCTGCTCCATTGGTTGATTGTTCTCCCCGTCGGAAAATTTATCCTTATTTCCAGGTTGAATCTCTCCTTGTTCAGTCTCCATCCATTATTCCTTGTCTGGCCTACAGGCACTTAGAAAATAGCATGATCCCCTCCTCCTCCCTGGGGCAGCCCCTCAAATATTGGAAGATGCTCTCCTGTCTCCCCTGGTCCTTCTCTTCACTAGACCAGCCAGGCCCAGTTCCTGCAACCGTTCATCGTATGTTTTAGTCTCTAGTCTCCTAATCATATTGGTTGCTCTTCTCTGCACTTTTTCTAGAGTCTCAACATCTTTTTTATAGTGTAGTGACCAAACTGGATGCAGTACTCTAAGTGTAGCTTTACTAAGGCTTTATAGAGTGGTATTAGTAGCTCACTTGATCTCTATTGTATCCCTCTGTGAATGCAACTTAGGGTTGCATTAGCTTTTTTGGCGGCTGCTGCACACGACTGGCTCCTCTTTCGCTGGTTGTCCACTAAGACACCAAGATCCCTTTCCCAGTTACTTCTATTGAGCCTGGTTTCACCCAGTCTGTTTCATTTTATTTTTAATTTACATACTTTAACCATTTTGACTTTTTGTCTCTTTCATCTTTTTATGACGTGAGCTTCAGATGGCCTGCAGATAAATTTAATAAAGAAATCAAAGAAATAGAAGGAATAAATCAAAGAACTGCACCCCACCATCCACCTTGTTCTCCTTTACCTGGATTTTTTTTCTACTCAGGCAAATTGAGAATGGAGAATCTTGGCTTTCGACCTGCTAATTTTCAGTCTGTTTCTAGGTTGTTCTTAGCCACCTCACCTCCTCCTCCTTCGGGTTCTAGAACTGTTGAAATGGCACCACCATTTATATTAATGGCAGGCAGTGGGTGGTGATGGATTGGGCGTCAGGGATATGTTGATAACAAACTCAATCTTCTCTTTTAATCTCATTTCTCAAAGTTCAGTCTTTGTAATGAGTTGTAATTCTGGAACAGGGGATTAAGCCAGAGGTATCAAATGCCCAGGCAGCTCTAAAATCTGAGGTTCATTGTCTCTAACAAGAGGAAAGGAAGGGTTGATTTTTTTTCCCCACATTTACAAAAATATAGAAGATACAGGTTAACAGAATTGGAAAGGACCTTGTAGGTCATCTAGTCCAACCCTCTGCCCAAGCAGGAGACTCTACACCATTTCTGACAGATGGCAGTCCAGTCTCTTCTTGAAAGTCTCAAGTGATAGAGCTCCCCCAACTTCCGGGGGCAACTTCTGTTCCATTGGTTGATTGTTCTCACTGTCGGAAAATTTCTTCTTATTTCCAGGTTGAATCTCTCCTTGTTCAGTTTCCATCCATTATTCCTTGTCTGGCCTTCAAAAGTGCTTTGGAAAAGAAGGATGACCCCCTCCTCCTTTCTGGGGCAGCCCCTAAAATATTCGAAGATGCTCTCCTGTCTCCCCTGGTCCTTCTCTTCCCTAGACTAGCCAGGCCCAGTTCTTGCAACCGTTCATCATGTTTTATCTCCAGTCCCCTAATCATCCTGGTTGCTCTTCTTTGCACTCTTCCTAGAGTTTAATTTTTTAAGAGTCTCAATTTTTAATTTTTAATTTTCTAGAGTCTCAATTTGTTTTTATAGTGTAGTGACCAAAACTGGATGCAGTACTCTAGGTGTGGCCTTAACTAAGGCTTTTGTAGAATGGTAGTAGAACCTCCCTTGATCTCAATTGTCTCCCTCTGTTAATGCAATTTAGGATTGCATTGGCCTTTTTGGCTGCTGCTGCACAATATTGGCTCCCATTTAGCTGGTTGCCCACTAAGACTCCAAGATCCCTCTCCCAGTTCCTGCTATTGAGTCTGGTTTCACCCGGTCTGTATGTGTCCTTTGGGTTTTTCTTGAAATGTCTACTTGGGGGCCACAATTCTGCAACTTTGTCCTCCACCCTCCCTATGAAAAAGGGGATCTCCATGAAAACTTCTCTAGAAAGATCTGGACAAGTAAATGTAGCACATGGTTTCAGAACCCTGAAAGATCTTCTCCTTACTATACTAGATGACAATCCACAGTATTTCTCCCTGTGACACTAGGGTACAAGCCCAGGAAAGGAGAAAGCTGCAGGTCTAATCAAACATGGTAAGGCTAACTCACTAGTTGGGTTCAGACAACTATGTTTCAACAGGTGAATTACAGAACAAGTGGACAATTAAGGATGAAGTACGTTGCAGAATTTGGGTAAGGCTAATTTAATTTTAAAAAAGGGGCAACATGACAAGAGTCTTCCAATATTTGAGGGGCTGCCTCCAAGAAGAAGGGGGTCCATCTATTCTCCAGAGCCCCTGAGAGAAGGACAAGAAGCAACAGATGGAAACTGATCAAGGAGAGAAGCAACCTGAAACTAAGAAGAAACTTTCTCGCACTGACAACGATTAACCAGTGGAACAACTTGTCCTCAGACGTTGTGGGTGCTCCATCACTGGGGTTTTTGAAGAAGAGACTGGACAACCATTTGTCTGGGATGGTATAAGGTCTTCTGTTGCTTGAGCAGGGGTTGGACTAGAAGACCTCCAAGGTCCCTTCCAGCACTATTCTGATTCTGGACATATTTGCATAGCTCATTAATTTTTAGTGAATTTTAATTACTGGGAATATTGTGTGACTCTAGTCTAGTTGACTTTTTTCTCAAATTTTGGAAATTTAAGGCATGAAACTCCTAGGATTCGCCAGCCAGCTATGCCATGTAGCTACATAGCTAGGTAGGAGTCCTAGTGGACAATCACTTAAACGTGAGCCAGCCGTGTGTTGCAGCTGCCAAAAAATCCAATGCAATCCTAGGCTGCATCTACAGTTGGATAGAATCAAGATCACATGAAGTTCTAGTCCTGCTTTATACGACATTGGTGAGACCACACTTGGGACATAGAACATAGAAAGATAGAATAGGAAGGGACCTTGGAAGTCTTCTAGTCCAACCGACCTGCTCAAGCAGGAGACCCTATATCATTTCAGACAAAGGATTGTCCAGTCTCTTTTTGAAAGCTTCCAGTGATGAAGCTCCCACAACCTCCAGAGGGAAGTTGTTCCATTGGTAGATTGCTCTCACCATTAGGAAATTTCTCCTTAGTTCAAGGTTGCTTCTCTCCTTGGTTAGTTTCCATCCATTGTTTCTCATCTTGCCTTTTGGGGCTTTGGAAAATAGTTCGACCCCTTCATCTCTGTAGGAGCCCCACAAATATTGGAACAGTGCTATTGTCAGGATTCCATTAATTGCCCGAATTAAATCATGAGCCTTGGCCCAAGCTTCGGAAGAATCCAAGAGATTTATTTGGAGCAACATGCTGGCATTAACCTAAATGAAGCCAACTCTGGCATACGTAATTCACAGTCATTTGTGACCCTATTTCCTCTCTCCCCCCTGGGTAAGTCATCAATCAATGAAGCACATTCACAGGCTGGGTGTCATCAATCACGTTCTCCAATGAAGGATTCTTGAGAGCAGAAGATCCGGTAGCCTAGCTACAATCTTTGTAAGAAAAGTGTGGAATGTACTTCTGGTTTTAAACTGCCACACTGCTCCTTCAGATTCTCCCCTCTCCTTCTTATGGCAACTTGGAAACAGGCATAGGAGTGTTTGACGAGTTGACAGCTATCATATCTCCCCTAGTTCTTCTTTTCATTAGACTAAACATACCCAATTCCTGTAACCATTTTTCATATGTATAATACTGTGTCCATTTCTGGTTATCACAGAATAACAGAATAACAGTGTTGGAAGGGACCTTAGAGGTCTTCTAGTCCAACCCACTGCTCAAGCAGGAGATCCTATACCATTATGGACAAATGGCTGCCCAGTTTTTTAAAAACCTCCAGTAATGGAGTAGCCACAACTTCTGGAGACAAGCCATTCCATTGAATAACAGAATAACAGAATTGGAAGAGATCTTGGGAGTCTTGTAGTCCAACCCCCTGCTCAAGCAGGAGACCCTATAAGCTTTTCAGACAAAAGGCTGTCCAGGATCTTCTTAAAAGCCTTCAGTGATGGAGCACCCAGAACTTCTGTTCCACTGATCGATTGAGCCAGCCCAGGATTTTGAAATATGGCCTCGATCTGAAGTCAATCAAAGCTTTCTCTATATGGGGTGGTCCATTCTAGGCACCACCAAGTCTGATTTAGCCCAGATTTCCTGTCCCTTCATGTGAGCATTATTTTGAGAAATGTGTGGTGGCCCTCCCACTTGATACGGAGCTAATGGAGGGCTGATTTTTGATACCTTTGGGTTTCTGCAAGAGATCCTGAACTGTTTGAGATGCATGTCAGCTTCTCATTCAACTCACTCCGGGCCACAAAAGGCATCTTTGTCCTTCTAAACTGAACAGTTAAGACCTCAGATAAAAGGTATCTGAGATAAAACTTGTGAATGCTTCCGTCTTTGCATAAGAAAGGGGATTAGCTGACCAGACAAAAGCCATCTCAAAGCTCATTAGCTCCCTTTCCAGATTAAACCCAAAGAAAACACTTAATCTCTTTCCTGTAAAATCGCATTAGGTTGAGGTAGTCCTTGACTTACATCCACCAGACTTTGCCCTGCTTCTCTCCCCAGACCCCACCCAAACCAGTAAAACCAAACCCAAAGTGCAAAGAATTGTATCTGTGAAGACCAAGATTCTCTTTTAGAAGTATGTTGCAAACCACTGAGTGTTGTGCAAGCCACGATGTTGGCCAAAGCATCAATACTTCTCCTGAGCATATTTAATAACAGGAATAATAGAATTGGAAGGTACCTTGGAAGTCATCTAGTAGTCGAACCTCCACCCCGCTCCACCCATTCAAGCAGGAGACCCTGAACCATTTCTGACAGGTGGCAATCCAGTTTCTTCTTGAAAGCCTCCGGTGATGAAACTCCCACAACTTCTGAAGGCAACTTCTGTTCGATTGAATATAGATTAACAGAGTTGGAAGGGACCTTGGAAGTCATCTAGTCCAACCCCCCACCCAAGCAGGAGAACCTACACCATTTCTGACAGATGGCAGTGCAAGCTTTTTTTGGAAGGACTCCGGGGATGAAGTTCCCTCAACTTCTAAAGGCAACTTCTATTCTACGGGTTGATGGTTCTCACTATCAGAAATTTCCAAGTTGAATCTCTCCTTGTTCAGTTTCCATCCATTATTCCTTGTCTGGCCTTCAGGTGTTTTGGAGAATAGCTTGACCCCCTCCTCTTTGTGACAGCCCCTCAAATATTGGAAGGCTACTCTCCTGTCTCCCCTGGTCCTCCTCTTCACTAGACTAGACAGGCCCAGTTCCTGCAACCATTCATCATATATTTGAGCCTCCGGTCCCCTATTTAAAGTACTTGGTATGAGACAGAAAACCGCAGACATCCATCCACATTTTAAATACCTTTATTGGGCAAGCAAATCATTAATTCTCAGAGAGGACAGTAGCTCTCTACAATTTTAGCTGTAAGGTTGTCCATAGCAGACCACTGAAAGTGGAATCTGAATTGGTCTGAAGCAACTTTGGGAGAAATTAGGATAGGTTGAGATTCACTTGCTTTGAGAATAGACAGGAAGTTGAGGGAAGCGAGCTTGTTCTTCTGACTTAGTGTCTTCTTCCTTCGGGGTCTTATTTAGGGGTCTTATGGATCACCAGCATCTCCTGGAAAGCAGAAAAGAGGCGCACTCAGAAGCAGTCAAAGAGATCTAAAGTACAGATTCAGGGAGGGCAACAGCTTCTAGCTATGTGGCAACTGTCATGGGATTAATATGAACTCCAGGAGTTCAAGTAGGGAGGAATCCTACTGTCCACATCCATGACTTCATTCTAGAATATTAGATTGACCACGGGGTGAAGAGTGGTCAAACATGGGCCTTGATCTGAGTCAAATAATACTCTTTCTTTCTTTCTTTTTCTTCCTTCTTTCCTTCCTCTTCCTTCTTTCCTTTCACCATCCATCTTCCTTCTGCCCTCCATCTTTCTTCCTCCATCTTCCTTCCTTTCCTTTCATCATCCATCTTCCTTCCTAACTTTCTCCCTCTCTCCATCTTCCTTCCTTCTTTCCTTTCATCATCCATCTTCCTCCTTCCCTCTTTCCTTTTGTCATCCATCTTCTTCCTTCCTTCTTCTCTCCATCTTCCTTCCCTTTCACCATCCATCTTCCTTCCTTCCCTCCTTCCTTCCTTTTACCATCCATCTTCCTTTCTTCCTTCCCTCTTCCTTCCTGCCATCCATCCATCCATCTTCTCTCCTTCCCCTCTCCTTCCCTTCATCCGTCCCTCCCTCTCTTCCTTCCAACATTTAAATCCTGGACTTTGTAAAGCGAAGGTAAGTTTCCTTTTGGATGTGGAGATACAAAACACTGGCCTTTCTTCCTTAGAAGTTCTTAGCAACTTCTGACTCATTTCTTGAAGACAATGGCCAGTATTTTTGAAGAAATCTTTTCTTTAGGAAATAAACGGTCAGGCTCTTACATCCAGGGTTTTAACCACACCGTTGGCAAAGTTCAGGTTGAAGATATTCGGGAGTGGGATTCCAAAGTTCAGGCCAACTAAACAAAAGCAACAAAACCATACAATTAGGTCCCAAATCCTAGGTGTTTGGTTCAAAGCGATGGTGCTGCACTCACTGTACTTTTTTTTTTTTGCAAATCACTTAATGTGTGTCATTTGCACAATGACACTGCTGTATAAACTGCATCACATATATGGCCCTTCCCTTCCCTGGCAAAGACCCTGCTCACAACACAAAGTTTCTCACAATTCAATTGTCTACATTAACAGGCCCCTTCATGGATCACTACCTTGTGATTGTGATTGCTGGAAGAAATATCAACAACCTCAGATATGCAGATGATGCCACTCTAATGGCAGAAAGTGAAGAGGAACTAAAGAGTCTCTTTGTGCCGACAAGGGAGGAGAGTGCAAATGTTGGATTGAAACTCAACATTAAGAAAACTAATGTGAGAGGAAACCCTTAACACTCTACCTGTGCTTATGCTTCCTAGCCCCGTACCTGGCTTGTACTGCTTCTTATATGACAGTATATTAAAGTGCTAGCTTGATAAAAGACACAAACTAAGGGAAAGTTTGTAATCTGCATTGTGTAAAATTTAATAGTTGCAAATGAATCAGTTTTGGGGCTATTTTGGACATTACTGCCTGGGACATTATGAGAATACGGAACCAAACAGGGCAGATGACCAAGAGTTTTTCAGATAAGTGCCAAAGCAATAGGATGGCACAGTGAAATGAGGAAGTATCCTGGTAAGTTTCCAGAGGAACAGAAGAGATGAGAGAAAAAGAGTACATAAGAAGGGGTTTTATCTCAGATCATGGCCACTGGCCATGGCTACTCCTTGCCGGACTTGGCCACGTCAGTGGACCTTATTGCAATAGGTTGTTTGTAGGTATTACCTTACTGCAATGTTGTTATGTTATGATGGCTGTTCATGTTTCAAATTGCTCATGAAATAAACCTCTGATTTCAAAGTAGGACTTATTGCCTGTGGTTTGTCTGTGTTCCTCTTTTATTGAATTATTTTTGTGACACTAAGATCCTCTCAATTCCTAGCAAATAGATGGGGAAGAAATGATCTTTAGAAGGCCAGATCCTGAAGAGGAAACTCAAAGACTTTGGCCACCTCATGAGAAGGAAGGAAGGACTCCCTGGAGAAGAGCCGAATGCTGGGACCGATGGAGGGCAAAAGAAGAAGAAAGGGGTGGCAGAGGAGGAGGGGGCTGGATGGAGTCCTTGAAGCAGTTGGCATGAGCTTAAATGGACTCTGGAGGATGGCAGAGGACAGGAAGACCTGGAGGAACGTTGTCCATGGGGTTGTGATGGGTTGGACATGAGTCTGCAACTAACAACAACAATAACAACAACAATAACAGAAACTTGGAAGTCCTACCATTAATCAGAGGCAGGTATCCGATCTGAAGGATGTTTGTGATCCAGTTCTTAAGGGCATTTTCCTGCAAAAACAAAAATCAAAAAGATGTGAGAAGAATTATTCCTCTCCTTTGCAAAAGAGTTTTGCAATTACTAGTACATTTGCTGCATTTCAAATTTTCAACTGTTGACCTCCAGCACGATTCCATCTCCCCTAGCTAGGGGTGGTGTATTGTATTTTTGTACTATTTTATTTGCATAGTTTTATCTTTTTAATATTGCAAGCGGCCCAGAGTTACCCTGTGGTAAGATGGACAGCATATACATTTAATACATGGACACATAAAATAAAATATAACATAAAATTATAGAATAGAATATAGAATAGAAAATAGAATGTAATAATAAAATAAAATAAGATAATAAAATAGAAAAAAATAGAATAGAATAAAAATGAAATAAAATAAAATAGTAAAATAAAATAACAAAATAGAATAGAATAAAAGTAAAAGAAAATAAATAGAATAGAATAAAAAATAATATAACATGAAAAATAAAATAAAACAATAAAATAGAATAGAATACAAATAATAGAATAGAAAATAAAATTTAAAAAATTAGACTAGAAAAGATTAAAAATAAGACAATAAAATAAAATAATAAAATAAAACCCCCATAGAGAACTACCCCATCTCTGCAGATCCTGGAAAGTCATAATTAGCTAATGAAACAGTCTGATTTCCTGTAAGGCAGCATTATTTATTCATATAGTAGTCCTTGACTTACGACCATTCAATTAGTGAATATTCAAAGTCACTGCAGCCCTGAAAAAAGCAACTTATTTATTTTATATGCTGTCTTTATTATTTTATAAATAACTCCAGGCAGCAAACATATCTGACACACCTCCTTCTGCCTATTTTCCCTACAACAACAACCCTGTGAGGTGGATTGGGATGAAAGGAAGGGACTGGCCCAAAGACATCCAGCTGGCTTTCATGCCTAAGGGAGGACTAGAACTCACCACCTCCTGGCTGGCCCAAATGGCTTTCATGCTTAAGAAGGGACTCGAACTCTCTCTCTCTAATAAGAGCCTGAAGCATCCACCCAAGCAGGGGTGGGATTCAGCCGGTTCGGGCTGGTTCGAGCGATCCGGATGTTAAATTTGCACCTGTTTCCGGCCTTCGGACGGCCTTTGGAGCCTTGGGATGGCCGTATTCGCCCTCCCAGAGGCCTGAGGGAAGCCTCCGGACTCTGGGGAAGATGAAAAATGGCCCTCCTGGAAGTTCCCGTAAACCACGCCCACCATGGCCACACTCACCCTGCAACCTCACAGAGAACTGAGATTTTTGAATCCCACCCCTGCACCCAAGTATTTCTAATTCACCTGATCAATGATATTATATCTTCCAGATGTGTTGCAAATGCATTACAAGAGATAGACTTACATCAAAGGAGCCCATGTTGGCGACACGGAGTGAGACACTGTGAAAAGAAATGAAAATGAAGACATTTGTAGAAACATTTGATATGTCTGAACAAGCCACACAGGCTCATCATGGGGGTCAGGAGAACCTGGACAGCACATTTCAGGCCTCTGCTGTCTTCTAGATCCAAGGTCAGGGATCTCCAAACTTGGCAAATTTAAAGCTTGTGGACTCCAGGCCTTCTTTTTAGTTGTCAGCAGAAAGGGAGTGGGGGAAAGTAGTGCATTACTCAAATGCTTCAGATAATTGCTAGGCAGCCAAAGCTGTTGGTGTGCAAAATTATTACCGGAGAGCATGACTGATGACTCTTGGCTTTGGATGTGTCCCATTGGAGAATATACATCCGGGGGTGGGGGGAAGATCAGGGTCAAGGGGGAAATGAATGATGTATCTTAGTGTCAGCTGCAACCAGGTAATGTCGATATGGTCACTCCTAATAAATCTTTTTTTTTTTTTTACTCTGAGAGATGTGGCTAGAGACTTATGATTTAATGGGGGTGGATTTGTCAGAGCACTGACATCCTAGTCCTTATTTTCCTGATAAACATACCCAATTCTTCATATGGTTTACCCTCCAGTCCCCTAACTCACTTGTGCATCTTCCCAATTCACTCCAAGGAGGTCTAAGAAGCAAGATCTCCAAGATGGTTACACTAGAAACAGGGTGCTATCAATTGGAAATTCTCCTATCCAAGGTGAATTAGTTCTAGGTATTCCATCACTGGAGGGTTTTTAAGAAGAGATTGGAAAACCATTTGTCTGAAATGATATAGGGACTCCTGCCTGAGCGGAGTTGGAGTAGAACAGCGGTCACCAACTGGTGGGCCATGGCCCACTGGTGGGCCTTGAGAAAATTTTGGTGGGCCACAGAGAAATCTCACCCCCAGAGCGCACCCCCCCCCAAAGCAATTAATCCAGGCTGCACAAAAACACCAGGCTGCTTAGCCCACATTGCCCGCGGGAACCCTCCCCGCTCACTCATTCCTTATCCGGCAAACTTGTCTGCTAAGTTGCTATTTTTCCTTTTTCTGACCATCATCTCTTCTGCTGTGCCGGGAGATTTAGATTCGCTGGGAAGCAGGAAATGGTTGGATTTTTTTCTTTCTAGCTAAGCACAGCTGAATCTCCCTTAGGACTGTAGGTTTGCTTGCAAGCAAATTCAGTGCAGACTCACCGCAAGTAAATTTGAGAGACTGAGCTAGCCGATGGCAGATAGATAGATCACTGATTGATTCTGCGAGCAACTCAATCTGACTGCTTTGCCTGATTTTGGATAAAAGATGCTTTTATTCAGGGGTGGGTTTCTACCAGTTTGCACCGGTTCTATAGAACCGGTTGTTAACTTCACCGGTAGTTCTAAGAATCAGTAAAACTGACCCCTGCTTGGCCCCGCCCCTCTCTGCCCCTCCGACGGGCCAAAAACCATTTTTTATTACTGGGCACACATGAAAATCCCTTCTGTATTCTCCCCCACCCACCCCTCCCTTTGCTGCCACAGCCCCTGCCCTTATCTGCTGCTCCAAAGTTAAAAAAACCTGTTTTTTTAAAAAAAAATCACCTTTTTTTTCCTGCACACATGCAACAATCCCTTTCTCATTCTACCCCACCCTCCCACCCTGCCCCTAATTATAGTGCATGTGTGCTAATTACAAAAATTTACCTGCATGATGCCATTGATCACACCAGCAACATCAGCAGCAGCCGAGCCAGCCAGCCAGCCAGCTGTCCGTCCCTGCCTGCCTGCCTTCTGCCACCCTGCTGAATGAGGCCAAGCCGCAAGCCCCGGTCACCACCACTGCTAACCGTCCTTGCCCAAACAGCATGCCTTGTCCTGCCTGCCTCCCGCCGTCACCGCTAGCCGTCCTCACCCACCTGGACTGCCCACCTCGCCGCCGGCCTCCGAAGACACGGATTGGTAAGTACGATGTTCCAACCCGGTTGACTATCTTCCGCCGCCAGTCCTGGTTGCCCACCCCCATCTTCCCTTGCCCGCGGCCCTCCATTTTTGCTGCCTTGCCTTCCCACCACCGATTGGTCGTGAGGAGGCAAAGCAGCAGCTCCTGCTGGCCCGGTCCCTTTCCTCCTCTTGCCGCCACCGCCACAAGCCCAGTCGAAAGCCGACTCGTGGGCCAGCCATCCTCGCCGCAGCAAGCTAGAAGACTGAGGAAGATCCCGGCATAGTTGGCTAGCCAACTTGCCTGTCTCCTTTTTGGTACATTGCTTTTTTATATTTATTTATTTATTTACTATCTGTTTTTGTTTTTATTAATCATAAAAACAAAACAGATACTAAAGAAATAAATAAACACATAAATAAAAATTATTGTACTATTCATCTTGGTGTTTTTTTAAGCAAAGATGAACAGTAAAATAATTTTTATTTATGTGTTCACTTATTTCTTTAGTATCTGTTTTGCTTTTATGATTAATAAAAACAAAAACAGATGGTAAAAAAATAAATAAATACATAAATAAAAAAGCAACTTACCAAAAGGGAGACAGGAAACTTCTTGTTACATTGAAGTTATACATTATCTGTTTCTGCTTAAATCAATATATAGGAACATCAATGTAACAAGAAGTTGCATGCATGAAATTTTTTAAATAAAAGTGTTTTCTTTTTTTTAAACATAAACATAAAACATAAACCATCTTCAGTTACATAGTGTGTTGGTTGGTACAAATGACCTGTGCACAATCTCTGCAGTCTTTCCTTTCCAATTTGCATTAATCCTTATATCATGCTAAGCAATTGGCCACTAAGCGAGCACCTGGTCATTAAATGAGGACCACTTAAATTTGGGTTGCCAGCCATATGGCCACGCCCACCCCAGTCACATGACCACATAGCCACGCCCAATCAGCAAGCCACTCCTACCCCGGTCACATGACCACCAAGCCACACCCACAAATTAGGCCATGCCCACAGAACTGTGAAGAAATTTGAATCCCACCCCTGCTTTTTTTGATAAAAAAAATCAATATTTACGTACATGGTGTGTTTGTGAGTTTGCTTGCAAGCAAATTTTATGTGACAGACTGAGCTAGCCAATGGCAGATAGATTGATTTCTGAATGAATCTGTGATTCTGTGAGCAACTCAATCTGCCTGCTTGCTTTGCCTGATTTTGGGTAAAAGTTGCTCTTTTTTAAAATAAAAAATTGAATATTTATATAAATATTTATATTTACATACAAGCCATGCCCAGCCAGTCATATGACCACCAAGCCACACCCACAAATTAGGCCATGCCCACAGACCCGGTTAGTGGTCCCTGGGATCTAAAATTATGAGTCTGGTGGTCCCTGAGGTCTAAAAGGTTGGCGACTCCTGGACTAGATGACCTCCAAGGTCCCAACTTCTCATGTTCTGAATTGGGATGAAGGGCACATCATCCTTCAAATGAGTAAGGCACATCTGTAAATAAGAGGTCCTGTTAGTCCAAAAGTCACAATTCCATAGGTGATTTGGTGTTTGCTTACCTTTCTAAGGCCAGAGAGATGCCCAGCTTGGTTCGTGTAACGCTGAAGCTTCCACTCAGGCTGATATTCTGCAATCATAACACCATCTGCATGACTTTCCTTCCTAGTCGTAACTAGCATCATAGAGGGTAAGGCTGATAGTAGCTCTTACTCTGGATGGCTATATATTAGCTCCAGGTTTTGATTGGAGAAGGAGAAAGGGGCCTCTTTGAGTAATGTGATTAGTAGCAAGGAGCATGTTTGATTAATGTTTCTAGTATCTTTGGAGCAACATGCAAGAAAGTGAAATTCTGATAAGATCCAGTTCAGACTTGCTAGAGACAAGGACGTTGAAGTTTAATCAATTGTAAACTCATTATAATATAAAAGCCATGCCTCCTGAATGTTTAATTCGTCATTGACAAGATTGTGCTAAGGATAAAAACCCAGCTGACTTTTGTGCCTAAGGCAGGACTAGAACTCACCGTCTCCTGGTGACTGGACCAAAGCCACCGAGCTGTGTTTTGCGCCTAAGTTAGGACTAGAACTCACCACCTCCCGGTGATTGATCCAAATTCACCTACCAGCTTTCATGTCTAAGGCAGGACTAGAACTCACAGTCTCCTTCTTTCCAGCCTGGTGCCTCTCTTCCTTCCATCTTCCTTGTCCCTACAACTTACCACTGCCACTGTCTGCCTCTTGTAGATCCCATGTCCTTATTCAGAGTACCCCTTTGTATTTGGTGGTCCCTTCCAATATCTACTTATTTAGTGCCTACCCAACCCACTAACTCCCCAACCAGTCAGCTACTCAGAGACCAGAAAGCCATCCAAGTAATGGAGCAAACCACATCTTTACTGCTCCAATGAATGGTCTCTCCGGAAGACGGCATACCTGAGCGAGGCCCTACCTTCTGGCACTCCGTGAAAGCCCCATTGTGCTTGGAGAGAGCTTGCCAAGGAGCAGAAGACTGACTTCGGATAAGGTGGCAGGGTTTAGAAGCCGCAAAGACCCACTGGCTGCAACAGCTACTCTTATCAGGGATAAACAGAATTAAAGCTGGTAGTAATTAGGGACAAGGAAGTTGAGAGATTAGAAACAGGAGACCCCAAGGGACCAGAAGTTGAGCCTTGCAAATTCACCTTCCAAGTCAAGGATCACCCAACTGATCTACCCAGCGTGATCCCATATTAAATACATATTGCAGAAGATTCTAAAGCCCTCCTGTGTGCAATATAAATTACGTTAGCCTTCCTATTACAAAGATATTGTAGGTATCAACGGATGGAAATTAATCTAGGAGAGAAGCAACCTGGAATTAAGGAGAAACTTCCTAACAGCGAGGACAATTCACCAGTGGAACTACTTGCCACTAGAAGTTGGGGGTGCTCCACCACTGGAGGATTTTAAGAAGAGATTGGACAAGCCACTTGATTGAAATAGTATAGGATCTCCTGCTTGAGTAGGGGGTTGGACTAGAAGACCTCCAAGGTTCCTTCTAGCTCTATTCCAATTGAATCAGGAACCTGGTCCTCCTCTTCTTACTCACCGTGTTTACGGTAAAGAGTGGGGTGAGACTAGAGTTTGAATGGGAGAGCACTTGGAGGTCAGCACCCAGCTGGATCATGGCCTTCCCATTTTGCAAAGACACCACCGGAAGGCCACGGACTCGAATCTTGACCACCAAGGGCAGGTCTTCTGCCCCAAGCTGAGGCAACTGTGGACAATCAGACAAAAGGAATGGTTAAGACCAGGCATGGGATTCAACCGCAGACCTGCCAACCCCTGATAAAGGAAAATCTGGAGACCCATGAAAAAAAATCTGGAGATTCTACAAAAAATAGTGAGATTCACGGTCACCAATCTGAGCGTGTTATATCCGGTGGTAGAAAAAAGCAAAATGGAGGCGCCCAGAGTAAAAAGAAATGTGCTGTATGTATATATGACTGTATGGTAATATCGATATTGCGTGATCTGAGAAGTGGCGTCATGTCGTTTGTGTGAGAATCAGATTTATGCGCGTATAAGCGCATAAGACCCCAAAATTTGGAAAGAAAGAAAAAAGCGCTTTAAATTTGGTGTGAGATTGAGGAGCCTTGTCGTGAGACCGTGAGACATGCCAAAAAATCGTGAGACTCAATAGCAGAACTGTGAGAGTTGGCAGGGCTGCAACCGGTGGAATAACCGGTTGGGTGAGCACGTGCTTTGTCCATGCAAGTGCTCCAAACATGGACTTTGCGCAATCACAGAGCATTTGCAGCAATCCCTGTGTGTTAAAACAGAGACCAGCTGAGCTTGAAAAACAGGATGCAATGCAATGCAATGCAATGCAATGCAATGCAATGCAATGCAATGCAATGCCTGGGTGGGCAGGTGGGCCCAACAACTGATCATTGCAGCAAACCAAACCGGTTCGCTCTCAGCTAATCCTTGGAGCCCAGTTCGCCCAAACTGGTAGAATCCCACCCCTAGTTAGGACATAGCAGCAGGGGCAGAAAATTTCCCTTGGCCATTATCTCAAAAATGGTTTTTATTTTCCCAAAAGGCAACTGGACTTTCTTGGTTTTTATTACCCTTGGAACACTTTTTTCCTTTATCCAAGAAGCTTCTTCAGTTCTTGAATGAAAAGAGAAACATTTTCAAAATAAAAACAAAGAAAGTCAAGTTGCCTTTTGGAGAAAGCACTTTTAGAGACCACCTGGATGATGGAGAATCTCCACAGACATTCCTTGGTCATTATTTATTGATTTATTTAAAACCAGTGGTGGTATGCTACTGGGCCAGTTTAGCCAAACCGGTAGTAAAAAAAAAAAAAGCCCCCAACAATCAGCTGAGAGGAGAAAGAAGAGAAAAGCACAGGATCCGTCCTTCCGCTTTCCCTACACTTTCATCTTTATCCTCTCAGATGATTGGTGCTGCAGAGCCTCAGCTGGTGTTTGGAAAGCTCTCTCTCTGTGTGTAAGGTGCGTGCACACATGTGTGCGATCATTAAACCAGGTAGGATCCCACTGCTGTTTAAAACATTTATATTGATGCCCATTTTCTAACCAACTCTGGGCAGCTCCCAACCAAAAGTTTAAAAAGCATTAAAACCATAACTGTAAACCAAACCACATGAAAAGCACTACAGGTAGTGCTCAACTTACAACCATTCACTTCGTGATTGTGTGAAACTACAACAGCACTACAAAAAGTGACTTTTGACATTTTTTCACATATGACCCTTGCAACATCTCCATGAACACATGATCAAAATTCAGACACTTGGCAACTGATTCATATTTATGACGGTCACAGTGTCCCATAGTTATGCGATACCTTTTTGGGATCTTCTGATGAGCAAAGTCAATGGGGAAGCCAGATTCACTTAAAAACCATATTACTCAGGGGTGGGATTCAGCCGGTTCGGGCCGGTTTCACCAAACCGGATGTTAAATTTACATTGTTGGTTAGTAGTTGAACCAACCAAATGGCCCTGCCCACCTCATCCCGCCCCTCCCAGGAGTCTCCACATGGCCCATTTTACATGCAGATAAGTGCAGGATCTGCACAGAGGCTCCGGAGAGCAAAAAAACTAAAAAAAAATTGGAACCGGAAGTTCCAAAAGTTCAGAAACTTGCCTGTTTCCAGCTTCTGGGGGGCCTCCAGAGCCCAGGAGAGGCCATTTTCACCCTCCCACAGGCCCGAGGGAAGCCTCCGGATTCTGGGAAAGGCAAAAAACAGCCCTCCCAGAAGTTCCAATAGGCCACGCCCACCATGGCCACACCCAGCCAGAAACCAGTCAGAGAACCGGTTACTGGGATTTTTGAATCCCAACCCTGGTATTACTGACTTAATATGTGCAGTGATTCACCTGACAACTGGGGCAAGAAAGGTCATCAAATAACTCTTAAACTCATTTAACAACTGTCTCGCTTAGCAACAGAAAATTTGGGCTCGCTTGTAGTCGTAAGTCAAGCACTCCGTACATAAGCAGCAAAAACTTGGCACCAAGTTAAACTTCTGATGCCAGTCACCTGATCTTATCCCAGAACTTGGAGAGGCAAAAAGCTAATTATGACTGAGATCTCTTGTAGAAAGATTTTACCTCAGGTAGCACAGTCTGAAGAGCCAATGTTGTCATTGGAACAGATCCACGAAGCTAGAAGAAATCACAATGACACAGGTTAAGTCAGACAGCACAACTCCTTAAGTGTCTTGTTTGCAGTTGACCCAAGTCTTTTCTAGCTGATGTGGTGATTTCTTTGGATTGTACAGGCTTCTGACCACCAACCCAAAAGAGAAATCATTTTCACTCAGAAATATATATATATATATATATATACGTAAAGCAAGAAAACAGAGACATGAAACAGGCATATAGAATCAAGTTCACATGAAGTATTAGCACTGCTTTATAAAGCCTTAGTAAAGCCACACTTGGAATATTGCAACCAATTTTGGTCACCACCTTACAAAAAAGATGTTGAGACTTTGAGAAAAGTTCAGAGAAACTAAGATGATCAAAGGCCTGGAGACTAAAACATATGAAGAATGGCTGCAGGATTTTGGTATGGCTACTCTAGAGAAAAGAAGAATTAGGGCTGACATGATAGCAGTATTCCAGTATTTGAGGGGCTGCCACAAAGAGTAGGGGGTCGATTTATTTTCCAAAGCACCTGAAGGCAGGACAAGAATCAATGGGTGGAAACTAATCCTGCAATTAAGGAGAAACTTCCTAACAGTGAGGACAATTAACCAGTGGAACAGCTTGCCTCCAGAAAAAGAGAGAGAGGGAGGGAAGGAAGGAAGGAAGTGCAGGAACCTCATGGCTATTTTTACCATCAAGCTGCTTCCAAGATAGGCTAGCAGAAGGAAAGAGAGATGGAGTCTGTCTTTTAAGGGTCTATCTGGCAAACCATAACCCCTCTAAATGATCAGATAGGATCCTTCTGTGCTTCTTCCTTGGATACTTGTTCTAAATTAACCTGATTTCCATGACTTATCTTGAGATGTCTTCCAATATTTGACGGGCTGCCCCAAAGAAGAAGGGGCTCAACCTACTCTCCAAAGAACCTGAAGGAAGGACAAGAAGCAATAGATAGAAACTAACCAAGGAGAGAAGCAACCTGGAATTGAGGAGAAACTTTCTGACAGTGAGAACAATTAACCAGTGGAACTGCTTGCCACCAGAAGCTGTAAGTGCTTCATCACTGGAGGACTTTCAGAAGAGACTGACCATCCAGTTGACTGAAATAGTAAAGTGTCTCCTGAGCAGGAGGCTGGACTAGAATACCTCCAAGGTTCCTTCCAGCTCTATTCTATTCTAAAAGTTGGAAAGGCTACACAACTTCTTTTGATAGGTAGAACTAGGATTTACCCATCTGGACATTCAGCTGAAGATACTTTCCCTTCCCTCTGTGATCACCAGTTAGAAAATGAATAATTTAAAACGGAAGTTATCTAAAGACTAGTGAAAAAGGCCAATGATACAATTGAGATGTTTCCAAGGATTTTTCCTTGGTGAAAGCGAAGGAGCTGACAAAATTGAATAACCCAAAGATCTCTGCCCCACAAATACATTCTCTTTTTATTACCCTGTAATCCAGAGATCTCCAAACTTGGTAACTTTAAGACTTGTGAATTTCAACTCCCAGAATTCCAGCTGGCCAGAGAATTCTGGGAATTGAAGTCCACAAGTCTTAAAGTTGCCAAGTTTGAGGACCCCTGCTCAATTTGGGATAGAATTGGGGCAACTTGATGGAGCTGAGCATTTACTGGCTGGATTCCCTTCCTGATGCCTACACAGAATTCACAGCAGATATGTTCTCTGTGTATCCTGATAGAGCAACAACTGCTGCTACTTAGGATTGAACTCTCAACCTTCCAAGCTGGAGGTGAGAGTCTTCCCCACCAGCTACCATTCTGCTCATATCTATGGTCCACAAATAGGGGCCAGAAATGTCTTGAAGATTCATTTCTTGTCAAGATGGCTCACCGCCAGGTCAGTGAGGTCTGCGTCGAACCCTCCCTTCGATATGAGCATCTGGAGCAATGAGGAAAGGAGGTCACGGGGAAACATCAGCTGAGAAGTACGGTCCATCGCGGGAGGCAGAGGCAAAGAGGTGTTTTGGGCTCCAGGAAAATCCACAGGTTGGCCATTACGGTCAGTCACCATAAGCTGGAAAAGGATGGAAGGTCAAGAGAGAATTTATTGCAGAGCACAATACCGAACCTCAGATAAGAGACTGCACAGCCCATGGATGCATAATGGGTGGGGGGAAAAGAGAAGAGGTGAGATTCAAAAATCTCAACAACTGCTTCTCTGCCTGGTTCCTGGGTAGGTGTGGCCGACAGGAACTTCCGAGAGGATCATTTTGCACCTTTCCCAGAGGCCAGTGGCGTCCCTGGGGCCTCTGGGAGGGCACAAATGGCCTCACCTGGGCTCAGGAATCCCTCCAGAAGCTGGAAACAGGCCCATTTCAGTTCAACTATGGTTTGGCGAATCAGGTGTAAATTTAACACCCGGTTCGCCTGAACTAGCCTGAACTGTCTAAATCCCACCCCTGGAAAAGAGGCTCAGGAGAAACTCTCCCTCGTTTCTCAGGCTGCAAAGAAGATGGTGGGAGATTTGTACTTTCAGATGTGCCAGATTCTGTTAATGCAGCTTTAGGGAACAATCTGAAAAGAAAGGCCAGAGCCCATAGTTGCATAAGGGTGGGGGAAAGCTCAGGAGAAACTCTCCCTAGTTTCTCAGGGTGTAAAGGAGACGGTGAGAGATTTGTAATTTCAGATTTTCAGGATTCTGTTAATATAATCAATGAGAATTCATTTACAGGTAGTCCTTGACTTAGAACTGGGTTATTCAAAGTTATGACCTGCTGAAAAAAGGGAGTTATGACCCAGTTCCAATGATCACACCATAGTTATGTGACTGCACCTCCAACATCAGCAACACAGCTGCATTTACAGCCATTTGCAGTGTTTCCTGGTCAAGTGACTGCATTTTTACGACACTTTAGCCCCTGTAACTGGAAGTTACTTCTGGTTTTCAGAAAAACCACAGCTTAATGACTAATGGATTCGCTTAACAACCGTGGTATTCATTTAATGATTGTCACTTGTTTGATGATACCACATCCACTTTATGACCTCCTAAAAATATTGTAAAATCAGGATAATCATGTGACCAACTCAATTTATATCTGTCACAATGTACGACCATGATGGGTAGGATCAATTATAGTTGTATGTCAAGGACTACCTGTATCTGGTTGTGTTTCCTGTCTGCTCTACCTGAAAAGCTCTTCTGTACCTGAGAGGCAAAAGGGGGAAAGGACACAGACCCATTTTTGACATGTTTATTCTCTCTAGGAATTAGTCTCCATCTCTGAGCTTGGAAGAGGCTGATTATCCTACTTACAGGTAGTTGTTCTGACCCAACTCCCCAAACACGACAAACCCTCTGATGTGAACTCAAAAGATTCCTTTATTAGGAGCGCCAACAGCCCTGGCAAAAAGTTTCTCTCTCAATGCAGGCTAACAGTTGTCTGCCACATCCATTCATTTCTGCCCCCTGCCTTTGATCCCCCGAGCCAGGGTGGGGCTTTGCTAAGCAGCAGTGGCTCTTCCATCCCAAGGACCGGCCCATAGATTTCCCCTGCTCTCCTCTCCTCTGCCTTCTGTGCATCTGCTTGTCAGACACTGGACCCAGCTGTTCCTTCTCTTCCTCATCAGCCACCTCCAGACCTGGGGCTGTTGACTCTCCATCTGAGGGCTGACGGATGTCCCAGGCTCCACTTCTGTCTCTCTCTGTATCTCTGTCTCTGCCAGCTCCATTCTCTCTTCTCCCCAGGAGCTCTCAGGTTGCCTAGAAGCTGGCCCTGACTCCCACGCTTCCTCCTTCTCTGATTTGGTCCTGAAGGAGCCAACAGGCCACAACAATAGATGACAAAACATGGTTGACTGGGGAAGCTAGATTACTTAAATTAATTCCAGGGCTGTTGGATTAATTAGACTGCAACAATGACAGCATTAAAGCCAACCTCTTTAACACATTCTTTGGCTCAGTATTTGTAAATAGCAATGGATCAAGCCCAGTACTTCCTAGTCGAACCACAGACAACTACAATGATCAATTTTACAGAAGACATTGTTGAAAAAGCACTGCACAATCTGAAACCATCTCTATCTATTGGACCGGATGGAATATGTGCCTACTTCTTAAAAAAGCTATCCACTGCCATAGCCGAACCTCTAAGCATAATCTTTGAAAAATCTTTCAGGACCAGCTCCTTGCCAAAACAACAAGCCATGGTCATCCCCATCTTCAAAAAGGGAGACCCCAGCCTAGTTGAAAATTACAGACCAATCTCCTTATGATGCATCACCTGTAAAGTCATGGAATCAATTATTAATCAATCCATCATCCTCCACTTAGAGACAAACAACCGACTCTCTAATAAACAATTTGGTTTCAGAAAAAAACTATCCTGCAATCTGCAACTCTTACACTGCAAAAACATATGGATGACACAACTCGATCAGGGCAAAGCAATAGACTCAATCCACATAGACTTCTGTAAAGCCTTTGACTCAGTGGTACACGACAAACTACTCCAAAAACTAAAATCTTATGGTATCTCTGAACACCTACATAACTGGATAGAATCATTCCTGTCAAACAGACAACAGATGGTCAAAATTGGGAGCGTCCTATCAAATTCTGTCCCTGTCAACAGGGGTGTCCCCCAAGGCAGTATTTTAGGACCAACTCTCTTCATACTCTACATAAATGACCTCTGTGATCATATCAAGAGCAACTGCGTTCTCTTTGCTGATGATGTAAAGCTCTTCAATACCACAAACAAAACTGCTACTCTTCAAAAAGATCTTGACTATGTGTCAGATTGGTCAAACAAATGGCGACTTCAAATCTCAACAAATAAATGCTCTTTCTTACATATTGGCAAAAAAAATCAGAAAATAAAATAGAAGCTGAATAGTCAAGACCTGGTTGATGATCCAAGCTCTGAAAAGGACCTCAGAGTACTCATCTCAAATGACCTAAGTGCTAGAGCCCACTGTAACTACATTACCAAAAAGGCATTAAGAGTTGTTAACCTAATCCTCCATAGCTTTTTCTCTGGTAATATCACACTACTAACTAGAGCAAACAAAACATATGCTAGACCAATTCTCGAATACAGCTCATCAGTCTGGAATCCACATTATGTATCTAGTATTAGCACAATTGAGAAAGTCCAGAAATATTTCGCAAGAAGAGTTCTCCACTCCTCTACTCCTTGCAGAAGACCTGATGCCACCAGACTTGAAATTCTAGACCTAGAAAACCTACAACTAGGCCGCCTTCAGTCTGATCTAAGTATAGTATATAAAATCATACATTGTAATGTCCTGCCTGTCAATGAATACTCCAGCTTCAACCATAACAATACAAGAACAAACAATAGATACAAACTCAAGGTTAACTGCACCAAACTTGATTGCAGGAAGTACGATTTCAGCAAAAGAAATCTGGAATACTCTATCTGACTCTGTGGTTTCTTCCTCAAACCCCAAAAACTTTACCCTTAGACTGTCTACTATTGACCTCACCCCTTTCCTAAGAGATTTGTAGGGGACGTGCATAAGCACACCAATGTGCCTACCATCCCTGTCCTATTGTTTCTTTTCTTTTTTTCTTATATATTTATCCATTTCATGTATTCATAACTATGTAAATACTTATACCTATTATCTTGTAAGCAATTGACAAATCAAAATAAATAAAATAAAAATAAATAAATAAAATAATTAACCCCAAATGTGGGCTTAATTAGGTGGGTTAAGGCACGCTTAACAATGCAATCTTAAACATGTGCACCAAAAACTAAACCTCGGTAGGTTGAGGAATTTTCATTTTCAGGAAAACAGTCGGAGAAGGAGTGGCAGGAACTGCAGGTGGCATCAAAAGAGACACCAGCCGAGAATCCCTCCCATAATCACAAGCAATCTAAATCCAACCCTCCTTGAATTCCATGGACCCTTATCTAATTCTGAGCAAAAGCCAGCCCTTCATTGAGAAGATACCTGGGCATAGAGGTAGATTGCAGATTAATGAATTCATTTGAACTTATTGGGGGCCCGATCGCACCTGGATGGAGCCATGAAGGGAAGAAGAAGCTGAGGTGTTGGAGACAAGTGGGAAACAGGCCTTACGTTTAGATTCAGAACGATGTGTTGATCTCTGAACAACGGCAAGCCAGCCAGTGTGTAATGCAGATTTCCAAGAATGCCAAACGGGGACACACCTGTCATGGGTAAAGCAAAAAAAAGGGACTGAGAGCAGTGGTGGAATTCAATTTTTTTTACTACCGGTTCTGTGGATGTGGCTTATTTGGTGGGCAGGGCTTGGTGGTCATGTGACTGGGTGGGCATGGCCAACTCAATGTCACTCATATCAATGGGTGCCTCACCTGGCCCCTCCCCTCCCAGCCATTCCTTGTCATCCAGCCTCAACTTATCTATAGTCCTGTAAAAATGTTGTTCACCTTTTTTGACTTTATTATCTGCTTACTATAGATGTACTTTCATGGACCACTGAAAAGAGGAAATGGCTCACATGCTTTACTCAAGAGTGTGATAGGCAACAGGCTTTTAAGGGGCTGCCACAAAGAAAGGGGGACAATGTATTTTCCAAAGAAGCAGAAGGCAAACAAGAAGCAATGGATGGAAACTGAACAGAGAGAAGCAACCTAAAACTAAGGAGAAACTTCTTGACAGTGAGAACAAATAACCAGTGGAACTGCTTGTCTCCAGAAGTTTTGGGTGCTCAATCACTGGAAGTTTTTGAGAAAAGACTGGACAGCCATTTCTCTGAAATAGTATAGAGTTCACCCCAAGGTCCCTTCTAAGTATTATTCTGACACCTTTTCGCAGGATTTCTACTCAGAGTTTAGCATCCTCAGTTTTCTTGCTTGAGTTGGTGTTGGACTAGAAGACCTCCAAGGTCCCTTTTCAACTTTTGTTAAACACATGTGTATTTTATGTTCTGGACTATTGACATTGAATGCATGTAAACCCTGAAAAATATGTGGTAACCCTGGGCAAAAGAAAGGCAGAAAAATCACTCGAGGTGTAGGGGCAGTGTGAAATATTAACACATGATAAATAATGGAACAATTAAAAATAATAGCACAAAGTTTTATTTCTCTCTCTTCTGAATTTGTTTTCTTTCTTTTTCTCCCTTCCTCTTTCTTTCTTTCTTTTTTTCTTTCTTTCTTTCTTTCTCTCTCATAGAGAGAGAGAGAGAGAGAGCGCACTTAACAGACAATCATTTTGGAAGCAGCTCCTTTAAATTTCTCCAAGGCTGGAGTGGATTCCCTCGCCCCCTCTGTCAGACTGCACTCCTTCTCACTCCAGACACTTTAACTCACACAGGGAAAGTGATATTTGCAGTGTCCATGCCTTTCTTCCTTTCCCCCGGGGAGAAAGAGGACATGGGGAACGGAAAGCTAGGAGACCAATCACAAGTGAATGACCAGGCGACCAGGTTGGGGGTGTGGCCAGCCAGGGGTCACCACCGGTTCGGCAACCCATGCCAAATAACCACTACCAGTTCATCTGAGTAGGTACGAACCGGTTGAATACCACCTCTGACTGATAGGGTGGAAAACACAACCGCCAAGCTTTTGGGGAGTCTCTTAGAAGGCCAGTGCTGCACATGGATACAGCTAGTCCTCAACTTACAGCCAACCTTTAAGTTTCTAGGTTCTATCATATCTCAAGACTTAAAATGGACACATTGCAGCCCTGGTCAAAAGGGCCCAGCAGAGATTATACTACCTGAGGCTTCTCAGAAAGCAACCATTGAATGGAAAACTGCTGGTGACCTTCTACTACTGTACCGGGGAGAGTATCTTAACTTTCTGCACCTCTATATGGTTTGCCAGTTGCACAGGGGCAGATAGGAAAGCACTCCAGAGGGTCAACATCATTGCCCCTCAGAGGATCCTGGGTTGCCCTCTCCCCTCTTTGGAAGAGCTTTAGAGCTCCCGCTGCCTTAAGAAAATTAAAAACATCTTCAAAGATCCATCTCATCCTGGGAATCCTTTTTTTTGAACTATTACCATCTGGATAATAATAAAAACAAGGACAAACAGGCTGAAAAACAGCTTCTATCCCAGGGCAGTAACTCTATTGAATTCCACTGCATAGTGCAGTATGAATGCCATATCAGGGGGTTTTCCATTCAATGTATAGAATGTGAAGGATGTGTGTTCGTGTTTGTTTTCATAGTCATACTGTACACTGAAGACGGTATTTAATTTCATTGTACGAGGTGCAAGGACAATAAAGTAAAGTAAACTAGCATCAAAAACAGAAGACAACTACGTGGGTTAGGAGGATTGTACCATGTTCAATGTTTTTAATGTTTCATTTTGTTTTTGTGTTTGTCTACCTAATAAAAAAACTTCTAAAAAACCATCATCAAAAAAGCACCACAAAGAGAGTTCTTCCTGCGCCAACTCAGGAAGCTCAAACTGCCCAGAAAGCTGCTGATACAGTTTACAGAGGAATGACTTAGTCTGTCATCTGCACCTCTACAACTGTGTTGGAAGTTAAAACCCAGCCCTCTCCTAGGAAAATGAAATATTTTAGGATATACTAAAAAGACAGGATATTTCCCCTAAAAAGAAAAGTAGAAACTCCGAGAGGCAGAAACTCAGCTTCCCCCCACCTTTGCTAATGGGCCATTACTCTGGCCTGGGCCGGTCTATTTTACATAACAAAGATCTACTCCAGGTAGAGCTATAATAGGAATTGCCCAAAGCTCTTTCATTACATCATCATCCAGCAAAGGCTCAACCAAGCCTGGGACTCAGGAAAGCCTACAGAGTTGCCCCTGCATGGACCCATGGGAGTCTGACAACAACCAATCAGAATACAAGCTCAAATTCAAATCCCAACAGAGGGCGTAAAGCAATTGCACTCTCAGCATCTTGTCCCTTTCCCTTCTTTTCCTTCACCCAACATCTTGAAGCTTGTGATCATCCTTTTCACTTTGGAGTTCCAAGCCATGTAGTCCTGTCCACCATTAAACCATCTTTCCAAACAGCCTCTATGTTTCCAGTGTCTTTCTTCCCCACTTGGAAATGAACCCAGAAGGATATTGCTTCCAACAACTGTCTGAAAGAACTGTTCCAAGGTCACTTCCATTGATGTTCTATGATGTTCTAAGCTCAAGGGAGCTTTTGTACAGGCACAGTAAGGCTTTGCAATTACTGGACTGTACATGACAGAGCATGGAGTGCTTTGCACACTGAGAAGATCACAAATTTAATGGAGGCATCTAAGCTACTTCCCTTTATGGTTAAACATCAGGTAGGTGGTTCCTGAAAAATAAAGAACCAAATTGGAAAAATCCTTACTGTTGACTGTGGCAAGAATAGTGTTGAGAAGGTTCAGGACAACATCGGCAACTGGACACAGCTGTAGCAGTGAAGAAAACAGAGTACAGAATCAAAATCACATGAAGTATTAGTACCACTTTATAAGTAAGGCCACACCTGGAATTCTGCATCCAGTTTTGGTCACCATGTTACAAAAATGATGTTGAGACTTTGGAAAAAGTGCAAAGAAGAGCAACTAAGATTATTAGGGGGTGGACTGGAAGACCTCCATGATCTCTTTTAACCTAGTTATTTATTATTCTTGTGATTCTTTCCATCCAGTCAGGCCCCTGAATCATCTCACCTCCCTCCAATCAGCAGAATCTAATGCACTTCTTGACCCTGCGATGCTATTCTGATGTGGTCCTTTCTGACTGATGGCCCAGATTGTGAATTTGTGTTCATTGAAGCTACGGTACTCAAAGGAGGACAGGCAGGAGTGGGATTCAGCCAGTTTGGACTGGTTCGAATGAACCAGATGTTAAATTTACATCCGGTTCACTGAACCGACAGTTGAACCGACAGGCTGGACCCACCCACCCTGCTCCTACCCTTCCAGGAGTTTCCACATGGCCCATTTTAGATGCAGATAAGTGTAGGGTTCCCACAGAGACTCTGGGAGGGTGAAAAATAGGCCTTCCGGAAGTCCAGAAAAGGCCCTGTTTCTGGCTTCAGGAAGGTCTCCAGAGCCTGGGGGAAACCATTTTTGCCCTCCCAGAGGCGGGAGCCTCCAGACCCTGGGGAAGGTGAAAAATGGCCCTCCCAAAAGTTCTGGAAGTCCAGAAATGGGCCTGTTTACAGCTTACAAAGGACCTCAATAGCAACCGGGCCGCAAACCGGTTGCTGGGATTTTTGAATCCCACCAGTGGTGACAGGCTATAATTCATTTGGAAGACTCACCAAGCCAGGAATGAGTTTGTTCAAAAGAACACTCAGAACATTGTCCAAGGACAATGGAAGGAGCCTGAAAAAAATGAGTGGAATCATTAACAATTATTAAAAAATTAATTATTATCATTCTTTGCTACATAAAAAAAATTCTGTTGGTCCACAAGAGAAAAATCAAGGAAGGCTGGGGTTTATATACAGTTCCAAATATACAGTCTCTACCCATTTCCAGGTTCACAATCTATCCAGCTAAGCATCACCCTACACAACACCCTAATACTGTAGCATACCATCTGTTTCCTTGTCCTGTTTACCCATTCCCATTTCAAGTAATCTCCATCATTATTATGACAGAGGACAGCATGACCTGCCAAATATATGACCTTCATACAAAACAAAACAGAGAATTCTTACATAATATTCCAGTAAATCATCTTAGGGTAACACAGAGGCCAAAAATGGCATTACCATTGCTTTATATTTTCATAGGTATAATTTTACATATCACATGCTCCATCAAGGATGTATTCAAGAAGAGGTCAGGACATCCAAGATAGGTGACAAGAGAACCACATCTTTGTGACCCAAGCCAGGACACTTTTTGTCATGTGGCCATGACTGTAGGAAAATTCCTAGAAGAATGAAATATTTTGAGGAATATTTTAAAAAGGCAGAATATTATATTTCCCTGAAGGGAGAAGTGGAGAAACATCTTTTTTTAGAGTCAGTAAGCAGACTCAATGTTTCTTAGTAGCTTCCCTGCCCATGAGCAGATATTTTGTGCCCATTAAGAAAGACTGGACCATCCTATCTACACAACAAAAGACCTTCATCTCCAGGATGATGGGTGTCAACTAAAAATACTTCTTTGGTCTTTTTAGTTGCCAGCAACTCCCTTATTGGGAGTGAACATGTCTGGCACTGCCTGGGTGTAGCTGGCTCTGAGACATATAATTCACTGTCACCCTTGACCCTGGTTTTTCCCTCCATCCCCTGGGTGTATTGTAATTCACATTCTCCAATGGGACACCTCCATAGACCAGAATCATCAATCATGTTCTCCAGTTAGAATTTTGCCCAACAGAAACTTCAGTCACCTCGTTACTATCTCTGAAAACATTTATGGAATGCACTTTCAATTTCCAAGTTGCCGCACTACTCTTTCAAACCCCTTTCCCTCCTCCATGTCTGTTGGCAACTCTAAAAAAAACCATAGATACATTTTATGAGTTGATATCTGGAGGCTGACATTGCTCCATAGCCTGACCTGATTGGACAGTCTACCATCTCTGACCATCCGTTCAAAACCTACTCCCCCCACACACATTAAGTGCCTATTTGTGTTGTACAAAGACTCACCCTGACAAGATCCGAATGCCACCAAGGTTGGTCCTGCAATTCTCAAGGAGAAGCTTGGGATTTCCCATCTTGTCCAGGACCAGCCGGCTGTTGGCTGTGATGTTCAATTCTACAAGGAGAGTCAACGGCCCTCCCAGAATCCTGAAAAAAAATCCCAAAGAAATAGACACTGTTTATCGGACCAACAACCAAAAGTTTCCCAAAGAATCTTCCAAGTTTGGAGAGAGTTCTGACTTTTTCCATCCATCACAAATATTTATTTATTGGGTTTATATCCCAAACATTTCATCTAGGAGCTCAAGAACATTCATCTAAGGGTTCCTTCTTCAATTCTACCTCCAGAGAAAGTGGGACAACCTCAAAATCCAAAATTAAGAGTAGATTTGAAGGTGAATTTCACTGATCACTCATCAACACTTTCCATATGACACCAGTGATTTTTCTTCTTTGGTTTCCTGACCTTGACAGATGTCTTATGCCTTCTTAAAGGCATATCTCCTAACTATTGTTCCTATAGTACCAAATCCTGATTTAACTATTTGAAGATACTACAATTTTTCTAGAGGAGGACAGATAATCAGAAGACCTCCCTTTCTTGAAAATCCCATGTCCCACTAAGTGGCTTACTTTTGAATCAACCATGGTCGAAAGCTCGGAAGCTTCTCAGGACAGCATCATTTCCTGGGGATTAAACCAGGCAAGATGGTGGAGGCGGTGTTATGATCCAAGTCTTACCTCTTTCTGTGTGTAACAGCAAGGCACTTAAAAAGATGCAGGTCTTAGATTGCAATGGCCATGTCAATTGTTTTAATTAAACATAACACACAAGTCAATATTTTCTCTTTCTCTACAAAATGGCTAACTCTACTCTACTCTACTCTACTCTACTCTACTCTACTCTACTCTACTCTACTCTA
>BLBF01000069.1:1227845-1240567 GCA_015471245.1 Laticauda colubrina
TACTCTACTCTACTCTACTCTACTCTACTCTACTCTACTCTACTCTATTCTATTCTATTCTATTCTATTCTATCTCTGACAGCTAAAGCTGGATGGAAGAAGCAGACTAGGAAATGCTACCTGTGGAAATATCAGCCAAGAAAGATAACAAGATTTGCTATTTCCCAAGGAAACCAACTCACGTGTTGCCCTTGAGGACTATTTTGGTGTAAATGTTCAAGCCAAGACCAACGGGGAAAAGCTTCAGGGTAACTTTAGGAAGGATGATATCCGCAAGCTTCAGCCTGGAGATAAAAGTGAGCTTTATGGTTAGCAACAGAAGCTAAAATTATGAAGGACATTCAACATCATAACCCTGAGTGGTGCAGTGGCCTAGAGGTCAAGCTCTTGCCTGACAATCAGGAGGCTGCGAGTTTGATCCGAGGTAGAGGCAGAAATTTCTCTTTCTTGGTATGATGAGCACATATTATCTGCTGAACAAAACTCATTGGTGACAGGAAGGGCATCTGGCCAGTAAATACTTTGCTCCATTCAGTTGCCCAGACTCCACCCTGCAAGGGATTATGGGGTCAGTAAAGGAGATGATGGTTCAATGTCATAACCCTGGACATGTTAAATCTAACTTTTTCCATGGGACGTAGGTTTTGCTGATCTACATTTGGGGTCCACGTATGTATTGGACTGTGTGCATGTCTGTGTGTGTCTGTTATGAAGTGTGGGACACAGAGAGAATTAGGACAGGAGAATGATCTTCATCTCTATCTATCTACTCAAAATAAAGCAGGCAGCATATTAAAAAAGCATGAAAACAAGAATAAGTGACCAGGTAAAGTTTTCCAAGGCTAAGTAATTCAGAAGGCAGAAGAAAGAAACCCAGAATTTAGATGGAAGAACTCATAAATGTAATTATCTAAAGTGTTTGCTCTGCAGAAGACAACTAAATGTTCCCTTAGAGGCATAAGTCATGTCTACAACATGTCTGCATGTTTCTATTATAGCAATAGCACTTAGACTAATATACTGCTTCACAGTGCTTTTACAGCCCTCACTAAGCGGTTCACAGAATCAGCCTCTTGTCCCCAACAATCTGAGTCCTCATTTTACCAAACTGGGAAGGAGAGAAGGCTGAGTCAACCTTGAGCCTGGTGAGATTCAAACTGCCAAATTGCAGGCAGCTGGTGGGCAGCAGATGTAGCCTGGAGGATTGCACCCAAACCAATGCACCACCATGGTTCCTTGTGGACTCATGTTGGAGTCTTCTGTTGAGTCATGTCAAGAACTAAAGAACTGAAGATCTAATTTAACATCAAGCCAAGGTATAAAGTCTGACAATAGGCAACTCACCCCAGAAGACCTTCATGTCCAAGGACACCACCAAGAAGTCCTCCATTTGGACCTCCAAGGACACCACCAAGAACTCCTCCATCTTGGCCTCCAAGAACACCATCAAGAAGTCCTCCACCTTGGCCTCCAAGGACACCACCAAGAACTCCTCCATCTTCGCCTCCAAGAACACCACCAAGCGGTCCTCCACCTTGGCCTCCAAGAACACCATCAAGCAGTCCTCCACTTTGCCCTCCAAGAACACCATCAAGCAGTCCTCCACCTTGGCCTCCAAGAACACCACCAAGCGGTCCTCCACCTTGGCCTCCAAGAACACCATCAAGCGGTCCTCCACCTTGGCCTCCAAGAACACCATCAAGCTGTCCTCCACCTTGGCCTCCAAGAACACCACCAAGAACTCCTCCAACTTCGCCTCCAAGAACACCACCAAGCGGTCCTCCAACTTGGCCTCCACTCAACCCTCCTAGGACATCTTTACTCACACCTCCAGTAAGTCCTTGAAGCAGGTCATCTTTGGCCAGGACATTTGAGAGTACTGTAGAGGATTGAGAACAATTATTACAGGAGTTAGATTAAATTGAAACTCGGTCTCTTAGCTGTTGTTAGTAGCAGCTGAAGTATAGTTTAGCTGAGTTTCTAAAGTTATTCTTGATTTTTCTTAGTCTTCCACCCCACACCCCTCTCTCTGTCTTTGACCAAAATCACCTTTATTAATGTAGCAAAGCCAGAACATTTGATATATCTTGCTATAATTCCCAAAAGGTTAACCTTTCCTTTTTAAAACAAGGCACTGGTCTTCACAGATATAGAGATAAGTCTGAAAATGTGTTGGGAAAATACATTGAATGGCCCTAAATTCTGAGATCATGTCCCCCAGCTACAGAATTGAGTGTGGCCCATACCAGCACAAACTCCTGCAAAAAATTTTCTGTAGCATCTTCCAACTCAACTTGGATGAAAAAAGACGTTCTGAAGAAGTTCAGGAGAAGAAAGCCACCCATATTGCTCTGCTCTTCAGCACTTGGGCAGAGATGGGCCTACAGTTTAGTCTTAGAACCAGATTTCCATGATTGGCCACTGAGACATGGTAGACTTTCCCAGACCCTCCATAAGGAGAACTTTAAATAATCAGCAGAGGTTCTTCTGCCTATGACATTTTTGGAACAGACTGGAATATTGTAGAAGATGGAGGGGCAAGATAGTCAAGATGACAGTTGAATCTGAATAAATTGTCAGTCATTCAGGTCATGCTTGTCCTAAAGGTGATTTTTCAGGAGGCAACTGGAGTTTCTTTGTTTTTCTTTAAAGATGTTTTGCTTCTCCTCCAAGAATCTTCTTCAGTTCTGAGAACTGAACTGGACTGAAGAAGCTTCTTGGATGAAAAATGACACATCTTCAAGGAAAAACAAGGAAAGTCCAATTGCCTCCTAAAAAGCACCTTTGGGATGACAGTTGAGTGCACATAAAAAGGAGTTGGAGTTCGCTTGTGCTGTTTGAAGCACTATCTTGACTTCAGGGATCAACTGATGTAGCTCAGGGAGTACTCCTTGGTGCTTTCTGAGCTTGGCTGATTTATTACGGATATTTCATTATGCAACTAGATTCAACCCAACCTTTTAGCACTGATGATGTTACCTAGTTGGGTAAGGAAATGTCTCCAAGAAAGCTCCTGGGGTACCAAGGACCCCACAGTCCTCCTCCTCCACCACCTCCTCTTCCATCTCTTCTTCCTCTACCTTTTCCTCCTCTTCCTCCTCCTCTCCACAAACCCCTCTCCCTTCTAGCTTTGATGATGTACCTAGTTGGGTCATGAAACATCTGCAAGAAGACAATTAAGCTAAGAGAACATCAAGGCACTCCAGAGTCCTCCTCCTCCATTCTAAAAATACCCCTCTCTTGTAGCACTGATGATGTTACCTAGTTGGGTAATGAAATGTCTGAAAGAAAATCCCCAAGATCAGGGAGTCTTCTTGATTTTTTGTCCACTTGCCTGAAGAGGACCTTGGGAGCATAGGTCCACATTACTGGAAGACACTCAGTCTGGAAAAGGCTGTCCCATAAAAATCTGAGGCAAATTTATAATTGGATTTCCCCATCCAATAGACCCCTCCATTCTCTATGATCTCCCACAGAACATTTCCATAATAGTCATCTATGCAGACTTTCAATCATTCAGGTCATGGTTGTCCCAAAGGACCTTTTTCCAAAAGGCAACTGATCTTTTGGGTTTTTTTTACCTTTAAAAATGTTTCACTTCTCATCCAAGAAATTTTTTTGTCCAAGAAGTTTTTTTGGTTCTGAATTGAAGAAGCTTCTTGGATGAGAAGTGAAACATTTTTGAAATTAAAAAAACCAAGAAAGTCCAGTTGCCTTTTGGAAAGAGGTCCTTTGGGATTCCATAATAACCATTCAGGAGTTAAATGCTTCAGAACACAGCCATGGGTTCTCCTTTCCAAAGTTTTGGTTTGCAAAAAAGAGACAGAAAATGAGACTCACAATTCTCCAGAACAGCCTTGTCCACCTGGGCCACAGATAACAGGTTTTCTGCTCCACCATGGGAGATGGGCAGGAAGCCACAAAGGAGAAGGAGGGCCAAAGCCTTCAGCATGTTGATTCTGGTGCCTGGGGAGAAAATAGGATAACATAGGAATGCAAGTTAATCAACAGGTCTTAAGAGAACAGAATGTTGGCAGACCATGAGACATGTAGAGAAGAGAAGAGAAGAGAAGAGAAGAGAAGAGAAGAGAAGAGAAGAGAAGAGAAGAGAAGAGAAGAGAAGAGAAGAGAAGAGAAGAGAAGAGAAGAGAAGAGAAGAGAAGAGAATAACAGAGTTGGAAGGGACCTTGGAGGTCTTCTAGGCCAACCCCCTGCCTAGGCCTCAAACCCTACACCACTTCAGACAAATAGTTATCCAAACTCGTCTTAAAAAACTTCCAGTGATGAAGCACCTACAACTTCTTTAGGCAAATTGTTCCACGAATTGTTTTCACTGTCAGGAAATTTCTCTAAGTTGCTTCTCTCCTTGATTAGTTTCCACCCATTGCTTCTTGTCCTGCTTTCAGGGGCTTTGGAGAATAGATAGACTCCCTCTTCTTTGGGGCAGCCCCTGAGATATTGGAATGCTGTTATAATGTCTCCCCGGTCCTTCTTTTCCTGAAACTAGACATATCCTGTTCCTGCAATCGTTCTTCATATGTTTTAGCCTCCAGTCTCCTGTGAAGAAAATGATTTATGGTGCACCCAGGAGGCAGTGGGGAAGCAGGGTCACAGGTGACTGTAATTAAGATATGCCAGAATCAGCTTCATACAGGTCATGCCAGCATGTTGCTCCTGATGAATTATTTGAAGTTTTTTGATGTTTGGCTCAAGACTCATGATTTAATTAGGGCAATTGCTGTTTCCTCAAAGGCCTGGAGCTAATTATGATATACTAATAAATTCCTGCTGTGGGCAGGTGGGGAAATTGGACTAAATCAAGTTTTTCAACCATGGCAACTTGGTTTTGAGTTCTATTTTACCTAAAGAACTCCATCTTCAGCAGTACCAACAAAGAGCAATTGGTGTTGAAGGTAGAGAGGTCTCTGTCCCTCCAGCCTTGGTTGGCGGTCTTCATTTCTACCCCCTGGTGGACTGGGTCTTCCACCCAAGAATCTTATCACAGGATTCCTGACAACCCTGTGATCCAAACCTGTTGTGGTTATCCGGCAGCAGGTGCAGACAGCTGAGGAAAGTGAGGACTCAGATGGAGGGCCAGGACCATCAGGGAATGGACTGCTGCCTTCAGAGATTGTGGGGGCTGGCAGCAGTGATGAGGAGGTCCCTGAGGAGCCTGTGCCCAATGCGCATGCACGCAGGATTGCTCATAGGAAAGAGCAGCTGCAGCAGCACAGGCAACTCGCGAGTAAGGCTGCAAGGTAGTGGCCCCTCATTCAAGAAGATAAAAGCCAGCTGTGAAGAAAACGTTCTTTGCAGGAAGCAAAAATGTTTTGAAACTCATCCTCGTGGACATTCCAGTATCCTCAGTTTGTAATTGAAGGCTCTTGTGTTGTGAAATATTTCTTATCTGTTATTCTTGGCAGACAAGCACAGTTTTGGCGAGGCTTGTGCTTATCAAAGTTAATTAGTTTGCAGCAGCCTTTTAACTGGGGATTCGTTAGAATCATTGAAAGGTTTCTGTTCCCTTTGGTTCGTGTTTGTTTTATTGGACAAAGGTTTGGGTCAGAACAAAATCTAGCTAGATGGTAGATGTGGAGTAGAGGTCCTATCTAGGAAGCAACAGGATTGCCCCTGAATGATAACCCCTCACATCAGAAAGGACTCCAAACTGATTGGTCAGCTAAATGTCTCGGCAACTTGGAAAACAGTGGATTAGACGAAGCAATGGGTGGAGGCTGGGCAGAAGGTGATCCAACCTAGAAATAAGGAGGAATTTCATGATGGTGAGAACAATGAATCAATGGAACAGCTTGCCTCCTGGAATTGTGGGTGCTCCACCACTGGAGGTTTTTAAAATGAGATTGGACAAGCATCCGTCCGGGATGGCATGAGGACTACTTGTCTTGAGCAGGAGATTGGACTAGAAGACCTTCAACATCCCTTCCAGCCTTATGATTCTAGGATTCAGGGATTCTATGGTCTTCTACAGTCACACGACTATGGTGTATGTATGTGTGCGTGGCCATCAGAGCTCCACAACTGAATAGTAAATACATTTGAGGGTAGTGCTGATCTGTTGCAACTTCAATTGGGTGCTAAGCAACTGGTCATTGAGTGAGGACTATCTGTACAAGTTGTGAGAAGATGACAACTAGTCCCTAAAGTTGGTGTAGGCCTCTGCTTAATTGAAGGCCTCAAATTAACAATATAATATAATAATATAATATAACAATATAATAACCCCAGCTGAGCTGATTTTGCAAGCATGGTGAAATATTTGCAATCTGCTGAGCTGAATTTGCAGAAACAGCAATATGTCTTAGTGGACACCCAGCTAAATAGGAGCCAGCCGTGTGCAACAGCAGCCAAAAAAGCTAATGCAATACTGAATTGTATTAACAGATACAATCAAGATCAAGGGAAGTACTAATACCACTCTATAAAGCCTTAGTAAGACCACACCTAGAGTACTACATCCAGTTTTGGTCACCACACTATAAAAAAGATGTCGAGACTCTAAAAGAAATGCAGAGAACAGCAACCAGGATGATGAGGGGACTGGAGACTAAAACATATGAAGAATGGTTGTAGGAACTGAACCTAGCTAGTCTAGTGAAGAGAAGGACCAGGGGAGACATGATAGCAGCCTTCCAATATTTGAGGGGCTACCACAGAGAGTAGGAGGGGATCAAACTATTTTCCAAGGCACCTGAAGGCCATACAAGGAGTAATGGATGGAAACTGAACAAAGAGAGATTTAACCTAGAAATAAGGAAGAATTTTCTGACAGTGAGAACAATCGACCCATGGAACAGAAGTTGCCTTCAGAAGTTGTGGGAGCTTCATCACTTGAGACTTTCAAGAAGAGATTGGACTGCCATTTGTCAGAAATGGTGTAGGGTCTCCAGCTTGGGTGGGGGGTTGGACTAGATGACCTGCAAGGTCCCTTCCAACACTGTTTATCTGTTATCTGTTTGTTACCTGCTACTTCTGCAAAAAGCATATATTTGCTGGACAAATGTTAAAATTGAGCTATTTTGGATCATGAATGTTTGGGACATTGAGAAAAAAGGGAACTGAAAGTAGCAGATGGTAAGTAAGTTGGCAAAGAGTTGGCATATACCTACAAGCAGGTATTAAGTGATTGCCAGTATGAGGGAATAGGGAAGAACATCCAGTAAGATTACATACCACTGGGTGGGCTTCAGAAGAAGAAGGGTATAAAAGAAGGGGGTAAATCTCAGATCAGGGCCACTGATAGTAGCTATTCCTCACTGGACTTAGCTACTATCTCTGGACCTCATTGCAATGGGTTGTTAGTAGGTACTATCCTACTGAAATGTTGTTATGTTATGATAACTTTTCATGTTCCAAACTGTTCATGAAATAAACCTTTGATCTCAAAGTTAGATGTATTGCTTGTGGTTTGTCTGTGTATTTCTTTTACTGAATTATTTTTATAATAAAATGTTCAATGAAGGAGTGGAATCTCATCAGAAGGCGATCCATTCTGGAACTAAGGAGGAACTTCTTGATGGTGAGATTAATTAATCAATGGAACAGCTTCCCTCTCCAAGGTATCTTCCAGCCCTAGAATTCTAACATTCTGACCATCAAGGAACCAGTGTCAATCAATCAGAATAGATCTGGAAGGGACCTCAGAGGTCTTCTAGTCAAACCCCCTGCTCAAGCAGGAGACCCTTGACCATCTCTTCAAAGATGAGCCTCAAGAATCATTCTTACCTTCTCATTCTAGTGCCAGTTTGGAAAGAACAAACTTTTGAAATCTCTGGAGATGAACGGAGAGCCTTACCTTTCTCCAACTAGAGGGTTTACGAGGTATTCCACAGTTCCTGTCCGTCACCAAGGAAGGTATCATGGACCCAAAACTGATGGTTCTTTTATAGCAAATATCTGTGTCAGGAAAGAGGAAGAGAGCCTCTTGGTGGAAAGGCTGTGATATTTGCTTTGGTGTAAAATAGCAAGCAATTAATTCCATGGCAAATATACCTTTAGAAATCTTTAAATGGGTCAATTGAGCAATGTGTGTTGAACATCTCAGCAGGTGCATTCGATCCAACATGAAGGGGATGCCAATTTCCAGTTCTGACACCACCACCCCAGCCTAACCAGGAAAGCCAAGATCCTGTTTCAGTCATCTCCGGTCCAGTGACTTCCATATATCCTGGGTGAGAATCTGGCTCTCATATCTGGATCTTCATGGAATAGAGATTTTGCTTCTATCTCTGGTTGTATTGTAGAGGAATATGAACAGGCTTGTACTGTGGCGCCCTTGGTGGTCTCTGAGCTTGGTTATTTTCTTGCAGATGTTTCATTACCCAACTGGGTAACATCATCAGTGCTAGAAGGGATAAGGGTTGCAGGGAGGAGGAGGAGGAGGAGGAGGAGGAAAATGAAAACTGGGGTCCTTGCTGCTTTCTGTTGTTTCTTGCAAACATTTCATTACCCAAATAAGTACAGGTGAAACTCGAAAAATTAGAATATCATGCAAAATTTCATTTATTTAAGTAATGCAACTTAAAAGGTGAAATTAATATATGAGATAGACTCATTACGTGCAAAGCAAGATAATTCAAGCCATGATTTGTCATAATTATGATGTTTATGGCTTACAGCTCATGAAAACCCCAAATCCACAATCTCAGAAAATTAGAATATTACATGCAATCAATAAAACAAGGATTGTACATAGAACAATATAGGACCTCTGAAAGTATAAGCATTCATATGTATGTACTCAGTACTTGGTTTGGGCCCCTTTTGCAGCAATTACTGCCTCAATGCGGCGTGGCATGGAAGCCATCAGCCAGTGGCACTGCTGAGGTGTTATGGAAGACCAGGATGCTTCAATTGTGGCCTTCAGCTCTTCTGCATTGTTCGGTCTCATGTCTCTCATCTTTCTCTTGGCAGAATCTATGGGGTTCAGGTCAGGCAAGTTTGCTGTCCAATCAAGCACAGTAACCCCACGGTCATTGAACCAGGTTTTGGTGCTTTTGGCAGTGTGGGCAGGTGCCAAGTCCTGCTGGAAAATGAAGTCAGCATCCCCATAAAGCTCATCTGTGAAAGGAAGCATGAAGTGCTCCAAAATCTCCTGGTAGACGGCTGCGTTGACCCTGGACTTAAGGAAGCCCAGTGGACCAACAGCAGATGACATGGCTCCCCAAATCAACACAGACGGTGGAAACTTCACACTGGACTTCAAGCATCTTGCAGTGTGTGCCTCTCCATTCTTCCTCCAGACTCTGGGCCCTTGTTTGCCAAATGAGATGCAAAGGTTGCTCTCATCAGAAAAGGGGACTTTGGACCACTGAGCAACAGACCAGGTCTGTGTTTCTTTAGCCCAGGTAAGATGCTTTGGACGTTGTTTGTTGTTCAGGAGCGGCTTGACAAGAGGAATACGACATTTGAAGCCCATGTCCAGGATCCCCCTGTGTGTGGTGGCTCTTGATGCACTGACTCCAGCCTCAGTCCACTCCCTGTGAAAGTCCCCAACTCTTTTGAATGGCCTTTTCCTGACCATCCTCTCCAGGCTGCGGTCATCCCTGCTGCTTGTGCACCTTTTTCTTCCACACTTTTCCCTTCCACATAACTTTCTATCAATGTGCTTTGATACAGCACTTTGGGAATATCCAACTTCTTTTGCAATTACCTTTTGAGGCTTTCCCTCCTTATGGAGGGTGTCAAGGATGGTTTTCTGCACAACTGTCAGGTCAGCAGTCTTTCCCATGATTGGGATTCCTACTGAACCAGACTGAGAGACCATTTAAAGGCTCAGGAACCCTTTGCAGGTGTTATGGCTTCATTAGCTGATTGAGCCTGGAATATTAAACCTTTTCACAATATTCTAATTTTCTGAGATTGTGGATTTGGGGTTTTCATGAGCTGTAAGCCATAATCATCACAATTATGACAAATCATGGCTTGAACTATCTTGCTTTGCATGTGATGAGTCTACCTCATATATTAGGTTCACACCACGACCAGCAGCAGCAACAGTAGCAGCAAAAGCAGGACCACCAGCAGCAGCAGCAGGACCAGAAGCATGAGCAGGACCAGCAGGACCAGGAGCACCAGCAGCACCAGCAGGACCAGGAGCACGAGCAGGACCAGGAGCACCAGCAGGACCAGGAACACCAGCAGGACCAGCAAGACCAGGAGCAGCGCCAGCAGAGTAAGTAAGCACCAGCAGGACCAGCAAGACCAGGAGCAGCTCCAGCAGAGTAAGCACCAGCAGAAGCACCAGCACCAGGAGCAGTGCCAGCAGAGTAAGCACCACCAGAAGCACCACCACCAGAAGCAGCATCAGCAGAAGCACCACCACCAGAAGCAGCATCAGCAGAGTAAGCCCCAGCAGAAGCCCCAGCACCAGGAGCAGTGCCAGCAGAGTAAGCACCAGCAGAAGCCCCAGCACCAGGAGCAGCGCCAGCAGAGTAAGCACCACCAGAGCACCACCACCAGAAGCAGCAGCATCAGAAGCCCCAGCATCAGAAGAGCGAGCCCGAGCAGCAGAAGCCCCAGCAGAAGCAGAGTCAGGGCCAGGGGGTGGGAGGGTGGCCCTGTCCCTCTTGCCAGGGCTGGCAGCAGATGGCAGAGGCTTCTTCCCCATGGTTGTTGGGTTGCTGGCTGGCTGGCTGACTTGACTGGAGCTTTGCAGGCCACGTGCTTGCCATCTATGGCTCCAACGGTGTGGGGGAAGTTCCACCTCTGATACCACTCTTCTGCAACTTTCCTCCAACCTTCTTCAGTGGTGGGACACTGGAGGAGCTCCTCCTTGTATTCTTCGATGATGGCCTGCACCACCTCTCTGACCATAATGCTGATGGTGTTGTGTGGCACCCTCCAGCCGTACTGCATGCTCCTGTACATGGTCCCTGAGGCCAGGTGGCTCAGAGTCAGTGCCAGCTTGAGCCCAGGGTCCAGGCTGGGCCAGAAGTTGGTGTTTGCCTTGGTCAACCTGGGTCTCAGCCGCTCCACAACTTTGTCAAACATGGCTGGAGGCATCCTCATGAAGTTCTGGAACGTACAAGGGTCTTCGTTCCTCAGCTCCACCATCAGCTTGTTGTACAGTCCATACTCTGTTCTTCTCCCAATCCATCTTTGGACCCAGAAGCTTCTTGGCCGCCTCCTTTTCTTCCCGTAGAACAGGTGAAAGAGCCTGTAGATGGCTTCGCACTGTTGCAGAAGGATGGTGGCTGCCAAAAGGACTTTGTTACGATCCATGGTGGACATGACTGGATGCTGTGGAAGAGCAAGATGAAGGCTGCAGAGGTCTGCACAGCAGGGCTGCTGGACTGAAAGTGAGATCCAGGTGAGTTCCTCCCCCTTTTTATAGGCAATATAGGTTTTCCGCTAGGTGTCCCTTTGCATCCTCTAGGCATCCTGCAGACATCCTAAATATCCGAGATACGTCCCCTCTGCAAACGTTTTTTCCATTTTAAATGCTTTGTATGCAAGCTGCATCCGCTTTCATCCTTTCTCCGTCCGTGCTATTAATGCTGCGCGTCCGTTCCACGTCCGTTTCGCTTCCTCCCTGTGTCCGTTTTCCGCTGGAGTGGATTTGATTTGCACGGATATGCAGCGGATGCCTAGAGGATATAGCGAACGCGTAACGAATGACAACGGATGTAGAACGGATGTTCCCTGTATGCATTGCGGATGCAGAACAGACGCGTTGGATACATTTTCCGCTCAAAAAGTTTTTAGCAGCTCAAAACTTTTTGAGAGGATGGAACCTCAGTCGACGGATGCTGGACGGATAGAGAGGATGAAAAACGGAGGCAGTGAGTACAGAACGGATGAATCACGTTAACCAACAGATGGCAAGTGTTTCTCTCCGTTTTACATCCTCTTTCCATCCGTTGGTGCATGGGCTTAACCTGTTTACTGACATGGGCTTAACCTGTTTACTGAAGTCAACTATCTTTGTTGTACGTTCTATCACAAGTTCTTGTTGGTGGCATCTCAGGAATGACTCCATAAACCTACCCTGCTCTATTTTCATCATTTTGAAAATGTCCCCATCACACTACATCTCTTGGTACCATCTGTCTCCTATCAGAAATGAGTACACCCTGCCTCCTTATGGGTCCTGGGGTATCCCTCTTCCCATGAAGAGGAGAAGAAAACAGAAGGAGTATAATCTCCTCAACATCATGGTTCCATCTTCAATTCCTTAGTATCCTCAGTTCTCTAGATGTTAAATTTCTATCACGAAAGCCCCATAACTTCATCCAGTAGACCTGCCTTTACAATCATTGGATCAAGTTTCAATCCAGTAGGATGCCGCCAGTGGTGGGATTGAAATTTTTTTACTACCAGTTCTGTGGGCGTGGTTTGGTGGGCGTGGCAGGGGAAGGATATTGTAAAATCTCCAGTCAGAGGTGGGATTTGCTGGTTCTCTGAACTAATCAAATTTTCCGCTACCGGTTCTACAGAACTGGTCAGAACCTGCTGAATGTGCCAACTGGATGGCACCAGCAATATAAAGTAATTAAACAGTGGAACAACTTGCTTCCAGAGGTTGTAAATGCTCCAACACTGGAAGTATTTAAAAAGATGTTGGATAACCATTTGAAGTGGTATAGGGTTTCCTGCCTGGGCAGTGGGTTGGACTAGAAGACCTCCAAGGTCCCTTTTAACTCTGCTATTCTATTCTATTCTATTCTATTCTATTCTATTCTATTCTATTCTATTCTATTCTA
>BLBF01000069.1:1257361-1268725 GCA_015471245.1 Laticauda colubrina
TCTCTCTCTCTCTCTCTCTCTCTCTCTCTCTCTCTCTCTCTCTCTCCCTCTCTCTCCCTCTCTCTCCCTCTCTCTCTCTCCCCCTGAGAACGGAGGTGGAGATGGTATCCTGCCATCCCAAATAAAGAATGATCGATTGGTCGGAAAATGGGGTGGGGAATTTCCCTGAAGACTTTTTTTTAGGATTTTCCCAGGGTCTCTGGTCTGCGGGATTTAAAATTATGAGTTTGGTGGTCCCTGAAGTCCAAAAGGTTGGCAACCCCTGGACTAGAAGACCTCCAAAATCCTTTGGAGCCTTATGATCCAATGTTATAAGTTCCAGCACATGATAATGGTGCAGCCAGCAAGCAGAACAGCTTTGTAGAAGATGTACATCCCAAAATGCATTGCTAAATTTCTATGGAGAGTCTCAGTCCTCCAAGTCATGGTTCTCCCAAAGGTGCTTTTTAAAGAGGCATCAGGAGTTTCTAGGTTTTTCCTTGAAGATGTTTCTCATCCAAGAAGCTTCTTCAGCTCTGAAAACTGGATTGGACTGAAGAAGCTTCTTGGATGAAAAGCAAAACATCTTCAAGGAAAAACAAAAAAAGTCCAGTTGCCTCTTGAAAACAAACAAACACCTTTGGGACATACAAATTAACAGAGAGGGAAGGGACCTTGTAGGTCATCTAGTCCAACCACCCACTCAAGCAGGAGACCTTACACCATTTCTGACAGATGGCAGTCCAATCTCTTCTTGAAAGTCTCAAGTGATGAAACGCCCACAACTTCTAAAGGCAACTTTCATGTTCCATTGGTTGATTATTCTCCATGTCAGAAAAATTCTCCTTATTTCTAGGTTGAATCTCTCTTTGATCCATTTCCATCCATATTTACAGAAGATGGATCAAATTTATAGAGCACAAATTCTATTCTCATGGTGAGGGGATGTAAGGACACTGAGTTTTTCCAGAAATCACTTTGTGGAAAAATCTCAGCTGATAGGAAAAATCCCACTGACCCAGAATTGGTTGATCTGGTCAAGAAGAGGATGTTCATGTGTTCCCATCGAGACCTCTGCCCAAATAGAATTGAATAACAGAGTTGGAAGGGACCTTGGAGGTCTTTTAGTCCAACCTCCTGCTTAGGCAGGAAACCCTACACAACTTCAGACAAATGGTTATCCAATCTCTTTTTAAAAACTTTCAGTTTTGGAGCATTCACAACTTCTAGTGGCAAATGGTTCCACTGGTTTGTTCTCACTGTCAGGAAATTTCTCCTTAGTTCTAAGTTGTTTCTCTCCTTGACGAGTTTCCATCTGATGCTTCTTGTCTTGACTTCTGGTGTTCTGGAGAATAGCTTGACTCCCTCTTTTTTGGGGCAGCCCCTCAAATATTGGAAGACTGCTATCAGGTCACCCTTCTTTTCATCAGACTAGAGGTACCCAATTCCAGCAACCATTCTTTATAAGTTTTAGCCTCCAGTCCAGTGGTGGGATTCAAAACTTTTTACTACCAGTTCTTTTTACCACTTTTTACCAGTGCCAGTGGGCGTGGCTTGGTGGACATGGCTTGGCGGGTCTGGCAGGAGATGGATATTGTAGAATCTCCATTTCCACCCCACTCCAGGGGAAGGATATACTGCAAAGTCCCCCTTCCCTCCCCAACCCACTAACCTGCTTTCCAGCTGTGTTCTCCTGTGCAGGGCAACAAAAGAAGACCCAGCCGATCAGCTGGGACTCAATGGGAGGCAGAGAAGACATGGGGTTGGTGGGGCCAGTCAGAGGTGGGATTGGCTGGTTCTCCAAACTACTCAAAATTTCTGTTACTGGTTCTCCAGAACTAGTCAGAACTGGCTGAATCCCACCCCTGCTCCAGTCCCCTAATTCTTTTCATTGCTTTTCTCTGCACTCTTTCTAGATTAATGCTGGTTGGTGACAACGTGGGGTGAAAATGATGAATGATGTAGCCAATCACTCTTACCTTGAGCTGAATCAAACTGTAATCTGGGAAGATTCCTGGTTCTTCGGCCACTTCATACCACACTGTGCTGCTCTCTCCAAAAGATTTTTTTTCTATGAAAAGATACAGGACAGCCTTTCTCAAACCAGGTACAATTGATACGACTCCTAGAAGCCCCAAATTGATCTTGGGGAGCCACAAAATGGGACCTGCAAGGCTCATAAATGGTCCACACCAGGCCAAAAAAAGCATGGTTTGCAAACCACAACAAACCCACATCATCCCCAATGGTCAAATGGCCAGGATATCCAGTGGAGAAATGTGGAGAAATGTTCTTTGGGGATTCTTTGTTACTGATTATGTGGTTTTTCTTTTCATTTAAGAAAAAAGTTTCAACCATGTTGTCAACTCGTAAAGCATTCCTATGCCTGTTTTCAAGTTACCATAAGCAGGAGGAAGGGAAGCCTGAAGGAGCAATATGGCTATTAAAACCAGATGTACATTCCACATTTATCTTACAAAGATTGTAGCTAGACTACCGGATCTTCTGCCTGCGAAAATCCTTCATTGGAGAATGTGATTGATGACATCCAGCCCCTTTCATTGGAGAATCTGATTTATGACACACCCAGAGGGAGGGGGAAAACAGGGTCACAGGTGACCATAAATTACATGTGGCAGAGTTGGTTTCATATGGGTCAATGCCGACATGTTGCTCCTAATAAATATTTTGGGTTATTTTGAAGCTTATCTTGGGGCTCATGACTTAATTAGGGCAATCTCCGGAACCCTGACACATGTGAGCTTCTCTGGAACAAAAACTGAATTTGTATAATAAGATCTCTGGCCACCAAATCAATAACCCAACACCTCTCAAGTTTGGGAAGGAGCTGTTTGGAGTTTTCTTTCTTAGTTGCTTTTCCAAAATTTCTTCCCAGAAACACAATGGAACAAAAGCTTTGCCTAAAGTTGACCAGATCCAACACTCCTATTTTGTCTTAACAGGACATCCCAAGTGGGACAAGCTGAGCAGCCCACCCCCACAAGACCCCCATCAATTGCAAAGCGCAAAAGTCAACTGAAGAGTTGACTATGGGAACAGGATCTTCAGATTGTCTCCTCTCCCAAAAGGTAGGAAAAACTCAAAATGTTGGTCTTTGGGGTGCTATCGTATCCTCAAACTGTCTCCTGCAGCTTTCCAGGTCAAGGCATTAGGAGCCCCCAGCCTTGGAAATCTGTTCCTTTTCTCTTGGCAACTTTGGTTCCTTTCTCACCTTCTCCATCACAGGCACCTGGTTGCCCATCAGAAGCGATGGGGCCCACTGAGCTGACATGATGGGGCAGAACAGCTCAATCAGTTTAACAGATTAACAGAGTTGGAAGGGACCTTGCAGGTCACTTAGTCCAACCCCCTGCCCAAGCAGGAGACCCTACACCATTTCTGATAGATGACAGTCTAATCTCTTCTTGAAAGCCTCCAGTGATGAAACTCCCAAAACTTCCAAGGGCAACTTCTGTTCCATGGGTTGATTGTTCTCACTGTCAGAAAATTCCAGGTTGAATCTCTTTTTGGTCAGTTTCCATCCATTATTCCTTGTCTGGCCTTTGGGTGCTTTAGAAAATAGCTTGACCCCTTCCTCCTCCTCTCTGTGGCAGCCCCTCAAATATTGGAAGACTGCTATCCTATCTCCCCTGGTCCTTCTCTTACCTAGACTAGCCATGCCCAGTTCCTTCAACAAAGCCACTCACCAAACATTGGTTCTATTTTCGTCTCCATAAAGGCAATCACGTTGTCTGCAGCTGGGCACATCTGGAAGGCAAGGGAAGGAGAAAGGAGAGATTGTTGGCCAAGAACAGCAGATGTGGTTGCAGCTGGATCCTCAAGAGGTGGAGAGTGAATGCAACCTTTGATGCAGATTGATTGATTAGTTTTATTTATATCAGAATGCAGAATAACAGAGTTGGAAGAGAACTTGGAGGTCTTCTAACCCAAGCAAGAGACCCTCTACTATTTCAGACAAATGGCTGTCCAATCTCTTCTTAAAAACCTCTAGGGATGGAGCACCCACAACTTCTGGTGGCAAGCAGTTCCACTATCAAGACATGTATCCTTAGTTTTATGTTGCTTCTCTCCTTGATCAGTTTCCATCAGTTGCTTCTTGTCCTGCCTTCAGGTGCTTTGGAAAATAGGTTGGTCCCCTCTTCTTCTTTGAATGAATGAATGAATGAATGAATGAATGAATGAATGAATTCTTTATTGACCAATGTGATTAAACACACAAGGAATTTGTCTTGGTGCATATGCTGTCAGTGGGACAGCCCCTCAAATCTTGGAAGACTGCTACCACGTCCCCCCACTAGTCCTCCTTTCCATTAAACAAAACACACCCAATTCCTGCCACCAATCCTTGTGGCGAGATGGGCAGCAAACAATTTTAATAAATAAAATAAGAAAAAAAAATGTATCAATTGATATGGCCATCCAGCTCACCCATGGAGCTCATTGATTCTGCTGGCCATCTATACAACTGCTACTATTACTACTACTTCTACTACTACTACTACTACTACTACTACTACTACTACTACTATTATTATTATTATTATTATTATTATTATTATTATTATTATTATTAAATCTTTAGCCTTTGGGGCTGGTTGGTAGCTCAACAGCTCGATTCCTAACCAAGGACCTGGGAACTGTTCAGGTAGCGTCAGAAGATATAAGCTGTTACTAGTAAGGTGGTTTTTTTGTAGGATCAGGATATACAGGTCTGATAAATTCAGGATTTACAAATAGCGAGGCAGCCCTTTAAGTATTGCTCCAAGGGCTCCAATTACAATTGGGATAACACATAATTTCTTTTTCCAAAGTCACTCAACTTCAATTTAAAAGTCCCAGTACTTTGTGATTTTTTTCTTGCTGTGTTTCTTCAATTCATGCATCACCAGGTATTGCAATATCAATGAACCAAACCTTTTTCTTTTCAACTATTGTTATGTCAGGGGTGTTGTGGGCCAAGTTGTTGTTGTTGTTGTTGTTGTTGTTGTTGTTGTTGTTGTTATTATTATTATTATTATTATTATTATTATTATGTTCATTTATTATACACGTTTCCATTTCTGCAATGCCAGTGTACTGTTGGATCAAATCTCATTGTATAGTAAGCCCCTGTCACACTGAACCAACGGATGCAAAGAGGATGTAAAACGGACAAAAAAACTTGCCATCCGTTGGAAAACACAATGCATCCATTGTGTACTCACTGCGTACATGTTTCATATGCATCAGCATTGTGGTCAGAGAAGTGGTGCAGGCCATCATCAAAGAATACCTGGAGGAGCTCCTCCAGTGCCCCTCCACTGAAGAAGGATGGAAGAAAGTTGCAGAGCAGTGGTATCAGAAGTGGAACTTCCCACACACCGTTGGAGCCATAGATGGGAAGCACGTGGCCTGCAAAGCTCCAGCCAAGTCGGGGTCCACTTATTTCAACTACAAGGGCTTCTTCAGCATCATCCTCTTTGCCATGGTTGATGCTGACAACAAGTTCATGTACATCGATGCTTCAGGCAACGGCTTATGTTCAGTGACCTCAAGGAGGGGCTGGAATGCAAACTTATCATGGGTTTCCCAGATCCAGACCCCCTACCCAATGACACACAATATGTGTCCTACTTCATCGTGGGTGATGATGCCTTCTCCCTCAGAACCTACCTCATGAAGACCTACAGTTCCAGATACCTCACCCGTGAAGAGAGGATCTTCAACTACAGGCTGTCCAGGGCAAGGCGGGTGGTGGAGAACGCCTTTGGCATCCTGGCCAACAGGTTCCAGGTACTTCTCACCACCATGTAACATTGTCCATAGACCGTGAGGAGCATCGTGGAAGCTTGCTGCATCCTGCACAATCTCATGCGCACCCACTACCCAGTGTTGCAGAACAGGCTTGTGGACTGTCAACAAGGCAATTGGGACATGGAGCCTGGGGAATGGAGGCAAGGGCGAAACCTGATCGACACTGTGAATGTGCAAGGCCCCAACAGAGCTTCTCGTGAAGTGAAGAAGCAGCGCAACCTCCTGAGACAATGGTGCAACTCCCCAGCTGGAGCAGTGGAGCGGCAAGGCAGGATGGTAGGTGCTTAATGGATGCTTCCTTCAGCCTGTCTCATCACACTTATGAGATTGTGCCATGTATATTGAGTGGCCCTACAATGAACAGGGCATTTAATAAAGAGTTGTGTTTATGTTGAAATGTGTTGATGAATGATTACATTGTTATTGATAATAAAGGGCCATATGTGTGGCAGCTGGAAGGGTGGACCATACAGTCCCACTATGCTTGCACTAGAGGTTTATCTATCCCACAGCTATCATTACCCATCCCACAGCTATCTATCCCACAGCTATCCTTACCCATCCCACAAGCATGCAAAGGCTTAACCCTTTTTTCAAAGTTTTCCCCAACACTTTATTAAGTAAAAAAAATGAACCAAGTGTGTGAAGCAAAGATAACCTTTATTAATAACAAACTGTATGACTTTATTAAAAAGCAAAATGACCCAAGTAAAGTGTCTTTAAGCAAAGATAAGGTGAACAGGTAACAACTCAGTCTCTGGCACTCTTCACAGTCACTCTGAGGCGTGCCCATGGTCTCAGATGTAAAGGGGCCAGGGACTGTGGAGGTGGCTGTGGCTGGAGTGCTGGTCTGAGGCGCCATTGGGGTGCCTGGCCCCGAGAGTACAACAGGAGATGGTGTGTGCAGGAAGCTCTCAGAGAGCTGACTCAGTCCCGGGAGGTTGAGAGGCACTTCCTCAAGGACCTGGGATGTGAGGCCCAAGACTGATGACAGATGTTCTGAGGAAGGGCTTGGCTGTGGGGTGGAGGAAGGAGGAGTGTAGTGGGGCTGTCTGGTCTGCAGCTGGGTCAGGTGAGGCATCTGTGACATCTGTGATGTCTGTGGCGTCCGAGGAACCTGGGTCTGGACTGGGAAGGGCTGCCTCTGCTGTGTGAAGTCCTGGTAGTGGTAGGCTTGGTAGGCGAGGGGCTGCTGAAAGCCGTGGAAGGGATGTGACATCGCCTGGGGTGGAGGAGCAGACCTGGAGTGGGTAGGAGCAGGTTCAGCTGGGCATGGAGGGTGGTGCAGAAGAGCAGTGATCCTCTCCTTCATCGCCTGGTACTGGGCTTCAGGCATGTCCATGAGGGTCTGACTCACGTACGTGATGAAGGGCTTGCGGTTGGAGGAGGGTATGTCAAAGTGGACCAGCTGGGAGAGGAGATCTGTGCTGGCTTTGATTGTGTCCCTGATCTCCAAGAGGACAGTGTGGCTCTGTCCCTCTGGTCTGCCTCTCTGCCTGCTTTCTGTGGAGGTGGAGCTGGGTGTGGGTGTGGTTTGGTCTCTGGTGGCTGCTTCTTCTTGCTCCATCTGAGACAGGGGATCCTCCACGTCCTCTGGCATGGGGAGTGCAGCTGTCAGGAGGGTCTCTGTCATGGGGCCCTCCAAAGACACCTGCCTGGACACTGTAGCTGTCTCCTGGCTGGAAGAGGAGTGGCTCTCTGTGGGCTGTCTGAGGGAGAGGATTGTCAGAGGGGCTGCTCCTCGGTGGCGGATCTCATCCTCCAGGAAGCTGCACCTGGCCATGACATAGGTCTCCCGGTCAGTGAGCTTGATAGCGGCCTGCCCGGATTTCTTCAGGTACAGCTTGCCATACCAGGTGTGCATATGCTTCCACCACACCAGGAGGACATCTGAAGTGTAGCCGAGGCTCTCCACCTTCTCTCTCATGCTGCCTGCTTCCGCTTGGTGTCGCGATAGAGCCTGTGGCCCTCCCTCCACAGGTACACGTTCTCCCTCAGCCATTCCAGCACCTCCTCCTCGTGGTCCTCGGAAATGGAGTACTGTTTCCTCTCCCCCTTCTCCTTGCCTTGCCTCTTCCTCCCTCTGGCAGGGGCTTCAGGGCCTTCAGCAGCAGGTCTTTGAGGGCCTTGGGGCTGGTCCACTACAGCAGCAGCAGCAGGAGAAGCAGCAGCAGCACCAGCAGCAGCTTCAGAAGCACCAGCAGCAGCAGCAGCAAGAGAAGCACCAGCAGCAGCAACTCCAGGAGCACCAGCACCAGCAGCAGCAGCAGACGCACCAGCAGCTTCAGAGTCAGCGCCAGGGGGTGGGATGGTGGTTCTGTCCTTCTTGCCAGGACTGGCAGGAGTAGGCACAGGCTTCCTCCTCTTCCCCATGGTGTTCTCTCAAGATGTCTCTGGCAGCAGGTCTTTCCTCTGAATGGTGACCTGCTTGTGAGCTGCCTCCTTTTATATCTGCGGAGCTTACGCAATTCATCCTCCCTGCATGCGCAGTGAACACTTTGCATCCACTACGCATCAGCTATGCATCCTATAGGCGTCCATGATGCATCCGCGTCATTCGCTATGCATCCTATAGGCGTCCGCGATGCATCCGCGTCATCCGCTATGCATCCGCTATACATCTGCTCCTTCCGCTGTGCGTCCGCTTCTCTGTTCTCCCCCGGAAGCCCTTCGGATGTGTCATCCGCTTCCATCCGCTTTCATCCGTTAGGCTTCCTACGAACAGCCGCTTTACATCCCCTCTACATCCTCCCCACGTCCGTTCCTTTCCGTTGCTGTCCGCTCTGTTTATGCAAATTTGGGGCACTTTTGAGAGCGGATAACAATGGATGGAAATTTTGCTCGTCCGCTATGTCCTTTTTACATACATTTTGCATCCGTCGGCCAGTGTAAACTAACCTGTACATAGTTTTATACGCCCTGATTGTAACCACTTTTCTCATACTTGTAACAATGCAATTTTTTTGAATATACATATTGTTTTACACCATAATTATAACCATTGTTCACCTGAAAGGTGAGCAGAGAAGGGCCAGCTGAATCTCAGTTGGGAGGGTCTTCCAATGGGGCAGGCTCCATGGGTCCCATGCATGTTAACAATCCCTGCTAGATGAGACCTGGAGCGTGCCCCTCCTGCCCCAACCTAATGTGGGCAGGTAGAATCAAGGTGTGTAAGAAGACCCTCCTCAAACATCTTGGCCCCAGCTGCATGACTCTACTGTATAAACTCAAAGTCCCAAAACTTACCATGCCAGGCAGGAGTTTCTCAAGGGTGGAAGTCAAAAATATATTCAACACCTTTGGTAGCCTGCTGGAAGAGAAAAGAAGCAGACCCAGGAAATTAGAAAAGTAATTCATTTGAGGGCTGTCATTGTGCCATGCAATGTTTTATTTTCAAGGCCAAGAATCTGTGTTTTAGTTTTGTCTCATTTATATCAACAACTGTTGAGGCATTAATGATGGATAGATGGAGATTGATCTTGACTGCTCAGGGTTGACTCAGTGCTATTACTGTTTCTTATCTGTCTGTCTGTCTGTCTATTCCAATCTATCTATGAGAATGCAGCATTGCAGGCTAATTCTGCTGACCACCAGCAGTTCAATCCTGACCAGCTCAGGGTTGACTCAGTGCTATTGCTGTTTCTGTCTCTCTGTCTCTGTTTCTGTCTCTCTGTCTCTCTTTATATCATCTATCTATCTATCTATCTATCTATCTATCTATCTATCTATCTATCTATCTATCTATCTATCTATCATCTGTCTATTCCAATCTACTTATTAGAATGCAGCATTGCAGACTAATTCTGCCAACTGACAGAAGTGCAATCCTGACCAGCTCAAGGTTAACTCAGTGCTATTTCTCTTTCTGTCTCTCTATCTCTCTGTCTACCTCTCTGTCTCTGTCTCTGTCTCTGTCTCTGTCTCTCTCTGTCTCTGTCTCTGTCTCTGTCTCTGTCTCTCTCTCTCTCTCTCTCTCTCTCTCTCCCTATCTATCTATCTATCTATCTATCCATCCATCCATCCATCCATCCATCCATCCATCCATCCATCCATCTATCTATCTATCTATCTATCTATCTATCTATCTATCTATCTATCTATGCTGTTCAGCTACCTTCGGGTATTATCCCACATCATTGTAGTGCTTTTAAAGTTGTAGCAAAATTTCAGCAGAATCTCATCTGCCATCATCAGGCTTCTGTGTTGAGTTCGTCTGTGGTATGATAGCCTGACCCACATACGAACTCAATACAGAAGCCTGATGATGGCAGATGAGATTCTGCCGAAATGTTCCTACAACTTTAAAAGCACTACAGTGACGTGGGATAATACCCAAAGGAAGCTGAACAGCACACATGTAAGTACCTGCTGTCCATTACTACTGTGGCATTTCCTTTGTCTGCTGGGAGTATTATTATGCTGTTATCATTTTTCAGGATGTGTAGTGCTCTGAATTCATCTTTTTGCAAATTACTTTTTGGTGGTTTCATTGTGCATAAGATGTGAGTAACCTGGTGTTATTCTGTCAGCTTCATCTGTATTTAATTTGGTTAGGCTGGATTCTACTGCACATATGATGGATTCTGTTGGAATTTTTTTGGGTGCTATGGCATAATTGAATCCTTTGGTTAGGACATCTGTTTCTGTTTTGTTGAGTTCTCTGTTGGAAACGTTATATACTAATTGTTTTAGGTGTTGTGGTGGGTTGTTGGGGGTTTTCTTGTCATTTTCTAATTTTTTTAGTTTCTTTGAGAGTTTTTCATTTTTGTAAGTGGTTTCAGTTTCAGCTCTCCAAGTTGTAAGTTGTTTTATCTTATCCCAAAGTAGAGGGTGGATCCAAAGTAGAGGCTGAAACAAAATTGACAGACCTACTCCAAGACTCCACATACAAACCTAGAAACACAGACGCAACCACATATCTAGAAAAATTAACCAAGAAGAAAATTATAACCAGCCACATAAGCAAAGAAATCCAACAGACGATCATCCCAAGAGAAAAATCTTCTAGATGCCCCAAATTATACGGCCTCCCAAAAATACACAAAGAAGGCATACCTCTCAGACCCATAGTCAGCTCCATAGGAGCACCATTGCAAAACCTAGCTAAACACTTAGCAAAACAACTACAGCCCCATGCTGAAACCGCAGCTTCATATGTACAAAACTCATACCACTTCTTAGAAATGATCAAAGATCTACACGTGGAACAAGAAAATCTGCTTGTAAGTTTCGACGTGGTTTCACTATTCACTCAAGTCCCAATAAAAGAAACTCTTGAAATCATCAAAAATAAATATCAACCAGCTAAAGACTTCATGGAACTAACAGAACACTGCCTAACCAACACATATTTCATATACAAAGGACAAAGATACAAGCAAATTGAAGGAGTCCCTATGGGATCACCACTGTCACCCGTCATTGCAAACCTGTTCATGGAAGAATTCGAATCCAGAGCCCTGGCTAATGCCACCCACAAACCCAAACTATGGCTAAGATACATCGATGACACATTTGTGATTTGGCCCCATGGAAAAGAAAACCTAAACAATTTCCTAACACACCTAAACA
>BLBF01000069.1:1276967-1294249 GCA_015471245.1 Laticauda colubrina
AATAGAATAGAATAGAATAGAATAGAATAGAATAGAATAGAATAGAAAATATGGAATAGAAAAAATGGAATAGAAAATGGAATAGAATATGGAATAGAATATGGAATAGAACAGAATAGAATAGAATAGAATTCTTTATTGGCCAATTATGATTGGACACACAAGGAATGTGTCTTTGGTGCAAATGCTCTCAGTGTACATAAAAGAAAAGATACATTCGTCAAAAGTCAAGAATCATCAGGTAGAACACTTAATGATAGTCATAGGGTACAAATAAGCAATCAAATCATACGAAGTAACAGTCAGTATAAATCACTGGAATACAAGCAACACGATTATAGTCCCAAGTGGAAGAGGGTGGGTGAGAAGGAAGGGTGAGGAGATGAATAGTAATAGTAGTGCAGACTTTGTAAATAATTGGACAGTGTCAAGGGAATTATTTGTTTAGCAGAGTGATGGTGTTCGGGAAAAAACTGTCTTGGTGTCTGGTTGTTCTGGTGTGCAGGGCTCTGTAGCATCGTTTTGAGAGGAGTTGAAACAGTTTATGTCTGGGATGTGAGGGGTCTGTAAATATTTTCACAGCCCTCTTTTTGACTCGTGCAGTATGCAGATTCTCCATGGAAGGCAGGTTGGTAGTCATTGTTTTTTCTGCAGTCCTAATTACTCTCTGAAGTCTGTGTCTGTCTTGTTGGGTTGCACAAACAAACCAGATCTGTTGGGTCTTCAACTATTGGCTGGAAAATTGGGGGTTTGTACCCCAAGATCTCTAGATCCTGGGGTCAAAATCCAGACTCCTCCCTTGCTACCACAGAGAAAATGAATCAACTTACCCTTTGATGCCTTTGAGTGCCTTGTTTTTCTTTGCTGCCATTTTTGCCATTCCATCCAAAATCTTCTTGTCTGTCATGGCTACCTGGAGGACTGAAACAGAGACACAAAGAACCCATGCCCAACCCAACCCATGAGACTTTGTACCATGAGGAGGCCCACCCCAGCACTAGAAGGGGGGAACCCCACCTCCCATCACAGCTCCCAGATTCTGTTTCCATCACCACCACCGCTGAATGCAAAGATTACTATTTAGTAAAGATTACTCCAGTGGCACAGTGGTTAGAATGCGGCATTGCAGGTTAATTCTGCCATCTGCCAGCAGTTTGATTCTGACCAGCTCAAGGTTGACTCAGCCTTCTGTCCTTCCAAGGTCAGTAAAATGAGGACCCAGATAGTTGGGAGCAAGTAGCTAACTCTGTAAACTGCTTAGAGGGCTCTAAAGCACTGTGGAGTTATATATAAGTCTAAATGCTATTGCTACAGCTATTTCTATATTCTACTTGGGGGAACAAAAGAAAAAAAAACCCAGGATACAATAAAACTGCTAAATGAACAAGACTGCATGTTCAAGAAACTGGATGGATGGATGGATGGATGGGAGGGAGGAAAAGAAAGAAGGAATGAAGGAAGGGAATGAGAAGGGAATAAGGAGAAGGAAGGAAGGAAGGAAGGAAGGAAGGAAGGAAGGAAGGAAGGAAATTAGAAGGGAATGATAAGAAGAAAGGAAGAAAGGAAATGAGAAGAGAAGGAAGAGAAGGGAGGGAGGGGAGGGAGGAAGGAAGTTAGAAGGGAATAAGAAGAAGGAAGAAAGAATAGAAGGAAGGAAGGGAATTAGAAGAGAATAAGAATGAGGAGACGGAAGGAAGGAAGGAAGGAAGGAAGGAAGGAAGGAAGGAAGGAAGATTCTTCTATCTGCACCTATATACTACTAAACTGCTTCTGTTTGTCTTTGTGTAACCTTTCACTGGACAAAATAATTTACCACAGGGCTTTTTTTAAAAAAATAAATAAAAATAAGGTATCTCAAATGAGCTAACTTAGAAAATGTATCCAAAGTCTGGGACCTATAACTTTTGTGGGATTGAAATTTGGCAAATTTTAGCCCACATTTGATGACAAATATTAGAATAAAGGCATTGATGACATCAAACAAAATGTCAAAAAACATTTCCTGCAGTCCATGCTTGAGGTTTAACTGCCTGTATGGGTCCAGGAGATCCATCTCTGAATACCTCCCTGAATAAGCCAGTCAACTCCACCTTAGGCCAACCTGTTGCAAGTTTGGTGCCAGAAAAGTTTGCTGTCTTACTTACTGTGTGTGATTGCTTTGGGGTCCATTTTCAGGTGAGGCCCATACGTCTCCCCTGTTTCAGAATGGACCATCCCAACACAGAAGAAGACCAGCAACCCAATCCACGGTCTCCTGAGAGTTACATCCATGGTGGCTGAGATCCTTCGAAATAACAGGCTGGGAGAGAGAGAGATTCAGAAACGAATCCTTCACTGTGAAAAAGTGGAATAAGAACAGCAATATTTAGATTCAGGGGATCAGAGCAGAGGGGAAGGGAAGGCTATTTAGTCTCCAACTAAGGATGTCCTCAAATGAAAAAATCACCTCACTTTTTGCTTTTGAAGAGAGTGAGAAGGAAGAGCCCTGGTTTTGTTTTATTCTAATCATTTCCCATGATGGCGAAGCCTCAAAGGCTCAAAATGGCAGACACTGAGCTGCTGTAGACCTGGAGAACATGGGTTCCCCTTATAACACCCAGTCTCTGATCTTCTGACCTTCTGCCCACATTGACCCTCTCATCTTGTAGAAGAAGGACAGAGTCAAAGATCTGATGGGCACTCCAACTCAAGGAACAGAGCCCAGAAGTATCTGATGACTGTCCATAAGAAAGGCAACTGGAAGAATCTGAGAGTGAGAACCTCAATTGACAACTCTGCAGAAGAAGACATGGGTGTCCCTTTCTACACTTGCTGGAACTCTTCAGAGTTGCACCCCAGACTCTGGAGCTAAAGATGCAGGAATGGATGGATGGGAAACTCAACCCCAACCTTACATATTCTTAGAAGGAGCCTCTTCTACCATCTGGGGTACCTTTGGATCATCACACAATTGACTTACATGTCTGGATGGATTGAGCTTCCTCAGTGTGCTCAGATCTGTCCTCCCTAATCTTCTCTTGGGCTGCCAGTTATATAGTTACTTGTGAATGAAAGAACCAATTCAGGGCTTTGATAACCATGGAGATGCGATACAAACTCACAAGGAGATTTTCCAAGATAAATATTTTTCACAGACATCTTGAAACTTAGAGACACTCTTCAGTGCCAGATTCATGTGACTCTTCCAAAGATCCACTGAACCAAAATCTTGGCTCCAAGAAAGTTGGCTGCCCACCCAGAATGAGAGAGAAAAGGAGAAGAAGTGGGCTATTCAACATTGCTGGCAATCTTGGCACCAATCTGGGAGACCAACCCCCAGAATTATGGGAGTTGAAATCTACATATATTCAAGGTGCCTTCAAGGTGAAACCCACAAATCTTCAATGTTGGCAACCTTGGCACTTTGAACAGGTGTGGACCTCAACTCCCAGAATTCTCTGCAAGCAGAATTCTGGGAGTTGAAGTCCACATATCTTCAAGGTTGAGAAACACTGTGTTACACCATATCATGGTTTATCAGGTTTTGGCTTAGTGTGTTATGTAACCCATTAGCAGATGTCAGAATTAGAATAGGGCTGGAAGGGACCTTGGAGGTCTTCTACTCCAACCCTCTGCTGAAGCAGGAGCCCTCATACCATCTCTAGTTGAAAACTTCCAATGTTGGAGCATCCACAACTTCTGGAAAAAACTTCTGTTCCATTGGCTAATTGTCCTCACTGTTGGGAAGTTTCTCCTCGATCCCAGATTGCTTCTCTCCTTGATGAGTTTACATCTGTTGCTTCTTGTCCTGCCTTCTGGGATGCTGAAGAATAAGTTGACCCCTACCTCTTTGTGACAGCCCCTGAAATCCTGGAAGGCTGCTATCATGTCCCCTCTAGTCTTTCTTTTCTCTAGACTAGCCAAACCTAGTCCCTGCAATTGTTCTTCATATATTTTAGTTTCCAAGTTTTTAATCCTTTTAGTTGCTCTTCTCTGCACACTTTCCAAAGTCTCAATAGTGTCCTAAGATTGAATCTAAGGATGAGCTTTAAATTGTTCATGTTCTCTACCTAAGTACCAAGACAATATTCCTTCTCAGACGCTCCACAATTTCATCAAACATGGCTGGTAGCATCCTCATGAAGTGCTGGAATGCACAAGGGTCTTCATTCTTCAGTTCCACCATCAGCTTGTCATACAGTCCAGACTCCACTCTTATCCCGATCCATCGTCGGACCCACACAGCTCTTGGACGTCTCCTTCTTCTCCTTGCGTAGAAAAGGTGAAACAGTCTGAAGAGGGATTGGTTCTGGTGTTGAATGATGGCAGCTACCATAAGGAGTGTGTGATGATCAATGGATGATGTGGAAGAGCAAGAGCAAGGGTGAAGAGGTCTGTACACCACGGCTGCTGGACTGATAGTGAGATCCAGGTGATTTCCTCTCCCTTTTTATAGGAAATGTCAGTTTTCCACTAGGTGTCCTTCCACATACTCTAGGCATACTCCAGATATCCTAAATATCTGAGATACGTCCCATATACAAACATTTTGTCCGTTTTAATGCTTTATATACAAGATGCATCCGCTTACATCCTTTCTATTTCCATGCTACTAATGCTGTGTGGACGTTCCGTGTACCTTTCGCTTCCTCCCTCTTTCTGCTTTCAGCTGCAGTGGATGTGAGTTGAGGGGATGTCCAGAGGATGCCGAGAGGATACAGCGGACATGTAACGGATGACAACAGACGTAGAACGTTTGTTGCCCATATGTGTCGCGGATGTACATCGTACGCGCCGGAAAGTTCATCCGCTCAAAAAGTTTTGTGCAGCTCAAAACTTTTTGAGCGGGTAAAATCACAGTAGACGGATGTTTGACGGATAGACCGTATGAAACACGTATGCAGTGAGTACACAATGGATGCATCGTGTTTTCCAACTGATGGCAAGCTTTTTTGTCCATTTTACATCCTCTTTGCATCCATTGGTGCAGTGGGACATGGGCTTTAGCAGACAAGTTTGCCGGGTAAGGAGTGAGTGGGCGGGGAAGGTTCCCGCGGGCCATGTGGCTTGAGCAGCCTTGTGTTTCTGGGCAGCCTGGATTAATTGCTTTGGGGCGGTGCTCTGGGGGTGATATTTCTCTGAGGCCCACCAAAATTTTCTCATGGCCCACCAGTGGGGTGCAGCCCAACAGTTGGCGACTGCTGATCTAGTCCAATCCCCCCGCCCGAGCAGGAGCCCCTACATGGTTTCTGACAGATGGCAGTCCAGTCTCTTCTTGAAAGCTTCTAGTGGCCCTGTTTGTATTTTCTCACCAGCAGGCTCCTGGACTTGGATGTGGCACAGATTGGGGAGCGGGTGCTGCCCTCAACACTGAAAGCAGCCTGATTTCCCCCAAGGGTGGGTGGTTTCCAATGGGGGAGAAGATCCCTTCTGTCCCCCTGCAGACAAAGCACCAAAGGTGGTGCCCACGTGATCTTTGTCCCTGCTGCGTCAGGCAACCTGCCCCATAATACAAGCTGAGCTAGTGCCAGAGGGAGCAAGTGCGCAAACAGTGTACCTTCTGGCACACAATAGGGACAGTGAGCACAGTGCCCTATCCTGTTATCAGTATTTGGGATATACTTTGAGCCAAGTTCATGTAACAAGACGGAAACCAAAGTCAGCAAACGTTGGCTCTGACAAATATCCTCTTTTGTGAGTGACACTTGGCAGAACTAAGGGGAGCTGGGGAGGGGAGAGGAGAAAAGGAGGGTAAGGGAAGGGAAAAGTGGAGGAGAGGGGAGGAGGAGGGGAAAGGGGAAGAGAGGAGGGGGAGGGGGAGGAGGGGAAAAGGGAAGAGGGGAGGAGAGGAGAGCAGGAGAAAAGGGGGAGGAGGAGAGAAGAGAGGAGAAGGGAAGAGGGGAGGGAGAAAGAGGGGAGGGGAATGGAAGGGGAAAGGGTAGAAGGAGGGGAAAAGAGCAGAGGGGAAGAGAAGGGAAGAAGAGAGGAGAGCAGAAGAGGAGGAGAGAAGAGGGGAGGAAAGGAATGGAGGGGAACAGAAAGGAAGGGGAGGGGAGGAGGGAGAAGAGAAGGGTAGAGAAAGAGAATGGGAGGAGGGGAGGAGGGAAAAGGAGAAGGGAGGAGATGAGAGGGAGGGAGCAGAAGGAGAGGGGAGAGGAAACGAGGAGGGGAAAGAGAGGGGGAAGAGGAGAGAAAAGGAAGGACAGTGAGAGGAAAGGGGGAGAGGAGGATGAGATAAAAGGGGAGGAGATGAGATGAGAGAAAATGAGGGGAGTGGAAGGGAAGAGGAGAGAGAGGAAGGCAGGGGAGGGGGAGGGGAAAAGAGGGGGAAAGAAGAGTAGAGGAAGGGAAGGGAGAGGAGAGAAGAAGAGGGGAGCAGAAGGGAACAGAAGGGGAGTGTGGAGGAGGAGAGGAGGGGAAGGGAAGGGAAGGGGAAGGGAGAGGGGAGTGGGAGAGGAGAGAAGAGGAGGAGAAGGGAAGGGAGGAAGTTGATTCCACCTGTACTCATTGAAGGGTCTGATGGCCCCTTCTGAGTGCAAACCAGGGAGGAAGATTGGTGGGAGTAGTGACTGGGGAGGGAACTGGTGTGTCTTTGTAAATTTGAGGGTGTTGCAATGTGTGTGTGATGTGAAATAGTGTGTTGGCCCTGAGAGCTGTTGATCCTAAAGGGCTGCAGGCTTGCCAGTGTCCCATCCCAGGGACCTGTCGTGAAGACACTGCAAGGTTCCCAGTCCTGGCACTTATTTTTTTGTAGAAGAGGTTGGTTTTGGGGTAGAAGAAAGCCATAACTTTAGGGAGGGGTCAGGCAGAAGGAGATATAACCAGAGCTAGGGAGCAGGTCACCTCCAGGAACTATGGAACTGTTCCACACCCTTTCACCTCAGCTCCATTGTCCTATCAGGTGACCTTCTTTGGCCCCATCCTCCACCTGCTGCTACTTAAGCCCCTGCCACACAGCACCAAGGGATGGAAAGAGGATGTAAAACGGAGAGAAACACTTGCCATCCGTTGGTTAACGCGATGCATCCGTTCTGTACTCACTGCGTCCGTTTTTCATACTCTCTATCTGTCCAGCATCCGTCTACTGACATTTCATCCGCTCAAAAAGTTTAGAGCTGCACAAAACTTTTTGAGCAGAAAATGTATCCAACGCGTCCGTTCTACATCTGCTACGCATACAGGGAAATCGGTTAGACGTCCGTCGTCATCCGTTACGCGTCCGCTATATCTGCTAGGCATCCGCTGCACATCCGCACAACTCGCATCTGCTCCAGCAGAAAACGGACACAGGGAGGAAGCAAAATGGACATGGAACGGACACGCAGCATTAGTAGCATGGACGTAGAAAGGATGAAAGCGGATGCAGCTTGCATACAAAGCATTAAAACAGAAAAAACGTTTGCATAGGGGACGTATCTCGGATATTTAGGATGTCTGCAGGATGCCTAGAGGATGCAAAAGGACACCTAGTGGAAAACCTATATTTCCTATAAAAAGGGGGAGAAATCACCTGGATCTCACTTTCAGTCCAGCAGCCCTGCTGCGCAGACCTCTTCAGCCTTCATCTTGCTCTTGCTCTTCCACAGCATCCAATCATCTCCACCATGGATCGTCACACACTCCTTTTGGTAGCCACCATCGTTCTACAACAGTGTGAAGCCATCTACAGGCTCTCTCACCTGTTCTACGCGAAGAAAAGGAGGCATCCAAGGAGTGTCTGGGTCCGAAGATGGATCTCCAGAAGAGCAGAGTACGACTGTATAACAAGCTGATGGTGGAGCTGAGGAACGAAGACCCTCATGCATTCCAGAACTTCATGAGAACACCGCCAGCCATGTTTGATGAAGTTGTGGAGTGGCTGAGACCCAGGTTGACCAAGCAGAGCACCAACTTCCGGCCCAGCCTGGACCCTGGACTCAAGGTGGCACTGACTCTGTGCCAACTGGCCTCAGGGACCACGTACAGGAGCATGCAGTACGGCTGGAGGGTGCCACACAACACCATCAGCATTGTGGTCAAAGAAGTGGTGCAGGCCACCATCGAAGAATACCTGGAGGATCTCCTCCAGTGCCCCTCCACTGAAGAAGGCTGGAAGAAAGTTGCAGAGCAGTGGTATCAGAAGTGGAACTTCCCACACACCGTTGGAGCCATAGATGGCAACCACATGGCCTGCAAAGTTCCAGCCAAGTCATGGTCCAATTATTTCAACTACAAGGGCTTCTTCAGCATCATCCTCTTCGCCATGGTCGATGCTGACTACAAGTTCATGTACATCGATGCTTCAGGCAATGGGTCAGCTTCAGATGCCCAGGTATACAACGCCAGTCACCTCAAGGAGGGGCTGGAACGCAACCTCATCATGGGCTTCCCAGATCCAGACCCACTGCCCAACGATACACAAGATGTGCCCTACTTCATCGTGGGGGATGACGCCTTCTCCCTCAGAACCTATCTCATGAAGCCCTACACATCCGGATGCCTCACTCGTGAAGAGAAGATCTTCAACTACAGCCTGTCCAGGGCAAGGCGGGTGGTGCCTTTGTTGTTTGTTGATGCCTATTGGCATCCTGGCCAACAGGTTCCAGGTACTTCTCACCACCATGCAGCATCACCCACAGACCGTGAGGAACATCGTGGAAGCTTGCTGCATCCTACACAATCGCATGCGCACCCGCTACCCAGTGTTGCAGAACAGGCTCGTGGAACTCCAACAAGGCAATGGGGACATGGAGCCTGGGGAATGGAGGCAAGGGCAAAACCTGATAGATACTGTGGATGTGCAAGGCCCCAACAAAGCTTCACGTGGAAGGAAGAAGCAGCGCAACCTCCTGAGACAATGGTGGAACTCCCCAGCTGGAGCAGTGGAGTGGCAAGGCAGGATGGTAGGTGCTTAATGGATGCTTCCTTCAGCCTGTCTCATCACACTGATGAGATTGGGCCATGTATGTTGAGTGGCCCTACAATGAACAGGGCATTTAATAAAGAGTTGTATTTATGTTGAAATGTGTTGATGAATGATTACATTGTTATTGATAATAAAGGGCCATATGTGTGGCAGCTGGAAGGGTGGACCATACAGTCCCACTATGCTTGCACTGGAGGTTTATCTATCCCACAACTATTATCCCTCCCACAGGTATCCCTGCCCATCCCACTGCTATCCTTACTCATCCCACAAGCATGCAAAGGCTTAAACCATTTCTAAAAGTTTCCACCAAGACTTTATTTACTAAAAGAACTGAACCAAGTGTGTGAAGCAAAGATAATCTTTATTAATAACAAATTGTAAAAGAAAAATGACCCAAATAAAGTATCCCAAGCAAAGATAAAGTCAACAGGTAGCAACCCAGTCTCTGGCACTCTTCTCAGTCACTCTGAGGTGTGCCCATAGTCTCAGGGTTGAAGGGTCCAGGTGCTGTGGAGGTGGCAGTGGCTGGAGTGCTGGTCTGAGGCACCATTGGGGTGCCTGGCCCCGAGAGGACAACAGAGGATGGTGTGTAGAGGAAGCTCTCAGAGAGCTGGCTCAGTCCTGTGATGTTGAGAGCCCCTTCCTCCATGACATGGGATGTCAGTCTCAAGACTGATGACAGATGTTCTGAGGCTGGGCTTGGCTGTGGGGTGGAGGAAGGAGGAGTGTAGTGGGGCTGTCTGGTCTGCAGGTGAGCGAGGTGAGGCGTGGGTGGAATCTGTGGCGTGGGTGGCATCGGTGGTCGGTGGCGTCAATGGCATCTGTGGCATCGGTGGCACCGGTGGCGTACGATGAACCTTTGCCTGGACTGGGAAGGGCTGCCTGTGCTGCTAGAACTCCTGGTAGCCGTAGCCTTGGTAGGTGAGGGCCTATGGAAAGCCTTGGAAGGGCTGTGACACCTCCTGGGGTGGAGGAGCAGACCTGGACTGGGTGGGAGCAGGTTCAGCTGGGCCTGGGGTGTTGTGCAGAAGACCAGTGTTCCTGTCCTTTATCACCTGGTACTGTGATTCGGACATGTCCATGAGAGTTGACGTAGGTGAGGAAGGGCTTGCGGTTTGAGGATGGTATGTTGGTGTGTACCAGCTGAGAGAGGAGATCTACGCTGCTTTTGATAGTGTTCCTGATCTCCAGCAGGACAATGTGGCTCTGCCCCTCCGGTCTGGCTCTCTCCCTGCTTTCTGTGGAGGTGGAGCTGGGGGTGGATGTGGGTTGGTCTCTGGTGGAAGTGTCCTCTCCTTGCTCCCACTGCATCAGGGGGTCCTCCACGCACTCCACCACGGGGAGTGCAGCTGTCGGGGAGGTCTTCGTCATGGCACGCTCCACAGATACCTGCCTGGACATAGGAGCTGATTCTTGGCCAGAAGAGGACTGGCTCTCTGTGGGCTGCCTGAGAGAGACAGTTGTCAGAGGGGCTGCTCCTCAGTGGCAGATCTCACCCTCCAAGAAGGTGCACTTGTCCATCACATAAGTCTCCCGGTCCGTCAGCTTGACCATGGCCTGACCAGATTTCTTGAGGTGCAGCTTCCCATACCAGGTGTGCATGTGCTTCCACCAGCCGAGGAGGACCTCCGAAGTGTAGCCCAGGCTCTCTGCCTTCTCTCTCCAAGCAGCCTGCTTCCTTTTGGTGTCTCGATAGAGCGTGTGTCCCTTCCGCCATAGATAGTCGTTCTCCCTCAGCCATTCGAGCACCTCATCCTCATGTTCCTCTTCGATGGAGTATTGCCTCCTCTCCCATTCACGCATATGCCTCTTCCTCCCTCTGGCAGGGCCATCTGGGCCCTCATCAGAGGGGCTTTGAGGTTCTAGGGGCTGCTCCACCACACCACCAGCAGCAGCAGCAGCAACAACAACAGTAGCAGCAAAAGCAGGACCAGCAGCACCAGCAACACCAGCAGCACCAGGATCAGCAGCAGCAGAGTAAGCACCAGCAGCACCAGGAGCACCAGCAGGACCAGCAGGACCAGCAGGACCAGCAGCACCAGGAGCACCAGCAGGACCTTCAGCACCAGCAGCACCAGCAGCACCAGGAGCAGCGCCAGCAGAGTAAGCACCAGCAGAAGCACCAGCACCAGGAGCAGCGCCAGCAGAGTAAGCACCAGCAGAAGCACCAGCACCAGGAGCAGCGCCAGCAGAGTAAGCACCAGCATAAGCACCAGCACCAGGAGCAGTGCTAGCAGAGTAAGCCCCAGCAGAAGCACCAGCACCAGGAGCAGCGCCAGCAGAAGCCCCAGCACCAGAAGAGTCAGCCCGAGCAGCAGAAGCCTCAGCAGAAGCAGAGTCAGGGCCAGGGGGTGGGATGGTGGCCCTGTCCTTCTTGCCAGGGCTGGCAGCAGATGGCACAGGCTTCCTCTTCTTCCCCATGGTTGTTGGCTGGCTGGAGCTGTGTCTGGCAGCAGGTCTTTCCTCTGAATGGTGACCTGCTTGTGAGCTGCATCCCTTTCTCTCTGCAGGGCTGATGCAATGCATCCTCCCCGCATGCGCAGTGAACGCTTTGCATCCACTAGGCATCCGCTAGGCATCCGCTAGGCTTCTGTGATGCATCCGTTCCTTCCGTTGCGCGTCTGCTTTGCTGTGCTCCCCCAGAAGCCCTGCGGATGTGCCATCCGCTTCCATCCACTAGGCTTCCATGGAGCATCCGCTTTACATCCTGGCTACATCCTCCCCACGTCTGTTCCTTTCCGTTGTTGTCCACTCTGCTTATGCAAATTCGGGGCACTTTTGAGAGCGGATAACAACAGACGGAATATTTTCTCATCCGCTGTGTCCTTTTTACATACGTTTTGCATCCGTCGGCCTATGTGACAGGCCCTTTAATGCCAGTGTGATGACTCAGGGCATTTCCAAACCACCCCTTTATTGCTCCAAATTTCCCCAAATGCTCCCATGTTTCTGGCAAGTCCCAGAGTGAAGTGACCACACAGACACACACATACACACACACACACACACCCCTCTGGCTTTCTAATAGTCCAGCCCAATGCTGTGAACAGCATGGCTACACAGCAAGAAATCCATCTCCACTGGCTCCAGTTCCAGCTTATCTTCTCCTGCATATTCAGGCTCTGATGGGGGCATGACAGCCAGGTTGAGGCTGTAAGCCCACCCACCCACACCTTATTCATGATTGTTGATGAGATGGCCAACCATGACCTGGTTGGGTTGTGAAGGGAAGGATTGCCCCGTGTGACATCAGCTGGTGTCACTCAAGACCCCAGTATAGGGATGGAGTGTGATGATAGTCACCATGGAATTTCTTCATGGCTTTCGGGCATCTTGAAAAACCATCTCCATCATTCTAAAAACATCTCCATCATTTTAAGAAGAAACCGGACAATCACTTGTCTGAAAGGAGATATGGTCTCCTACTTGAGCAGAATGTCCCTCCAGGGTCCCTTTCAACTCTGCTAGTCTGTTATCTCTCGAAGAGAGAAGAAACCAGAAGGACTATGTCAGAGTAAATTCATGAACTCGCAGAGACATGGTTAACAAAGTCAGCAAGTGAGTAAGCATGGCAACAGACCAGCCAATGGGAGCTGATAGCCTGGGTTGTGTTTTGGCTCACCGTGCTTCATGGAGACATGAAACTGAAATTCGTCTTGTTTGCTTGCTGAAACTGAGTTCTGCTCTGATCTGCTGCTGCTGCTTTTGTTTTTACTTATGTTACGTTGAAAGAATCTACAAATGGTATTGTAAATTTTACTTGTATTATTATGTTTATAAAGAAGTGAATGATCCTGCTGAATCAGTCATCTGTTTGGTTTCTGCATTTGAATTTTGCTGCAAACTCTAACAGACTACATTCTCCTTCTCTTAGCATCCCTGGCTCTCAAGGTGCTAATTTTTGGCCCGATGGACCCATAACTTCTTCCAGCAGGCTAGTGATGGGATTAAAAAAAATTTTACTTCCAGTTCTGTGGGTGCAGCTTGGCGGGGAAGGATACTGCAAAATCTCCAGTCAGAGGTAGTATTTGCCGGTTCTCTAAACTACTCAAAATTTCGGCTACTGGTTCTCCAGAACTGGTCAGAACCTGCTGAATATCACCTCTGCAGCTGGCCTCCATCCCTGGTTCTTCAAGTGCCCTTTTCTGACATAAAGCACTGAGATCTGATTCAGCAGACCTGCTTTGAAGATTGTCTGATCAAGTTTCAACCCAGCATCTATTCTCCATCCACATCCTGGCACCATGGACAAAAGTCCCTCCAGAACCCCATAATGTCCTGATGAACCTCAAGAGATGCAAGTCCAAAGCAAATCCAACAAATGCAGAGGAAGGAATTGGAATCTTTTATTGAGAAGCATAGACAGAGTCGCCCTAGTGAACTGCTACTATTGAGAATAGGAAACAGCAGAGTAAAAGTATCAGCAGGGCAAGGAAGGAACCTCAACCATCCAGGTTCGAAGAAGCAACAAATCAAGGGTAGTTTTTTTTTAAGGTATTAATTGATCATTATAAATTTGCGACCTGCTTCCCAATTAGTCACACCTCAGGGTGGTTTGCCCAAAAAATGCAAATTATTAAGAGACATTAACAAGGAGGCTTCCTTTATCTTCTCAGTTTGGGTAGTACATTTGGTCAATTTCATTCCAAGGGATAGATTCAACCGCTGAATAAACAAAGGGGAGGACGTGTTGGTTCAAAAGACCTTCACACCTTCCCTTTTTATATGTTGATTCTGCTACACTGCTCCTTCAGTAGCTGTGCCATCTCCACTCTGTTGTAAGACTGAATGCTTGCTTGTATGCATAGCAGGTTCTGTGAACAGTAGAAAATTCTCGTGATCATCTCATTCAAAGACCAGGCAGCCTTACTCAAGGTTGGCCTTTAATGCAACCCAGATGTTAGTGGGGTGGGAAATTGGCTTGCCTCCAGAAGTTGTGGGTACTGGAGGATTTTAAGAAGAGACTGGACAACCAAATTGGTAGAGAGTCTCCTGCTTGAGCAAAAGGGGGTTGGACTAGAAGACCTCCATGGTCCCTTTCAACACTGTTATTCTGTTATTCAGGGGAAGGGCGTGTCTCCAGAAGTTATGGGTGCTCCAACACTGGAGGTTTGAAGAAGAAAGCCATTTGTCTGAAATGGAATAGGGGGTTGGGCTAGAAGACCACTAGATTTTAAATGGAGAGGCCAAGGAGGCATCTATACTTTTCCACCCCTTTGGGGTATCTGTGGGGGAGGGCAGGATAGACAAAAAGCCCCTGTGAAAAAGGGACATGGATATAATTGCATGATGTGACTACATTTTGGGGATTTCCTCCCACCCCTTGACCCCTGCTTTATAGTTTGGGATGGGAAGGTAATGCCAGCTTCTGGCTGCTTCTGGTGGTAGGCCAAGTCTGTTTCTCCTTGAGTCGCCTGGAGTAGACTTTCTTCCAATAGCCCACCCTCTGCCATGGCTGCCTGAGTTTCTCTCCATGCACCCAAGATGTTGGGGAGCAATTGGAGAGCCCGGGACCCAGGCACCCCAGTAATGTTGATTATTTAGGAAAATTGGCTTGTTGTCAAGATTCCAGTGATCACCCTAATTAAATCATGAGCCTTGAGCCAAACTTCAAAAAACTTGAAATAATTCATTTGGAGTGACATACTGGCATGACCTGTATGAAGCCGAGTCTGGCATATGTTAATGACAGTCACCTGTGACCTTACTTCCCCACTCCCTCCTGGGTGTGCCGTAAATAAGTTTCTCCAATAAAGTATTAGGTGTCATCCATCATGTTCTCCAATTAAGCACATACATGGATGGGCTAGTGTCATTCATCATTTTCTCCAATTAAAGTTTTTCATGGGCAAAAGCTCCAGTAGCTTAGCTACAATCTTTTTTAAGATAAAGGTTGGAATGTGCTTCTAAGTTCATTTGCCATATGCTTCTCCAGTCTTCCCCCCCACCCCCTTTTCTTATGCCAACTTGGAAACAAGTGTAGGAATGTTTCACAAGTTGACAGGCGATGGGGTTGCATGATCCGAGCAGCGAACTGTCGGATCTGCCAGCTTTGGCCTGGTGCCTTGCTGGCATCTTTGCTGGCAGAAAGTGGGAGCGGGAAATGGGGCGAGAAAATGGTCCTGCCTGTGTACATGATGGGAAATTGGGAGGGGGGGAAATGACAGCTTGATGAAGAGCAGTTTGCGCCAGCTATAAAGGCCATGCACCCTGAGAAAGAATGTGGATTACCCTAAACACCTTAGCATTCTCAAAACACCTAGGAAGGCTGTTACTGGCTGAAGACGGGCTGGTCATGGGGAGAGAGCTGGGATGTGGGGAAACTTTCCATATCTTTTCAGCATGGGGAATTTAGTTCTAGTCTGACTCTATTGCAAATGGCATCTTTTCAGTAAAAGAACCCTGTCACTTCATCCAAATGGAGTCGAGGGTCTCTCTTTCCTAAGGGATCAGACTGGGACAGGACTGACACAAGCAGTCTTCAGGTATAATCAAGCCAAATATGGGTCATCCCTGACTTAACGACTACAATTGAGCCCAGCACTGATGTTGTTAAGTGGGAGCGTCATTTAAGTGAATTTTGCCCCATTGTACAACTTTTCTCGCCTCCGTTGTTAAGCGATCCAGTTCTGTTGTTAAGTGAGTAGCCTGATTGTTAAGTGAATCTTTGGCTTTCCCATTGGATTTGAGCCTCAGTGGTGCAGCGGTTAGAGTGCAGTACTGCAAACTACTTCTGTTGACATCCAGCTGCCTGCAATTTGGCAGATCGAATCCCAGAAGGCTCCAGGTTGACTCACCCTTCCCTCCTTCTTAGGTGGGTAAAATGAGGACCCGGATTGTTGGGGACGATAGGCTGACTCTGTAAACCACTTAGAGAGGGCCAGAAAGCACTGGGAAGCAGTATTTCAGTCTAAGCGCTATTGCTACCTTCCTTCCTCCCTCACTCCCTTCCTTCCTCCCTTCCTTCCCAGTGGTTAGAATGTAGTATTACAGGATAATTCTGCCAACTGCCAACAGTTTGAATCTGATCAGCTCAAGTTTGACTCAGCCTTCCCTCCTTCCGTGGTGGGTAAAATGAGGACCCAGATTGTTAGGGCCAATAGGCTGACTCTGTACACTCCTTAGAGAGGGCTGTAAAGCACTGTGAAGCAGTATATAAATCTAAGTGCTCTTGCTCTTCTTCCCTCCCTCCCTCCCTCCCTCCCTCCCTTCCTTCTTTCCTTCCTTCCTTAAAAATCGACTTAGCCTTCTGTCCTTCCGAGGTGGGTAAAATGAAGGCCCAGATTATTTGGAGGGGCAAAAGGCTGACTCTGTAAACTGCTTAGAGAGGGTTGTAAAAGCACTATAAAGCGGTATATAAGTCTAAGTGCTATTGCTACTGCTATTTTGCTCGTCAGAAAATTGCCAAACATGACTCTGGGACTCATAAATATGAGCCAGTTACTGAGCATCTGAATTTTGATCACATGACCCTGGGGTTGTTGCAATGGTCCCAAATGTGGAAAAAAAAAACGGCCATAAGCCCCCTTTTTTTACCATGTCATTGCAACTTTGAACAGTCACTAAATGAACTGTTGTAAGGCAAGGACCACCTGTGCACACCTATGAGGTTCCGTCCACTCACCTCCCCCAAAATCAGTTCAGGGTCTTTATCGATGTTTGTGGCATTCATGATTCCTGGAAGAGGAACCTGGTTCTTCTTCAGAACATCTGCAAGAGAAGAAACAGCGGGTTGATTCGTCTTTCCTTTCCCAATCAAGACTCTCAGTCATTTCCAGAAGAGGAAATAATTAAGAAAATAATGGAATGTGCAGAAATGAGTAGATTAACAATGGCGATTATAGAGCAAGAAGTTTCTAGACTTAGAAAATCTAGAACTACGCTGCCTTCAGTCCGATCTAAGTATAGTATATAAATCATACATTGCAATGTCCTGCCTGTCAATGAATACTCCAGCTTCAACCACAACAACACAAGAGCACACAATAGATACAAACTCAAGGTTAACCACACCAAACTTGATGGCAGGAAATACGACTTCAGCAGCAAAGTGGTCAATGTCTGGAATACTGTACCTGACTCTGTGGTTTCTTCCCCAAACCCCAAAAACTTTAACCTTAGACTGTCCACTATTGACCTCATCCCTTTCCCAAGAGGTCTGTAGGGGGCATGCATGAGCGCACCAATTATGCCTACCGTCCCTGTCCTATTGTTTCTTTTATTTTTCTTATAAGTATCTATCTCATGAATTCAAAACTATATTTATTATTATACCTGTATCTTGTAAGTGATTGACAAATCAAATAAATACTAAAAAATACTAAATAGAATAGAATGGAATGGAATGGAATGAAATGAAATGAAATGAAATGAAATGAAATGAAATGAAATGAAA
>BLBF01000069.1:1311897-1341019 GCA_015471245.1 Laticauda colubrina
GTATCTCCTTGAGACGCTGCCTCAGGGTCACCCAGCTGGAAAAAGGAGGGCAGGGTGCATACCAAATGGTCGCTTGGGCTGACCATCATGAAAACATCTTGCCTGGACCTGACTGGTTATACTGGGGTGGGCAATGAGAGACAGTTTGGGGAAGGAAAAGTAGAAAATAGAAATTTTGGTGCACAATTTTCAGTTCCGACTTTGCTCTCTTGCAATACACTTGATCTCTAATAAACTACCCTGTTTCCCCAAAAATACAACCTACCCTGAAAGTAGGTCCGAGCTTGATTTTTACACATGTGCCCAATATAATCCCTACCCCCCAAAATAATTAGCCCTAATTAAGACCCCACCCACTCCAGAGTGCATGGGTAAAAATTAAGCTAGGGTGGGAATGTGGGGAGGAGTAGAGCTGCCTTACTACTTACCATTGGACAGTTGTAGCCAGGCCTCATACACCCCGACACCTGCCTGGATGGCCCACTTCTTCTGCAGCTGGCAAGGCTGGCAAGGCTTTCCTGAAGGCCTCTGGAGCTGATAAAAAAGCTCTGGATCGATCCAGAGTTCTGCTATTGCCTGCAGAGGCCTTCAGGAAAGTCTTGCTGGCTTCAAAAGAAGACATTCCTGAAGGCTTCTGACAGCGAAAAGGAGGCCAGGGGCAACACACGCAAGTGAGTGAATAACATCCTCCCAAAATAAGACCTAGTGCCTTTTTTTGGTGGCAAAAAAAATATAAGACAGGTTCTTATATTTTGGGGGAAACATGGTATACTTTTCTCAACAAAGGGGACCAAGGATGGTTTCTGTTTTCAGATTTAAGTTGGGGCAGGTCTGACCGAAACAAAGACACTCACCCATCATTTCTTCAAATCCTTCTGCCTCCTTGCTCACAATTATGTCGGCTGCTGGGCACAACTGGAAGGCAAGGGAGACAGAAAGGAGACACAGTTGGGCAAGAACAGGAGATGCCTGAGCAAGATCTTCTTGGGCGGGTGTGTGTGTGCGTGCAGGTGGAGACAAAGGGGGGGCAAAACCCCACCTTGCAGACTGCCTTAGGGACTGACCTCTCTGCCCCTGTGCAACCTCTGTGCCTACCACCACACCAGCCAGCAAGCTAGCATCAAGCCAGCACTGAAAGGCAAAGGGCCCCAGGGGTGGGATTCAAAATTTTAACAACCGGTGGGCTTCGCTTAATTTGTGGGTGTGGCTTGCTGGCTGGGTGGGGCTTGGTGGTCACATGACTGGCTGGCCATGGCTTGGTGGTCATGTGACTGTGTGTGCATGACCAACTCAATGTCACTCTTGTCAAGGGGTGCCTCACCTGGCCCCTCCCCTCCGCACCATCCCTTGGCACACCCAGCCTCAACTTATCTACAATTCTGTAAAATGTTGTTCACCTTTTTTGACTTTATTGTCTGCTTACTATAGATGTACTTTCATGGACCACTGAAAGGAGGAAATGGCTCACATGCTTTGCCCGAGAGGGTGATAGGCAACAGGCTTTTAAGGGGCTGCCAGAAAGAAGGGGGGGCAATGTATTTTCCAAAGAAGCAGAAGGCAAACAAGAAGCATTGGATGGAAACTGAGCAGAGAGAGAAGCAACCTAAAACTAAGGAGAAACTTCCTGACAGTGAGGACAATTAACAGTGAGAATAGCTTGACACCCCCCAACACACACTTCTTTATGACAGACCCTCAAATAGTGGGCTGCTGCTGACATATCCCCCTTTGTCCTTCTTTTCTCTAGGTTAGCCAAACCCGAATCCTACAACTGTTCTTCATATGTTTTGATCTCCAGCCTTTAATCATCCCAGTTACTCTTCTCTGCATTTTTTTTCCAAAATCTCAACATCTTTTTTTATAGTGTGGTAACCAAAACTGGATGCAGGATTCCAGGTGGGGCCTTCCCAAGGCTTTCTCAAGCAGTACCAACCTAGTTCCTTTGAACTCTGCAAGCAAGGGTCTAGTTGTACGCACGCCTGAAATTACTAGATGGGATCAGAAGTGTGTTCCTCCTGCCCAACCTATGAGACAGGTGTTGTGGCCTATCAGCCACAACCGACAGCAGCCAAATCAAAGGAGGAGAGGAGGCGTGGGAGTCAGGTCAGCATCCTGGCAACCTGAGAGCTCCGAGGGGGAAGAGGGAATGAAGCTGGCAGAGAGACAGACAGACAGACAGAGGGAGAGAGAGAGAGAGAGAGGGAGGGAGCCTGGGCCGTCTGTCAGCCCTCAGATGCAGAGTCAACAGCCCCCAGGTCTGGAGGAGGCTGATGAGGAAGAGAAGGAACAGCTGGGTCCAGTGCCTGACTTGTGGATGTGCAGAAGGCAGAGGAGAGGAGAGCAGTGGAAATCTATAGGTTGGTCCTTGGGACAGAAGAGCCACCGCTGCTAGCGAAGCTCCACCCTTGCTCTGGGGATAAAAGGAAGGGGGCAGAGATGAATAGATGTGGTAGACAGCTATTCATCTCCCAGACAGACGGACGGACTTGTTAGCCAGCGGTGAAAGACAAACATTTTGCTGGTCTGGTGGTGTTCCTAATAAAGGAATCCTCTGAGTTCACTTCAGAGGGCTTGTTGTGGTTGGGGAGATGAGTCAAAACAACAGGTAGAATCAAAGTGGTCCCTCAAAGATCCTGGCCCCCACTCCTTCTTTCCAGATCCATGATTGAACCATCTTAAAGTCCCCAGCCTTACCACACATGGCATGACTTTTGTGAGCGTAGAATTCAAAAACTTATTCACGATCTTTGGCAGCATGCTGAAAGAGAGGACAAGCAAGGGCAAGAAATTATAAAGGACAAGTATCATGATCTTGTTAGAGTCGGATTCTGAGGGAGAGGAGGAACAGCCCACAGGGAGCAGGAATGTGGATCTGGAGGTACTGGAGGAGGCTGGGGAAGGGCAGAGGCCAGCTGGGCAGTCAGAGGAGGACCCAGGCCCATCCCCTCTTCATCCTAAAGCACACAGGGAGAAGAAGGTAAGAGAGAGATGTGGTCCCTCCTTCTTGTAACTGCTTGTGTGGGAGTTTTTTGTCTCCAGTCAAGGATATTTGGAGCTTGGAAGCAAAGTGAAGGAATAAAAGGGGCTTCACTGGGTTTTTGTGACTGTGTTTATTTTGTATCCTCCCCTGAGTCATCACAGTTTCTCTTTAATTCCAGGTTGCTTCTCTCTTTGATCAGTTTCCATCCCTGCCTTAAGGTGCTTTGGAGAATAGCACCTGAATAAACCCCTCCTTCTCTGTAATAGACCCTCAGATATTGGAAGTCTCTCATCAAGTCACCTCTAATCCTCCTCTTCATTAGTCTAGACATACCCATTTCTTGCAACCATTCTTCATATGTTTTAGCCTCCAGACCTGTCCTTGTTTTTGTAGTGATAAGTGTGGTGTTCATACAGAATACAGAATAACAGAGTTCAAAGGGACCTTGGAGGTCTTCTAGTCCAACCCCCTGCTTAGGCAGGAAACCCTACACCACTTTAGATTGCCCAGTCTCTTCTTAGAAACCTCCAGTGATGGAGCAGCCACAACTTGTGGAGGGAAACCATTCCACTGGTTAATCGTCCTCCCTGTCAGGAATTTCTCCTTAGTTCTAGGTTGCCTCACAGGGCCTCTTCTTATTATACAGGCTCTTAAAGGGATAACAGCCAAAAACCTTGCTGACTCATTCCCATCCTTGCATCAGCTCTTAAATCACTACTGCAACTGAACCTTCTTCCAGTCTCACTTCCCAGCTATTGCTTAGGATTCACAGGTACAATACAACTATAACACAAGGACAGAGTTCGAAGGGACCCTTGAGGTCTTCTAGTCTAGGGGTCACCAACCTTTTGGACCTCAGGAACCACCAAACTCATCATTTTAAATCCCGCAGGCCAGAGACCCTGGGAAAATCCCCCCAAAAGTCTGCAAGAAAATTCCTCACCCTGTTTTCCTACCGATCAATCGTTCTTTATTTGGGATTGCAGGATACCGTTCTCAGGGGGGAGAGAGAAAGAGAGACTTTTGACTTCATGCAAGGAAAGCAGCAGAAGCAGCAGAAGTCTTCCTTTCTCTCCCCCAAACTCTGCCAGAAATGAGTCTTTGTGAGACTTGTCCCACCAGCACAGCCTGTTGGAGCAGGAGGCCCTGCAGGGTCCCAAAGACTCATTTCTGGCAGAGTTTGGGGGAAAGAAAGAAAGACTTTTGCTGCTTTCCTTGCATGCAGCCAAAAGCAGAAGCAGAAAGAAGCAGCCCAGTGGGCAGGCCAGGTTCGTGGGACATGTGGGGCAAGTTTCCCCCCCTGTTGGTGATCACTGTTCTAGTCCAACCTTTGCTCAAGCAGGAAACCCTATACAATTTCAGACAAGTGGTTGTCCAATCTCTTATTAAGACCCTCTAGTGATGGAGCAGCCACAACTTCTGTAGGCAAGCTGTTCCACTGACTGATTTTTCTCACTGTCGAGAAATCTCTCCTTAGTTCTATTTTGATTCTCTCCTTGATTAGTTTCCACCTGTTGCTTCTTGTCCTGCCTTCAGGTAACTTGAAGAGGGGTTGACTCCCCTCTTCCTTATGGCAGCTCTTCAGATACTGGAAGACAGTTATCATGTCATTCCCTAATCTTTCTTTTCATCAGACTAGACCAGGGGTCCCCAAACTTGGCAACTTTAAGACTTGTGGATTTCAACTCCAATTCTGGGAGTTGAAATCCACAAGTCTTAAAGTTGCCAAGTTTGGAGACCTCTGGACTAGACATAACCAATCCCAGCAACAGTTCTTTGTATGTTTTTGCCTCCAGTCCCCTGATCCTCTTCATTGCTCTTCTCTTTACTCTTTCTAGAATCTTAAGATATATATTTTTAATATCGTGGTGACCAAAACTGGATGCAGTACTCCAGGGGTGGTCTTACTAAGGTTGTATAAAACAGTACTAATACTTCATGTGATCTTGATGCTATCCCTCTGTTGATGCTGCCTGGGACTGCGTTGGCTTTTTTGGCAGCTGCTGCTGCACATGGCTGGCTCCTATTTAAATGATTGTCCACGAGGACGCTGAGATCCCTCTCATACTTACTCCTATTGAGCCAGGTCCCATCTATGCTGTACCTGTGCATTTGTTTTTTCTGGCCTAAATGTAGAACCTTACTGTTCTGTATGGAACTTGGTAAGTTCCAAGTGCTCCATTCTGATTGGCCGAAAAGGCCACTTACAGATTGGTTCACTAGGAACCAATCCGGGAAGCCGCCGCAGAACCAAAAATAATAAATTCCGATGAAAAAGCAACCAAGGGGGGGGGGGGAGTACAAATAAATAAAAAAAGGGAGAGACGAACCTCCCATAAAAAGACAACAAACTCTGTAAAACGACAATCTAACCAAACAAAAAGAGCACTCACGGTTAGATGAACCCCAAGAAAGAAGTCCGGGAGCAGGAGAGCGAAGTGAGGCCTTCCTGGAAGGTGGCAGCCAGGCCAGCCCAACCAACCCAGCCAAACCAGGAGGAAACGGTGGAGCCATCTCAACCGGCCCGAGAGACTCAGGCGGGAGCGGCATGGCTGACTCACCCTTCCAGGAGGTTCCATGGAGAAGGTCGAGAGAAGCAGCGATCCCGTCCGAACCGCTTGAAGACCAAAACAAGACTGAGCCGCGCAGGTCAACTAGAACGAGGAAAAACCCCACCTACCTGCGCGACTACGTCACCCACGTTGGACTGAACTAAAGGGGGAGGGGTGTTCTGTATGGAACTTGGTAAGTTCCAAGTACTCCTTTCTGATTGGCCGAAAAGGCCACTTACGGATTGGTTCTCTAGGAACCAATCCGGGAAGCCGCCAAACGGCGGAAAGAATTAAATAATGGTCATTGGCCACAAGCCAGCAGGCTAGCCGCTATATAAAGGGCTGCCGCGGCTTGGGCCATGTTCCGTTTCTTTACCTAGTAGTTTGAAATAAAGAGTTGTTGTTTGGAACCCGGTCTCCCGCGCTTCTTTCTGGACGGAACACTTACACTTTTTTTTACCACAGAACTTAATTTTGTTAGATGGGACCCCAGGTTCAAGTATGACCCAGCTTGAGAGTTCTCACCTTTTGGTAAGGTTGGTTGAACAGGATTTCAACACCACTTTACACTGACTTATCTTCAAAGTCACTTTGTTATTGGGAGATTTTGAAATCTGGCTATCCATAATGACTGCGGCAACCACAGTGATCATCATCTGTCTAACAATGAAGCTGGGGGGGGTAAAAGAAAAAGGATTATGTTGGGACTGCCTTCATTTCCTTCCTTTCTTCCTTCTTTCTCCCTCCCTCCCACCATCCATCTTCCTTCCTTTCTCCCTCCCTCCCTTTCTTCCTTCCTTCTACCACCTATCTTCTTTCCTTCCTTTCTTTCTTTCTTTCTTCCTCCCTCCCTTCCTTCCCCCATCCATCTTCCTTCCTTCTTTCCTCCCTCCCTCCCTTCCTTCCACCATCCATCTTTCTTCCTTCTTTCCTCCTTCCCTTCCTTCCACCATGCCTTCCTTCCTTCCTTTCTTCCTTCCTCCATCCATCTTCCTTCCTTCCATTCTTCCTCCCTCCTTTCCACCATCCATCTCCCTCCCTCCCTCTCTTCCTTTCACCATCCATCTTCCTTCCTTCCTTCTTTCCTCCCTCCCTTCCTCCCTCCCTCCCTCCCTTCCTCCATCCATCTTCCTTCCTTCTTTCCTCCCTCCCTTTTTCCCTCTCTCCCTTGCTTCCTTCCCTTCTCCCTCCCTCCCTTCCTTCCACCATCCATCTTCCTTCCTTCCTTCCTTTCTTCCTCCCACCATCCATGTTCCAACTCCTAATACATGCTGCAAAATGAATCAGAATAGAGCTAGAAGGGGCCTTGGAGGTCTTCTATTCCAACCCCCTGCTCAAGCAGGAGACCCTAGCCCATTCTAGACAAGTGGCTGTCCAGTCTTTTCTTAAAAACCTCCAGAGATGGAGCATCCACATCTTCTGGTGGCAACTTCTGTTCCACTAGTTCATTCTTCTCACTGTCGGTAAATTTCTCCTTGGATCTAGGTTGTTTCTCCCCTTGGCTGGTTTCCATATGTCGTTTCTTGTCTTGCCCTTTGGTGCTTTGGAAAATAGCCTGAACCCCTTTGTAAGTAAAAGTAAAGGTTCCTTTCCTTGCACATCCATGCTAGTCGTTTTCCAGCCCTCGGGAGCATTGCTCATCTCCATTACAAAGCTGAAGAAGAGCTAGCACTGTCTGGAGACGTCTCCGTGGTCATGTGGCTGGCATGACTAAATGCCAAAGGCACATGGAATGCTGTTGCTTTCCCACCAAAGAGGTCCCTATTTTTCTACTTGCATATTTATGTGCTTTCGAACTGCTGGGTTGATAGGAGATGGGAGAAGTAACGAGAGCTCATTCCCTTACACACTGCTAGGGATTCGAACCGCCGAACTGCCGACCTTTCTGATCGACAAGCTCAGCACCTTAGCCACTGAGCCACTATGTCCCTGCCTCGTTGGAGCCCCTTTGTCTTTGGAGGAGCCTCTCAAATATCAGAACAGTGGTATCCTATCACCCTTAGTCTTTCTTTCCATAAGAGTAGGCATACCCAATGGCTCTTCTAAATCCATGACCAAGACCCAAAGTGGTCTGTCTCTCTCTCTCACTCTCACTCACCTTTTCCCAATTACTGTGATGTTTACAGTCAAACTCATTTTTATCCTGTCATTTGGCTTTAAGCGCATGGAAGTATTTGGTAGACTTAGATCTTTAATTTTCAACCTGTGAGAGTAAGAAGAGAGCATGAAAAATAGCCATGGAAAGCATGTTTTGCAGATGGGGAGCACTGGATGAAGACCTTGGAGAACCATCTTAAATGTTGATAAATGAATGCAACTCAGAGTTGCATACCAGTTCTCAGGGGACTTCTCAGGGGCTGATCTTTGGGTTCTAGAAACTGAATTCCAATCATGCTCCCATCGCTATCTTTCTAGTCAAAAGATGCCCAGGAGAATGATAGCATCTCTTGATGTCCTTTGAGGTGGCCACTAACCAGATTTCTTTGCGGATGGACTGTCATCTATGGAATATGGAATATCCGACTCAGAAGGGACTTTGGAGGTCTTCTAGTCCAACCTTCTGCTCAAGCAGGAGATCCTAAACCATTCCAGACAAATGGCTGTCCAGTCTTTTCTTAAAAACCTCAAGGGATGGAGAATTCTGGACAAATGGCTGTCCAGACAAGATTAAATCCATAAGTAAGTCTTTCCATTCTTGTCTATGGAGTTTCTCCCTCGTCCAGATCAAGATTGTCCCAAAGAGGCAACTGGACTTCCTTTGTTTTTCCTTGAAGACATTTCGCTTGTCACACCCAAGAAGCTTCTTCAGTTTACAGCTGAACTGAAGCTTCTTGGATGAGAAGTGACACTACCTTCCCATTTGGGAATTTGGGATGAACACTCTTTGGAAGGTGTGGGTGTAGGAATGGATTTCCAGGGGGAAAAATTGCAGACTACAAGAACCATTTGCAACACTCAAGTGACCCTGAGGACACAGATAAAACCTCAAGTGGCCTCAATGACCCTCTAAAAGGATGCAAATGACCAGCTGCTTGCAAGGAGCATAAATCCTTCCCTTTCCCACCATCTTTCAGAGCTGAAGAAGCTTCTTGGATGAGAAGTGAAATGTCTTCAAAAGAAAAAAAAAAGCAGAAAGTCCAGTTGCCTCCTGAAAAAGCACCTTTGGGACAGCCATGACCTGGATGATGGAGAATCTCTACAGATTTTTAACTTTCCAATTTGGGATGAAGACCCTTGGAATAGTGTGGGAGTAGAAATGGATTTCTAAAAAAAATTGCAGACTACAGGAACCATTGGCACCACTCAGGTGGCCCTGAGGACACAGAGAAACCTCCAAGCGGCCTCAACAACCCTCTGAAAGGATGCAAATGACCAGCTGTCTGCAACTTCCCCACCATCCACTCAGAGCTGAAGAAGCCTCTTGGGATGAGAAGGGAAACGTCTTCAAAGAAGAAACAAGAAAGTCCAATTGCCTCCTGAAAAAGCACCTGGATCTCTACAGATTCATAGACTGGCATTATGACTAGGAACTAAGGTCTTGCCCTCCTCTTCGCATCTATTGGGTCTTCAACTGCTGGCTGGAAATTTGGGGGTTTGCACGCCAAGATCTGTCAAAGCCTGGTGGAGCCGAAAGCCAGACTCACCCTCTGATGCCTCTGATAATCTTGCTTTTGTCCTCAGTTTTCATGGCCTTCTCCACCGTGTTCTTCAAAATGTTCCCTTTAATCACAGTGACCTGAACCACTAAAAAGGGACACAGAGAGAGAGAGAGAGAGAGTCGTTACTTAGTTCAAGTCATGCGTTCTCACAGCACAATGTGACATGGCACGGAGGTTCCATGGCAGGAGGCACCCTTCCTTTTTTTATATCTATAAATAATTTTTATCAAATTTCTTTTTTTTTACATCATAAAACATCATGGTATCAACAACGTTCTTGGCATCTATATAAGATTTTGATTTAAATATCATATTGCATTATATTGCATTTTTCTACTATTAAATAATATCTTTAGCTATAATTACTATTCTTATATCTTTATATAGTTTACAAAATTTTATTTTACTTTCTTAAGGGTTGTTTCAATTAACATTATTGTCTCACTTCTTGGTTCTGTTTGTTAGCCATTTATACCAACTGTTCCAAACTGTAAAGAATTCAGAGTTGTCTTTTTCTTTCAATTTCATTGTTAGTATATTCATCTCAGCACTTTCTGTTATTTTGTGTATTATTAGTTCTTCATTAGGGGCATTTGATGTTTTCCACCCTTCCTTTTATCACAGCTGCCATTCCACCCAAAATATTCCCATCTGTCACAGACACCTGGGTCGATAAAACACAAAGAACCGATGCCCAACCCAAGCCATGAGACCTTGCACCACAAGGAGGCCCGACCCAACTGGAATTGATGCCTAGAAGGTTTTGGAGAGAACATTTTCAAAGTTGTGAGGAAACTAAATACTAGGAGAAAACCTGGTAATAGAAAGTGTGTTCCCGACATTTTCAGGCTTCAGGGTCTTCTGTGAAAGAAAGGACGGAAGAAACCACTTATCACATTCCAAAATCAAAACTCTTCCTCCCTCCCTTTGTTTTTTCTTTTCTTCTTTTTTCATCTCACTCCTTCCCTCTCTCCCCCTTGCTTCCTTCCTTCCTTCTATTAATCCACTTCCTCCATTCCATCCATCCTTTTCTTTCATTTCTTTTTTTTTCTTTCCCTTCCTCCCTCCCTCTTTTTCTTTTTTCTTTTCTTTCACTTTCTCTCTCCCTTTCTTCCTTCATCCATTCTATTCATCCATCTCCTTCCTTCCTTCATCCATCCATCCCTTTCTTTTTTTTCTTTCTTTTTTCTTTCTTTCCTACCCTCCCTCCCTTTTTTTGTATTTCTTTTTTTACTTCCTCTCTCCCTTTCTTCTTTCATCCCTTCTATTCATCTATCTCCTTTCTTCCTTCATCCATCTCTCTTTCTTTTCTTTCTTTTTTCTTTCTTTCCTACTTTCCCTTCCACCCTCCATCTCTCTCTCTCTTTCTTTATTTCTCTTTTTCTTTCTTTCTTTTCTTTCACATTCTCTCTCCCTTCCTTCGTCCCTTCTATTCATCCATCTTGTTTGTTCCTCCCTCCTTTTCTTTTCTTTCTTTTTTCTTTCTTTTGTTCTTCCTTTCCTATCCTTCCTTCCTTTCCTCCTTCCTTCCCAATTCCATACCAAGCTGAGCCTTGGTGGTGCAGTGGTTAGAGTGCAGTACTGCAGGCAACTTCTGCTGACTGCTGGCTACCTGTAATTTGGCAGTTCAAATGTCACTAGGTTCAAGGTTGACCCAGCCTCCCTTCTTTCTGTGGGTAAAATGAGGACCCATTGTTTGGGGCAAGAGGCTGACTCTGTAAACTGCTTAAAGAGAGCTATAAAGCACTATAAAGTGTTATGCAAATCTAAGTGTTGTTGCTACCTTCCTGCCTTTTGCATTTCCTTCCTCCCTCCCTCCCTCCCTCCCTCCCTCCTTCCTTCTTTCCAAAGGTTAATTCAGCCTTCCGTCCTTCCGAGATGGGTAAAATGAGGACCGAGACTGTTGGGAGTCATAGGCTGACTCTGTAAACTGCTTAGAGAGGGGCTATAAAGCACTATAAAGCGGTATATAAGTCTAAGTGCTATTGCTAAGCGTTAACCTCTTTGAAATTCCCCCCAGTATTCTTACAGTGGTCTCAGCTAGCAGGAAATCAGCCATTTTACTTACTACGCATCATTGTGTTTGGCTCGAAATGCGCTACGATATTACAGGAATCTCCACATTCCGAAGGCACCATTGCAACACAGAAGAAGATGAGCACGCCAACCCAGGGCCTCTTGAGGGCTTGATCCATGGTGACTGACAGAAAGTCAGAAACGAATCCTTGGCTGTAAAAATGTGGGGTGAGAACCTCAGTCTTCAGACTCAGGGAATAAAGGAGAGGCCTGATTTTGCTCCCTTCTGATCCTTTCCCCTCACGGCAAACTCTCAAAGCAGGGATGGGATTCAACTGGTGTTACTACCGGTTCAGTGTGAGTGAGTTTTACACATGCCTGGACAGCATTTGCAAGAAAGCATTTGCTGTACTGCCTGGACAGCTGACAAGCATTTTCAAACTCCTCTTCTTTCCTGCTTTTTCAACCTCAGCTGTGCCACACAAAGCAGCTGAGGTTGAAAAAGCAAGAAATAAAGGACAGCAAAGAGCTCCGGAGGGCGGCTGGACCAAACAGACAACCATTGTCACAGTGAACCAGTTCAGTGGTCTGCTGGTCTTCAGAGCTACTGCTTCTGTAGAACCAGGCTGAACCTGTAGCATCCCACCCCTGCTTCAAAGGCTGAAAATGGCAGACACACAGATGCTGTTAAGTCACTGAAAGGTAGCCACGGAGGACATGGATTTCAACATCACAATGCTGGAAGGGACCTTGGAAGTCTTCTAGTCCACCCCCTGCTGAGGCAGGATATCCTATACCAAGGGTCTTCAAACTTGGCAAGTTTAAGACTTGTGGATTTCAACTCCCAGAATTCCTCCTCCAATTGTGTTAGCTCAGGGATTCTGGGAGTTGAAGTCCACAAGCCTTAAACTTGCCAAGTTTGAAGACCTTTGTCCTATACCATTCTGTCCAAACCCTTCTTTAAAAACATCCAGGGATGGAGCACCCACAGAAAAGCTCTTCCACTGATTCATTGTCAGGAAATTTCTCCTTCGTTCCAGACCACTTCTCTCCTTGATGAGTTTCCTTCTGTTACTTCTCGTCCTGCCTTCAGCTGCTTTGGAGAATAGCTTGACTATGTATTCTTTGGGGCAACCTCTGAGATATCAGAACGATGCTATCATGTCATCCCTAGTCTTGTTCTAGAAGATGGACAGAATCAAAGATTTGATGGGCACCTCAACTCAAGGGACAGAGCTCAAAAGAATCTGATGGAAAGAGAGGCAAACTGAAGGTCACCATCTCTTTGGGTTTCCAGAAATTCAAAGGGAATCAAATGATTTTTGATTTGACTACCTCACACCTCTTCACTCTGTATGAAAACATCTGGATGAAACCAAGGGAAGGCCATTTAGCCTCAAACTAAAGATGTCCTCAAATAAATAATCACCTCACTGTTTGCTTTTTGGGAGAGTGAGAAGGAAGAGCCCTGGTTTTGTTTTATTCTAATCATTTCCCATGATGGCGAAGCCTCAAAGGCTCAAAATGTCAGACACTGAGCTGTTGTAGCCCTGGAGAACATGGGTTCCCCTTATAACACCCAATCTCTGATCTTCTGCCCATATTGTCCCTCCCATCTTCTAGAAGAAGGACAGAGTCAAAGACCTTTTCTCAATGTAGAGAAAACTAAAGTCTTACACTTAGGCAAAAAAAACCCCAAAAGTACCCATATAGACTGGGTGAAACCAGGCTTAATAGCAAGAACTGTGACAGGGATCTTGGAGTCTTAGGGAACAACCAGCTAAACAGGAACCAGCTGTGTGCAGCAGCAGCCAAAAAGGTCAATGCAATCCTAAATTGGATTTACAGAGGGATACAATTGAGATCAAGGGTGGTACTAATACCACTCTATAAAGCCTTAGTAAGGCCACACCTAGAATACTGCATCCAGTTTTGGTCAATACACTGTAAAAAAGATGTTGAGACTCTAGAAAAAGTGCAGAGAAGAACAACCAGGAGGATTAGAGGACTGCAGGCTAAAACCAGTGGTGGGATTCAGCCGGTTCACACCGGTTCATCAGAACCAGTTGTTAACTTCCTGAGCAGTTTGCTGAACTGGTTGTGGAAAGAAATCATTAGGGCAGAGAACTTGTGGTTAAATTATTTCAATCCCACCACTGGCTAAAACATATGATGAATGATTGCAGGAACTGGACATGGATAATCTACTAAAGAAACGGACCAGGGGAGATTTGATAGTGGTCTTCCAATATTTGAGGGGCTGCCAGAGAGAGGAGGAGGGGGTCAAGCTATTCTTCAAGGCACCTGAAGGCCAGACAAGGAATAATGGATGGAAGCTGAACAAGGACAGATTCAACTGGAAATAAGCAGAAATTTTCTGACAGTGAGAACAATCAACCTATGGAACAGAAGTTGCCTTCAGAGGTTGTGGGAGCTTCCTCCCTGGCGGTTTTCTCGAAGAGACCTGACTGCCATTTGTCAGAAATATTGTAGGGTCTCCTGCTTTGGTGGGAGTGGGGGTTGGACTACATGACCTACAAGGTACCTTCCAACTAAGTTAATCTGTTAACCTGATAGGGCCCCCAACTCAAGGGATGGAGCCCAGAAGTATCTGATGATTGTCCATAGAAAAGGCAATTAGAGGAAACAGATAGAACATTTTTTAAAAAAGAAAGTGAGAACCTCAATTTACAACTCTGCAGAAGAAGATATGGGTGGCCCTTTCTAATCCTGATGGAACACTTCAGAGTTGCACCCCAGACTCTGGAGCTAAAGATGCAGGAATGGCTGGATGGGCCATAACAAGTTAACTCCAATCTTACATATCCATCAACTTTCTAAGAAGGGGATTCTTCCACTATCTGGGGTACCTTTAGATCATCACACAGTTCACTTACATGGATGGATGGATGGATGGATGGATGGATGGATGGATGGATGGATGAATGGAGCATCCTCGGTGTGCTCAGATCTTTCTTTTCTTGGGCTGCCAGTTATATAGTTGCCTGTGAATGAAAGAACCAATTCAGGGCTTTGATAATCATGGAAATACAAACTCACAAGATCTTCCAAGATAAATATTTCCACTGATATCATGAAACTTAGAGACATTTTCCAGTGCCAGATTTACGTGTCTCTTCCAGGTGATCTGTCAAACCAATGGCCTGGAACAGGTCATCTGTCCATCAGGAACCAGAATAAGAGACAAAAGAAGAAGAACTAGTCCATTCAACATGCTATACCAGGGGTCTTCAAACTTGAGAGCTTTAAGACTTGTAGACTTCAACTCCCAGAATTCCTCCTCCAGTCATCTTAGCTCAGGAATTCTGGGAGTTGAAGTCCACAAATCTTACACATGCCAAGTTTGAAGGCCCTTGTGCTATACCATAACATGGTTTATCTAGTTTCAGCTTAGCATGTTGTGTTAGATTCCCCCAACGGATCTAATCTCCACTTGAAAAACTCCAGTGATGGAGCATCCACAACTTCTGGAGGCTAGCCTTCCACTGATTAATTGTTGTAACTGTCAGCAATTTCTTCTTAATTCTTCTCTTTTTGATTAATTTCCATTCATTGCTTCTTGTCCTGCCTTCAGGTGACTTGGACAACAGATTCACACACTCACACACACACCCTCTCTTCTTTGTGGCAGCTCCTCAAATATTGCAACAGTGCTATCATGTCAGACCTGGTCCTTCTTTTCATTAAACAAGACACACCCAACTCCTGGCATCGGAATAACAGAGTTGGAAGGGACCTTGGGGGTCTTCTAGTCCAACCCCTTGCTTGAACAGGAGACCCTATACAATTCTGGACACATGACTGTCCAATCTCTTCTCGAAAACCTCCGGTGATGGAGCACCCACAACTTTTGAAGGCAAGCCATTCTAGTGATTAATTGTCCTCACTGCCAGGAAATTTCTGCTGAGTTCCAGGTTGCTTCTCTCCTTGATTAGTTTCCATCTGTTGCTTCTCCTCCTGCCTTCAGGTGCTTTTGAGAATAGATTGACTCCCTCTTCTTTGGGGCAGCCCCTGAGATATTGAAAAATTGTTATTATGTCTCTTCTAGTCCTTCTCTTTGTGAGGTTAGACAAAGTTGCTGCAAACAGAATAACAGAGTTGGAAGTCTTCTAGTCAGGCAAGAAACCCTATACCATTTAAGACAAATGGCTGTCCACCCTCCTTTTAAAAACTTCCAGTGATGGAGCACCCACAACTTTTGAAGGCAAGCTGTTCCACTGGTGAATTGTTCTAACTGTCAGGAAATTCCACCTTAGTTCCAGGTTGCATCTCTCCTTGATAAGTTTCCAGCTGTTACTTCTTTGATGGACTAGAACCCTGGGCCATATCTAACAAAATGAAATTCAAGATGGAGAAAAGTAAAGTCCTACACTTAAGCAAGAAAAACCCAAAGGATGCATACAGACTGGGTGAAACCAGGCTCAATAGCAGGAACTATGAGAGGGATCTTGTGGGCAGCACAGTCTTGTGTTCCTGCACAGCCTGGAACTTTGGGGGTGACATTTCTCTGTGGACCACCAAGACCACCAGTGGTCCCCAGCCCACCAGTTGGCAACCATTGCTCTATACCAGTGGTTACCAACTAGTGGGCTGGGGACCACTGGTAGTCTTGGTGGTCCACAGAGAAATGTCCCCCCCAAAGCAATTAATCCAGGCTGTGCAGGAGCACAAGGCTGTGCTGCCCACATGGCCTGTGGAAATTGCAAACAACACAAGGGAGCGTGGGGGGGGGGGAAGGGGGGAGGGGGGAACTTGTCCCACTCGCCCCACGCACCTGGCCTGGCCACCCGGCTGCTTCTTTCTTCTTCTGCTTCTGGCTGCACACAAGGAAAGCAGCCAAAGTCTTTTTTTCTCTTCCCCAAACTCCACCAATCTTTGGGACCCTGCAAGGCCTCCTGCTCCAAGAGGCTGCACCGGCGCAACAAGTCTCACAAAGACTCATTTCTGGTGGAGTTTGGGGGAGAGAAAGAATTTTGTTGCTTCTGCTGCTTTCCTTGCATGAAGCCAAAAGTCTCTCCCTCTCTCTCCCTCTCTCTCTCTCTCTGTCCCTGAGAATGGAGGTGGAGACTATATCCTGCAATCCCAAATAAAGAACGATCAATTGGTAGGAAAACTGGGTGGGGAATTTTCAAGAAGACTTTTTTGGGGATTTTCCCAGGGTCTCTGGTCTGCGGGATTTAAAATAATGAGTTTGGTGGTCCCTGAGGTCCAAAAGGTTGGCAACCCCTGTTCTATTCCAGCTCCCTGTTGGAGCAAGAAATTCTATACCACTCTGGACAAAAGGCTGACCAGTCTCTTCTTAAAAACTTCCAATGACCCTGGTTTTTTTGGCTCTTATCAAGCTATCACCACACTCAGAATTCAAAAATATTTGTCTAGGATGTTCTCCATGACTTTTTTTTTTCATTATCAGGAACATATTCTGTTCTGAAGCAAAATGGGCACATTGTGTTTTAAACACTTTTCGAGTGTATTCAGATGAAAGGTGCTGGCTTGGACACCAGGACTTAATATTTTACTGATCTTTTCAGGCCCCAAACCAGCCCAATTAGAGGCTCTGAAGAACAATCTAAATGATATCACATTGTGTTTCTGAATGGCTAAACTAAATAACACTTAGATGCACTCCTGGAAATCTCACAATGGAGTCCTGCTGATTTTATCACTGCATCAGTCTGTATGCAGGGTATATAAAGATGTTGGTGAACAATACTTTCTCTAGATTAAGGAAAAATTTCCACGCTTAAGACCAGCTGGGAAAGGAGGTAAGGAAAATAGGTTTTTGGGGAGGGGGGAATGGGATGCAAGGAGCAGAACAACCCAGAACAAAATGGGAAAATCATAATTCCCAAGTGTCTCCAGGTTACTTCTCCGCAAAGATTTGAGTTGGCAAAGAGCAATAGAATTGGGATTTCTGTACAGGTTGGAAACCAAAGACTTTTAAAACAAAAGAATAACAGAATAATAGAATTGGAAGGGATCTTAGAGGTGCTGCTCAGATGTCTAGAAATTGTGGGTGCTCCCCACACTGGAGATTTTTAAGAAGAGATTGGACAGAACAATGAGCACCCCCCCATTTATGAGCACCGGAGAACCCAAAATTTCTGTTGCTAAGCGAGACAGTCATTAAGTGAATTTCAAACCATTTTATGACCTTCCTTTCCACTGTTGTTCAGTGAATCATGGTAGGTGTTAAGTTAGTGACATGGTTGTCAAATGAATATGGCTTCCCCATTGAACTTGGCTGGTCTGGAGGTTGCAAAAGGGGACTGTGTGACCCCTAGAATACTGCAACCATCATAAATATGAGTCAGTTGCCAAGTGTCTGAATTTGGCTCATGTGACCATGAGGATGCTGCAACAGTCATAAGTATGAAAAAGTCACTCTTTTGTAGAGTTACTTTTATAAGTCATAAGTCACTTTTTCCAGTGCTGTTATAACTTTGAACGGTCACTAAAAAACTCTTATCAGTCAAGGACAACTTAACTAACTGCTCAACCAAGGGTTGAACTAGAAAAACTCTGAAGTCCCTTCCAGCTAATATTCTGTATGAAAATGATCAGGGACCTCAAGGACGATTGCAAGAACCAGGTATGTCTACGTTGTCCCCAATTCTGGTCGCAGCCTGGTTGCCAAAGCCAATGAGGGATGACAGATATGAGGTTGCAGGTTTTTCTGATGGCTTTTTGTTGGAGTACCCCAAGGAAAAGGGCTCCTGCCCAAAATGCCAAGAGCCAAGGACAAAGGATTAAGAGAGAAAGCTTTATCCATTTTCACTAAAGGAGAAGGAGGGACAAGGCAGGATAATAAGAAATACCATCTAACTAATAAATATTTTAGTAATAATTCTACAGTTTGTTCAATTGGTCTCTCGCTATCTCTATTCCCAAGCCTTGGCTATGGAATGCCCCAGGAGTAGGGGTGGGATTCAGCCGGTTTGGACCAGTTTGGGCAAACCAGATATTGATTTACTAGTAGTTCTGATGACCAGTTGGCCTTCCCCTGTCTTGCCCCTCACCTCCCAAGAGTCCCCACACAGCCTGTTTTGGATCCCAGGTAAGTGCAGGGGCATGTGGAGCCCGGGGAGGTGGAAAATGGGTCTCCTAGAGGCTCATGGAGAGCAAAAATGGGCCTATTTCCAGCCTCCAGAGAGCCTGGGGAGTCTGTTTTTGCCCTCCCAGAGACTTGAGGAAAGCCTCCGGAGCCTGGGGAGGGCACAAAACGGGCCTCCTGGAAGTTTGGGAAGGCCAGAAATGGGCCTGTTTCTGGCACCCACAGAGCCTCTGGAGCCCAGGAAGGCCATTTTCGCTCTCCTGGAAGTTCAAGGAAAGCCTCCAGAGCCCAGAGAGCAAAAACACCCCCCCACCATGGTGCAGGAGACCGACTAGGCCACACTCACCCAGCAACCAGGCAGAGAACCAGTTGTTAAACCCAAACCCTAACCCCAGGAGTTATCCAATTATCCAATTTTATTTTCTCCAGACCATCTCTATTCCTAACATCTAGCTCAGGTCTGCAAGTAGCCTAACTCTTTGTTACTTTTATCAGCTTTTTGGGGGGGAAGGAAGTTTTATTGGATTTTTATTTTTAAGTATACATCAATATCAATAAATGAACAGTGTGGCATCTGGGTATAATTTTAGTAGAAGTAGCAGTAATAATATGAATGCTATTTGTTACATTAATCAAACTTATGTAATCCTAGTATTAATAGACATGTTTGTTTTAAAGTAATTCTTTAACATTTCAAGGTTCCATTTTAATGCCAACGCCAATATTATTTAAGCATGCTTAGTAATACCCTCTTTCAACCTCTAACCTTTCCATCCCATTATTGCTTATATTCTATTATATAAAAATTATATATGCTAATATTCCCCCTATTTCTTATTTCTACCTCTACTTTAGCTTCTAGTCAGGCCACCATTACTATCCCTAGTGTTATTACTAGCCAGGATTGTTAAAAAGGTTTACATGTGGGTATTTCTTGTGAATAAGCATTCTTTGTTCTTGCTTGACAAACTCCACAATTACAGGTGTCCTGATTTACTTTCAAGTGTGTGTCATGACCTGGCTTGATTTTAGCAGATAGCCAGTGGTGGAATTTAAATATTTTACTACCAGTTCTGTGGGTGCACACTTTGTGCATGCATGCGCGCTTTGCATGTGCACCAGTGATGAATGCTACCGGTTCGGATCAGTTTGGCTGAGCTGGTAGAAAAGCTCCAACAATCAGCTGAGAGGAGAAAGAAGATAAAAGTGCAGGGTCAGCCCTCCCACCCACCCCCCTGCACTTTTCTCTTCTTTATCCTCTCAGCTGAGCCTCAGCTGGTGTTTGGAAAGCAGCACACTTGCGTTATGTGCACGCCTCGATCACCGAACCAGTAGGTAAAGTGCTTGTTCACCGAACCAGTAGGGAAACAGGTAGAATCCCATGACTGGCGTGTGCTCTAAAATGGGCAATTTTCAGCATGAAAACTTACCTTATCATCAGCGCTGGTGAGTAAAACAGCTGAGGCATGACAATCTGCTCTGCTGTGCCAATCAGCTGAGCAACAAGCAAAGGAAATTTAGTTTAGTTTATTTGATCGTCCTTGCACCTCATACAATGAAATCAAACACCATCTTCAGTGTACATTATGACCATGAAAATAAACACAAACACACATCCTTCACATTCAATACACTGAATTGCAAACTCCCTGATAGTGCATTAATATTGCACTATACAGTAGAATTCAACAGAGCTATTGCCCTGGGATAGAAGTTCTTTTTCAGCCTATTTGTCCTTGTTTTTAATATCCTGCACCATCTGCCAGTTGATAATAGTTCCAAAAAAAGGGTTCCCAGGATGAGATGGATCTTTGAGAATGTTTTGAACTTTCTTAAGGCAGTGGGAGCGATAAAGCTCTTCCAAAGAGGGGAAAGGACAACCAAGGATTCTCTGGGCAATGACATTAACCCTTTGGAGTGCTTTCCTATCTGTCCCGGTGCAACTGGCAAACCATACAGAGGTGCAGTAAGTTAAGATACTCTCTCTGGTGCAACGGTAGAAGGTCACCAGCAGTTTTGCATTCAGTTGTTGTTTTCTGAGAAGTCTCAGGTAGTAGAATCTCTGCTGGGGCCTTTTGACCAGGGTTGCAATGTGGGTACCCCAGATCAGGTCCTCTTATGTTAACACCCAGAAACTTAAATTTGACCATTTGCTCCACTTGGTCTCCATTGATAAGCAAGGGCTGAATGTCTGACCTGTTCCTTCTATAGTCCACTATACAGGACAGGAAAGGGTGGAGGCAAGTGGGCAAGGCCAACTGCTGACCAGCACTACCAGATCCCTAGAACTATTGTGAACCGGCAAGTTACCACCACTGCAGATAGTCCATCATCTATCCCAATGAAGACAAGGACTAGGAGAGATAGCCCCAGAGTATCACAACCCCAACCAGAACTTGGGATGGAAGACCACGTATTTCCAGGTTTCACATTGGCACCTCAATGTTCACACCATCCAATTCTCCCCACAGGTTCCCAGGTTGGAAAATGTGGGCCTTCCTGGTCTGGAGCCTCTTCTGCAGCCTGATTGGGCCTCTGCAAGGCATGGTACAAGAAAGTTCCCCAGGGATGGTAGGAGTCATCAGCAAAGCAGCCGTAAACAAATGTAAGAAGGACTCTTGGATTGATTTGCAGCATTCAAGGAAAACCCTCTCTTGGTGCTGCTTTCTGCTTTTTCCCTGTCCCAAACATGATTTTTTTTTTCGGAGGCAGCTGAACTTTCTGGTTTTTTCTTTGAAGATGTTTTGCTCCTCATCCCAGAAGCTTTTTCAGCTCGTGAGTGGATGCTGGGGAAAGGAAGGTGTTCAGGCTCCGAAAATCCACCCACCCACCCCATTCAAATCACGAGTCTCTAGCCACATCTCTCAGAGTTTAAATAATCATTTATTAGGAGTGACTATGTCAACATTACCTGGGTGCAGCAGACTCTGAGATACATCATTCATCTCACCCTTGACCCTGGTCTTCCCCCCACCCCCTGGATGTATATTCTCCAATGGGACACACCCATAGCCCAGAGTCATCAATCATGCTGTCCAGTAATAATCCCTGACAGAAGGATTATATTCCTTGCAGGTCATTCATTGCATCCTTTTTGAGGGTTGTTGAAGTCACTTGGGGGTTTATCTGAGTCCTCGGGGTCACCTCAGTGATGTAAATGGGTGTGAAGCCTTCTTCAAATCTGCATGACAGCTGATTATCATGGATAATTTCTGGATGCCTTACACTGCACATGTCTCACTGCATTGTATGGTGTACCCCAAGGACAAAACACCCAGACACAAACCGAGCAATGTGGTATAGGCAGTACAATGCACTGAGCCCTATGCAGATCTGTACATTGGGGAAACAAAACTGCCACTTCACAAACGCATGACGCAACATAGGAGAACAAATGCATCAGGACGAGATTCAGCCATCCCTCTGCATTTAGAAGACAAAGGCCACTCTTTGGAAGACAGCAAAGTCCACATTTTGGACAGAGAAGACCGCTGGTTTGGAAGGGGGCTCCAAGAGGCCATCTATGTCCAAAGTGAACAGCCCCCTCTCAGCAAAGGGGGAGGGATATGACATCATTTATCTCCAGTCTCCAATACATTCCATTCCAAGAAGGTTCCACACTCATTTTCACTAATGGATGACTCTGAGGATACAGATAAACCTCCAGGTGGCCTCAAGGGCTCTCTAAAGGAATGCAAATGTCCACCCAGCAACAGCACAGAGAACCCTTTGCTCAAAAGTTTGAAGCCCACCGAAACCCCAGTCTGTGGACCAGTACCAGTCCAGGGTCCATTGGGAACCAGGCATTGCAAGTGGAGGGCACATGCATGAAAGCATCCCCTCTGCCCCCACCGTTGCTGTCACTGCATGGAGCCAGAAAGGTTTGAGACAGCTCCCTTAGCTGACAGGGCAGCCCCCTTTTGCTGGAATGAGGGGGGTGGGCTAGTCACATTGGAGTGAGACAGCTTTTCAAGATGAAGTTGACTTGGCAGAATAACCAGAAGACAAGGATGGAGGGAGAAAACAAAGTTTTAGGGGCAATTGTGTTTGCTTGTTTGGTTGGTTGGTTGGTTGGTTGGTTGGTTGGTAGGTAGGTAGGTAGGTAGGTTGGTTGATTGATTGATTGATTTTTATCCTGCCTTTATTATGCTATAAATAACTCCAGGTGATGAACATATTTAACACTCCTTCCTCCTCCTATTTTTTCCACAACAACCCTCTGAGGTGGATTGGGCTGGGAGAAATTGATTGGCCCAAAGTCATCCATCTGGCTAAGGTGGGACTAGAACTCATTGTCTGCTAGTAATTAGCTGAAGGTCACCAAGCTGGCTTGCAAGTTTAAGATGGGGACTAGAACTCACTGTCTCTTGGTGATTGGTTCAAAGTCACCCACTGGCTTTCGAGGTAGGGATTAGAACTCACCTTCTCCTGGTGATTGGCCCAAAGCCACCCAGGTGACTTACATGCCTAAAGCAGGACTAGAACTTCCTGGTGAAAGTCACCTAGTCAACTTTCATGCCTAAGTAGGACTAGAGCTCACAGTCACCTAGTTTCTAGGCCAGCACCATAACCACTACACCAAACTGGTTCCTCTATTTGTCCTGAAAAGGGATTGGAAGAAGAATCAGAGAGCCATATCCTGCTATGATCTGGGAATGGGACTTTCCAAAAATACAAGTCCATTTGGGACAAATGAAAAGTCCCTTCAGGTGACTAGGCTGGGTTGATTCAAGGAAAATAAAGTTCATGTAAAAGTCACATTCATGGAATATCTTACCAGAGATGGTGAGACTGAGCTAGGTCAGCTACCCACTAGGTATCAAAGATATCCCTTGGTTTGTGTAGAGAGCAGGGGAACTCCAGGCCCTTTGTTGGTAAGGAGGCGATGGGATTACTGTAGCCAGCCGAGAAAGAAGAAGCTGAGAGTGGGTTTGTGGCCAGAGTCCTCCTCTTCCTCAAGTGGGGACTTCTTCTGAAGTCAACCTGAAGAGCACGACTACTATGGAGCTCTACCAGATATTGAAGATCATGTGAGGATTTGAGGAAAAATATCAGTCAGTCTGAGCATTATGAGGCTTTATACCTGTTGGGTCTCAGCCAACAAGAAAAGACAGCTCAAGGGAGGTCCTAATACCTTAGTAAGCCTTAGTAAGGCCACCCCTAGAGTACCATATCCAGTTTTGGTCACCACACTATTAAAAAGATGTTGAGACTCTAGAAAGAGACTCTAGGAAGAGCAACCAAGTTGATGAGGGGACTGGATGCTAAAACATATGAAGAATGGTTGCAGGAACTGGGCCTGGCTGGTCTAGGGAAGAGAAGGACCAGAGGAGACAGGAGAGCGTCTTCCAATAGTTGAGGGGCTGCCACAGAGAAGAGGAAGGGGTCAAGCTATTTTCTAAAACATCCAAAGGCCAGACAAAGAATAATGGATGGAAACTGAACAAGGAGAGATTCAACCTGGAAATAAGGAGAAACTTTCTGGCAGTGAGAACTCTCAACCAAAGGAACAGAAGTTGCGCTCAGAAGTTGTGGGAGCTTCATCCCTGGAGGCTTTCAAGAAGAGACTGGAACTGGACTGCCCTCAGTCAGAAATGATGTAGGGTCTCTCACTTGGATTGGGGGTTGGACTAGATGACTTCTGGAAAGAGTGCAGAGAAGAGCAACAAAGATGATTCGGGGACTGGAGGATGAAACGTAGAAAGAACGGTTGCAGGAATTGGATATGTGTAGTCTAATTGAAAAAAAGGACCAGGGGTGACATGAATAGCAGTCTTCCAATATTTGAGGGGCTCCTCCAATGAAAGGGGGGGGGGATCTGCCTATTTTTCAAAACACCAGAAGGCAAGATAAGAAGATAAGAAACAATGGATGGAAATTAACCAAGGAGAGAAGCAACCTAGAACTAAGAAGAAACTTCCTGACAGAACAATTAACCAGTGGAATGGCTTGCCGTCAAAGACTGTGGGTGCTTCATCACTGGAGGTTTTTAAAGAAGAGAATGGACAGCCATTTATCTGAGATAGTGTAGGGTCTCCTGCTTGAGCAGGGGTTGGACTAGAAGACCTCCAAGGTCCCTTCTCTGTTCTCTGTTCTCTGCTATCATGTCATACCCAGCCCTTTCATTCATTAGACTAAACATACCCAATTCCTACAACTGTTCTTCATATACAGATTAACAGAGTTGGAAGGGACCTGATAGGTCATCTAGTCCAACCTCCCACCCAATAGGAGATCCTACACCATTTCTGACAAATGGCAGTCTAGTCTGTTCTTGAAAGCCTCCAGGGATGAAGCTCCCACAACTTTCGAAGGCAACTCCTGTTCCATGGGTTGATTGTTCTCACTGTCAGAAAGTTTCTTATTATTTCCAGGTTGAATCTCTCCTGGATCAGTTTCCATCCATTCTTCCTTGTCTGGCCTTCAAAGGTGCTTTGAATAATAGCTGGACCCCCTCCTCCTCTATGGGGCAGCCCCTCAAGTATTGGAAAACTGTTCTCCTGTCCCCTCTGGTCCTTCTCTTCCCTCGACTAGACAGGTCCAGTTCCTGCAACCGTTCATCGTACGTTTCAGCCTCCAGTTCCATCATCATCATCCTGGTTGCTCTTCTCTGCATTCTTTCTACTTTATATTTTATATACTTTAGCCTGCAGAACTCTGGTCATCTTTGTTGCTTCAAATCTTTGCTTACGAGGAAAAATTATGGACCCTCAGAAATCCATTATAGAAAGTCCCATGCCTGAACCCACATAGATGGCAGCTGTGATATTTGTAGGCAGTCAGCATTTCCCAATGCCCCGGCGGCTTCACGTGCAACCGGTTCTTGGGTGACCTTTTCTCCAAAGTTCACTGCTGCAGGGCACTCATCCTTCCATGGCCATCCCAGGAGCCTCTTGTCCCAAAAAACAAAACATACATCTTGGACTGTTCCCAAGAATACATCCCCATCTTATATGTTGGAGTTCTGCCAGAAGCAACTGCCTCATGGAAAAGAAAAGAGGCAGCCTGATCAGCGTGGATAGTATTTACAACAGATAGGTCTTGCCCTTTGATTCTTTTTTCCTTTGGATGAAAAAATAGGGCTTCTACAGTTCTATAGTTTCTCCAAAAAGAAAAAAAACTTAATAGAATAACAGAGTTGGAAGGGACCTTGGAGGTCTTCGAGTCCAACCCCCTGCTTAGGCAGGAAACCCGACACCACTTCAGGCAAATGGTTGTCCAATCTTTTCTTAAAAACTTGCACTGTTGGAGCATTCATACCTTCTGGAGGCCAGCAGTTCCTCTAATTAATTGTCCTCCCTGTTAGGAAGTTTCTCCTGGATTCCAGGTTGCTTCTCTCCTTGATTAATTTCCATCCACTGTTTCTTATTCTTCATTCTGGTGCTTTGGAGAATAGTTTGACTCCCTCTTCTTTGTGGCAGTCCCCTCAAATATTGGAACACTGCTATCATGTCACCCCGAGCCCTTCTCTTCATTAAACTAAAACATCCCCAATTCTAGCAACCATTCTTTATATGTTTTAGGCTCCAGTCCCCTAATCATCTTGGTTGCTCTTCTCTGCACTCTTTCTAGATTCTTAATGACAACTAGAGAACCCATAAAACCTTTAAATTCTTACATTTAAAGCAACAGGCTTCTGAAAACCCTAAGAACACAGATCAACAATGCCACTCAGGTGGAGATGTTTCTGATAAAGGAGAATATTTTGTAGCTCAGAATTGAAATGAGAGGTCCTTGGTGCTCCCCAAGTTTGGTTGTTTTCTTGCAAGATGTCTTGTAGCTAGGAGGAGGAGGGGTGAGAGGAAGAGGAATGGGAAGAGGGGGAGGAAGAGCAGTAAGAGGAGGAAGAGTGAGAAGAGGAATAGGAGGAGGGGAACTGTGGGGACCTTGGTGCTCTCTGAGCCTGGGTGTTTTTTTGCAGACATTTCATTACCCAACTAGGTAACATCATTATTGCTAGGCGATTATCTATGCAATCTGATGATGTTACGTAGTTGGGTAATAAAATGTCTGCAAGAAAGCAACTAAGCTCAGAGAGCACTGAGGACCCCACAAAGATCATATTGATTGGGTTAGATTATTTGCCTAGTGGTGCCATGGTCTGTAGCTGCCTCCCCTCCCAATATCCCAAAGATTCATGAGCCTCGTAATCTTTCCGAGGGGCACAGTTGTCCAAACTCAGCAACACGAGGTTGGGTGGGTCCTACCATCAGGTGGCAGAAAACACACAAAACTGCTCCAAACTTTAGTTAAGAAGTTCACCAACCAAAAGAGAGGAGGAAAATGTCCGTGGAATTAGCTCCCTCCTGACCAGTTGGTTGCCAAGCTAAATCCAGATCCGATCCAGCTGTAGCATCTTCTTACTTGGAGTTGATCTTCTGCCCAAAAACTCAGACTCTCTGATTTACAAGCATCTCACAGGGCACCATTTGCCAATCTCAGCAATCTGGAGAAGCATAGAACTCAACTTCCAGAATTCCCCAGTCAGAATTTTGTCAAGTTCCGGGAGCTGAACTCCACACATCTTAGTTTCCAAGTTTGGAAAAATGTTGATCTAGAGCAGAGGTGGGCAATTATGGCTCCTTTACAACTTGTGGGCTTCAACTCCCAGAATTCCTGAGATGGCATAATTATGACAATTCCTGGGCATGGCTGGGACAGGAATTCTGGGAGCTGAAGTCCACAGGTTGTAAAGGGGCCATTGTGGCCCACCCCTGATCTAGGGTATTAACCTCACTTCTTCTGCCTCCCTTTCAGATGTCACCAGCGTGTTTCTTCAGAATTCGCTGATACAGAGTCACCTCCTGCTCATTCAGTTCCCAGATGCCCCTCACAAAGGACATGTTGAACATTGGATCAAGGAGTGAGTAAGCCAGAGGTGGCAACCTCATCTTTGCATTTATTGATGGGGGTTGAAATGGAGCTGTTACCTAATGGCTTGAAACCATCTTGAGGCCAGTTGCATCTGTTGTGTAACTTAAATTATATAAAATTGTCGTCTCCCATCAAAGGGAGGGAGAGAGGAAGGAAGGAAGATGGATGGCGGATGGATGGATGATGGATGGCAGATGGGTGGATGGGTGGATGGATCAGGGGATGCATGATGGATGGATGGGTGGGTGGATGATAATGGATGGATGATGAATGTATTAGTGGATGGATGGATAGATTGTGGTGGTGGTGGATGATGGATGCATGATAGATAGATGGATGGATGATGGATGGGTGGGTGGGTGGGTGGGTGGGTGGATGCATGGATGCATGATGGAGGGATGGATGGATGGAGGGTAGGTGGATGATGATGGATGGATGATGGTGGATGATGGATGGATGGGTGGATGAGTGGGTGGATGATGGATGCATGATGGATGGATGCATGGATGGATGCATGGATGGATGCATGGATGGATGGATGATGGATGCATGGATGCATGGATGGTGGATGGGTGGATGGGTGGATACATGGATGCATGGATGCATGATGGATGGATGGGTGGATGGATGGATGGATGGATGGATGGATGGATGGATGGATGGATGGATTGCGGTGGTGGATGATGGATGATGGATACAGGGATGCATGATGGATGGATGGGTGGATGATGACAGGTGGAGGATGGATGATGTATGCATGGATGCATGATGGATGGATAGATAGATCAGTGGATGGATGGATGGATTGTGGTGGTGAGGATGGAGGAGATGGAGGATGGATGGATGACAATGGATGTATAGAAAGATGGAAACCAAAACCCTCCTCCTTCAAATATGAAAAAGGATATTTCATGGTCCAATCCTACAAAGCTCTGGGAGCTGCAAAAGTCCATTTGGATATCCTCAAAGGAGGACTAAGAGACAACAAACCAAGGGTAGTAGAAACACCACTAGAACATGCAGCTGGACTTCAATCATGGAGTTGCAGCTCCCACCTTGATTTTTGCCAGTCTCCAAGGGATGCTCCTGTTCTGGGTAGGCCATTATCAAGCCAACAGAGCATTGTGTTATAGGACAGGGGTCTCCAACCTTGGCCACTAAGACTTTAAGCAAAGCTGGCTGAGGAACTCTGGGCATTGAAGTCCACAAGTCTTAAAGTGGCCAAGGTTGGAGATCCCTGTTACAGGAGATCTGCTGACCTCTGCAAGCTACAAGAAGGAGCTGGGGCCAAGGAGAGCCACCTCTCCTGGCTCTTGCAGTCCCATCTCTTGCATCAGCTGGCACACCAGATAACACCTTTGCCTTTGCCTCAGATAACACCACCTGGTTCTTGGCTGGCTGGCCAGGTAGGGCCTTCTCTGATCATCTGATTTACCACCCTGGCAGTGAGTGCAAGAGTCCCTGACTCATACAGCAGGGATAAAGGGTGATTGTCAGAGGAGAAGGTAAACATGGCATGTAATCTCAGGCACAAAACTGCAAAGCCTGCAGTGTTTTCAGCTTATCTACTTCTGAGTCCAAAGCAGGTTGCTTTAATTGGTCCCAAAGCCAATTCAGCAGCTGGCCCACGAAGAGGCCATTCTTCTCTGGGTTTGGCTTGCCTTGAAGATGGAACTGATGCCTTAAGAGTTGAGGTCAGATTTCTCAAGCCAGCCTCTGCGGTCCCTTGCCCTGCCATTATTTATTAAGAAACTTGATGTCGGAATTAATATAGCTGATAGATACTGTGGATGATGACATCATGAGAGAGAGAAAGAGAAAGAGAGAGAGACATATAGATGATAGATAGATAGACAGACATGCAGACAGACAGACAGACAGATAGACAGATAGTTTAGATAGATGATAGAAGGATATATAGACAGACAGACAGACAGACAGACAGACAGACAGACAGACAGACAGA
>BLBF01000069.1:1341029-1371641 GCA_015471245.1 Laticauda colubrina
TAGATAGATAGATAGATAGATAGATAGATAGATAGATAGATAGATAGATAGGATAGAGAGATGTGGATAGAGAGAGAGAGAGACAGGTGAAGGAAAGGAGAGAGAGAAAGATAATAGAAAAAGAGATGACAGAGAGATAGATGATAGGTGATAGATGATACAAATAATAGATAAATGGTGTGTGTGAGGGAGGGTAGAAGAGAGAGGGAGGGAGAGAGAAAATAAGAAAGAGAAAGTGTGCAGCAAAGAGAACCCCAAATACCAGCCCTGCAGGTGTGCCTGGGAGTAGTTTCTTAACCCTACGGATAATTTCCTTTTTTACTGAAGGCTTCCTCACTCTAGCTTGCCCATCTGACCTTATCCCGTCCTGTTTCATCACAGCTGAGGACGGGGCAAAAGGCCGGACTCCTGTCCCTTCCGTGTGCTGGGCCATCCCTTGGCACAGCATCGCCTTAATGCTCCCCTCCTTGTCCTCTGCCCAGGCACGCAGAGGGACACTGTGATCCTCAGCCCCTGGCACGGATCCCACTCAGAAGAAAGGGTGCTTTTGATGGCTTGTGTACTTAAGGTTTTCTTCCAAGCCCAACTCCCTTTGATGTTGGATTTGTTGACGTTGTTAAAGGGCAAAGGAGCAGGACACAGTGGGGATGGCTTGGTTCATCTCATCTCATATGTATCCATGTATTCATAACTATGTTTTTACTTACACCTATTATCTTGCAAGCAATTGACAAAAATAAAATAAAATAAATTTTCGTTCCTCCCCCCCCTCCCCTCTGATCAGAATAGAGGATTAGGGCAAGAATACATTGGGAAAGGTGTGGATGAGATCCAGGTGTGGCAGCCATTGTCTGGTTTGCCAAGGACAACCCCTGCCAGCTGCAAAAATGCCCCACACTCCCCCAAAAAAGTGGCAGTCAGGTTTTGTGTTAACATTCTCCCACACTCTGGGAGAAGGGGAAGAGGAAAGAGAAGGAGAATGAGAAGGAAAAGACAAAGAGGAGAAGGAAAAGGACAGAGGGGAAAGGTGAAGAAGAGAAGAAATGGGAAAGGAGGAGAAAGGAGGAGAAGGAAAAGAGGAGGGGAGGAGTGAAATCACTTCAAAAGATAATCAAAGAATGAGCCTTTTATTGACTAACCATTTCTTCCCGCAGCTCTTGAAGTCAATCCTAAAGGTGGACACCCAGAGTTTATCACCACTATGGACATTGCTTATCTAGACTATCCCATCCCGTCAGCTTTACCTGTGCTTCATCCTGTTAGGTCTCAGAGTAACCGGTTGGAAGGGACCTTGGAGGTCTTCTAGTCCACCTCACCTGATAATGCCTGCCTTAACTTACAGCATGTTTGAACCCAGCAGCATATGGGGGTGTCCTTGGTGCTCTTTGAGGCTTGGTTGTCTTCTTGCAGGCCTTTCATGACCCAACTAGATTCTACCCATCCTTCTAGAATTGAAGATGTTCCTCAGTTGAACCTCTGCAAGAAAACAAACCAGGCTCAGAGAACACCAAGCACCTCACAGTCTTCCTTCTCCTCCTCCTCCTCCTTTACCTCCTCCTTTACCTCCTCCTCTCTCCATCTTCCTTCTTCGTTCCTCCTCTTTCTCCATTTCCCTTGATTTCCTCTTCCTTTTCCTTCTCCTCCTGTCTCCATCTTCCTTCCCTCTCCTCCTCTTCCTCCTCTTGTCAAACCTCCCTCCCTTCTAGCACTGATGCTGTTCCCTCGTTGGGTCATAAAATTTATGTAAGAAGAGCAAAGAGCATGAAGGACCCCACATTCCTCCCCCTCCTCCTCTTCTTCCTCTCTTCGGACCCCATTCCCTTCTAGCACTGTTGATATTATCTAGTTAGGTCATGTCTTCAAGAAAACATCAAATTCAGAGAGCATCAAAGACACCACAATCCTCCTCCTTCTCCCCCCCCTCCCTGCCTCCTCAATCCCCCTCCCCTTCTAGCACTGGATCATGAAACATTTATTTATTTATTTTTATTTGGTTTCTCAATTGCTTACAAGATAATAGGTATAAATATATACATAGTTATGAATACATGAAATGGGTACATATAAGAAAAATAAAAGAAACAATAGGACAGGGGCAGTAGGCATGTTGGTGCGCTTATGCATGCCCCCTACAGACCTCTTAGGAAAGGGGTGAGGTCAATAGTAGACAGTCTAAGGTTAAAGTTTTTGGGGTTTGGGGAAGAAACCACAGAGTCAGGTAGAGGATTCCAGACATTGACCACTCTGTTGCTGAAGTCCTATTTCCTGCAATCAAGTTTGGTGCGGTTTACCTTGAGTTTGTATCTACTGTGTGCTCTTGTATTGTTATGGTTGAAGCTGAAGTAGTCATTGACAGGTAGGACATTGCAATGTATGATTTTATACACTAAAATTGGACCGAAGGCGGCGTAGTTCTAGGTTTTCTAGGTCTAGAATTTCGAGTCTGGTGGCATCAGGTCTTCTGCAACGAGTAGAGGAGTGGAGAACTCTTCTTGTGAAATATTTCTGGACTTTCTCAACTGTGTTAATATCAGATACATAATGTGGGTTCCAGACTGATGAGCTGCATTCGAGTATTTGCAAGAAAACCACCAGAGAGCACTAAGGACCCCACAGTTCAACCCTGAGCTGCAAATATTCTCTTCTCTCAACTTTATGAGTAGTTGATACTAGGAACTGAGTCTCCCCCAACCTTAGAAGGATACTCTAGTCCAGCTTTTCCTCAACCTCAACCTCCCTTTATTCCAACAGCTCAGTTTCCCCAATAGCTGTGTTGGGCAATGCTAGAGGTGGCCATTCAACTCATCTAGGAAAGTGTATTGCTAAACATCTTTGGAGCTTCTCAGTCCTCCAGGACATGGTTGTCCCAAAGATGTTTTCTGAGGTGGCAACTGGACTTTCTGATTTTTCTTTGAAGATGTTTCACTTCTCATCCAAGAAGCTTCTTCTTCTCTTGAAAAAGCACCTTTGGGACATCTAAGAAAAGTTGACCCAACCCAATTATAGGCCTTCTACAGCCAGCTTAGATTAGTGTCAGCTTTGGAAGCCATATTTTACTCAGAAGCTTCCACACTGCCACATTTCAGTGCCTGGAAATTTGGGTGGGGGGAATCTTACAGAGATGAGGAAGTTTAGATGTAACAACATTGATCTTCTGAGTCAAGGACAAGCCATCCTGCACCTGTGGAAAGAGGGGTTTGAGGAAGGTCTTCAGTTGGGGTGGTTGATGATTGGACCATGTGATGGACTGATGGGTGCAGGGGATGATGGGGCTTGGATTTTTTTAATTGTGCAGGGAAAATCCAGAACTCTCAGATTTCCCAGATGTGCAAATATGACAACTGCAATAAAATGGAACTTTGAGAAAAGAGTTTGTTGAGTTGGAGTTTGTTATTTGGAATTCTGACAATTAGATGACCTTCTGTTTTACTTAGTTTTGGGTGAGGATCAGTGGTGGGATTCAAAAAATTTTACTACCTGTTCTGTGGGCGTGGCTTAATGGGCGTGGCTTGGTGGGCATGGCAGGGGAAGGATACTGCAAAATCCCCATTCCTTTCCCACCTCACTAACCTGCTTTCCAGCTCCGTTCTCCTCTGCAGGGCAACCAAAGGAAACGCAGCCAATTAGCTGGGACTCAATGGGAGTCAGAGAAGAGATGGGTTTGGTGGGGCTAGTCAAAGGTGGGATTTGCCAGTTCTCCAAACTATTCAAAATGTCTGCTACCGGTTCTCCAGAACTGGTCAGAACCTGCTGAACACCACCTCTGGTGAGGACCTTCCACAAGGACCACCAATTCACACACACACACTCACACACAAATACACACATGCACCATTTCATCTAGTCTGAGGTAAACTGTCTGGATGATCTCAAACCATCTCCTTTCTCACGGCTTCCATTTCTCCTTCCACAGGTTGCATGTGGTGAGGGTGTTTGTGCCCCACATCCAGATGGAGCCGCGAGAAGAAATGTCCACCATGATTGTCAAGACCAGGCTACACTTAAGTGCTAAATTGTGAGTCCTTTTCAGCTCTCTGTCTGCAATCAGTTGCCTTCCTCCAAGATCCGTTTTTCCAAATGGAGTCTAGTTGTCAGGGTTCCGATGAGTGCCCTCATTAAATCATGAGCCTCAATCCAATCTTCAAAAGAATCCATAAGATTTATTAGGAGCAACATGTCTGGCACTAACCCATATGAGGCACGTAATTTACTATCACCTATGACCCTGTTTTCCCCCACCCCACTGGATGTGTCATAAATCAGATTCTCCAACAAAACACATTCACGGGCTAGGTGTCATCAATCACATTCTCCAATGAAGGATTTTCATGGGCAGAAGATCCAGTAGCCTAGGCTACAACATCCACAAGATAAGCATGGAATGTGCTTCTGGCCTTCATCTGCCTCACTGCTCTCTCAGGCCATCCCCCCCTCCTTCTTATGGCAACTCAGAAACCGGCATAGGAATGATTTATGAGTTGACACCAGTTCTCAAAAAAAAGGCCAGAGTCATTTCTATGCAAGTTGGTGCCATGCAGTTGTTGTTGTTTTCTGGAAGAACTCTTTTGTCATTTAGCTTCTTCGACAAGCATTTTGAACGGATTGATATCTTCATCGATGTGAACTTCAAAACAGAGGGCAGTTTTTCCAACTTTGTGCTAGGAGTCATCGATATTTCTTTTGGCACCTGCCATAGCGAGTTCAAAATTGCAAGGATAGTCAGCTCTTCTCGGTAAGTCTCGACATAATTTTCAATCACCAGCTAGAATCTAACTCTTCACAGGTAGAGCCAGTTTATTCTAGTGGTTAACAGATTAGTCCAGAAAGAAAGCGGCTGGGAGTTCTAGTCCTGCCTTAGACATGAAAGACAGTTGGATGGTTTTGGGCCAATCACCAGGACATGGTGAGTTCTAGTCCCATTTTAGGCATGAAAGACAGCTGGGTGACTTTGGGCCAATCACCAGAAGATGATGAGTTCTGGTCCCACTTAAGGCATGAAATTTGGTTGGGGGACGTTGAGCCCTTCACCAGAAGATGTGGAATACTAGTCCCACCTTAGATATGAAAGCCAGCAGGGTGACTTTGTACCAATCACCAGGAGATGCTGAGTTCTAGTCCTGCCTATGGCTATGTGATTTTGGGCCCATCACTCTCTCAGCCCAGCCACAAGGTTTCTTAATGCTTCCTTGATTAGGCTGTGATCTACTGTTAGTTTGTTTATCCAAGTTGATAGTTCCTTGATTAAGGTACCATCAACCATCAACAGGCACATTGAGATAAACAACATCTACCAGCCTTTCAAACAGTCAAAAAGGAAACAAAAACATCAAACCACTTCCTCACCAGCAATTGATACCCAAATAAGCAGAGATCAATATCAAGATTAACAGTGGACTAACAAATACCAGTGAGCAATAGCCCAAACAAGCAATTACCTATTCAGACAAACAAGCAAACAGAAAACAACTGAACCAAGGAACCATGAAGAGGAAAACAACCCACTGTCACTGACAACAAAAGCCATTATACACAAACAGATAGCAAACCCTCCTTCTAGCACTGATAATGTTTCCTAGTTGGGTCATGAAACATCTTCAAGAAAACCACCACGCTCAGAGAGCCCTAAGGACCCCACAGTCCTTCTCCTCTCCCTCTCCCTCTTCCTCCTCTCCACAAATCCCACTCCCTTCTAACACTGATGATGTTCCTTAGTTGAGTCATGAAACTTCTGCAAGAAAACAGCCAAGCTCACAGAACACCAAGGATCCCATAGTTTTTCTTCTCCTCCTCCTCCTCCCATTCTCCTTCTACACCCCCACTCTACAAACCTCACTCCTTATTAGCACTAATGTCATTCCCTAGTTGGGTCTTCCAACGTCTGCAAGAAAATGTCCGAGCTCAGAGAGAACTAAGAACCCCTCAGTCATCTTCCTCCTCCTCCCTTCTAGCACTGATGATGTGTTCACTAGTTGGGTCTTGCAACATCTGCAAGAAACTCAGAGAGTGCCAGGCACCCCACAAACCCCTTACACAAACTAATAACTTCCAAAATCAAGAGGAGATGTTCCTTGTTTAATTAAACTGTCCATATTTGCCAATTTCACCTGCTTCAAAGCTACGCTTTATCAGTTGCAGCCGAGACATCCAAAAGGCTTTCGTGATGTTTTATTCGGCTAGAGTTTGCTGGGAGGTCAGGGAAGAAAGCGGGCCAAGAAGAGGTGGGCAGGAGAGTTTAGTCTCCTTTTTACAAGCGAACTAGCCCTTCTTCCTTCCAATCTTTCTTTGTTTCTGCAGCCTGCAAGGAGATAAAGTGAAGCCCATTGTAAAAACAATCCTCGCAGCATCCCTGCCCAGGTTGGTAAGTAGCTGGCAAACCATAGCTGGACATGGCAGCAGAGATGGCACTGGGGAAGCCTGGCGAGGAAGCAACTCAGGTTGTTCTCTTTTCTTCCATGAAATCCTTGAAGGCATCCGCCTGTACTTCTCAAATAGATCCCTGGTGTCTCCATCAGACAAAGGATCTGGAACAGGGGTCTCCAACCTTGGCAACTTTAAGACTGGTGGACTTCAACTTCCAGAATTCCTCATCCAGCAAAGCTGGCTGAGGAATTCTGGGAGTTGAAGTCCACCAGTCTTAAAGTTGCCAAGGTTGGAGACCCTTGATCTGGAAAGTTGGAAGGAGTAGACCCAAGCAGATCAAAATCATGAAGGGATTCAGCCCTGGGGATGGAGGAGGAAGCCCTGGAACACCCACAGGGGTGGGCAAAAAAGTCAAGATGGCAGCTGCAAGCATGCCTCTTCTATGAGCCATGTATATACAGTTAGTCCTCGACTTATAATGGTCCATTTATTGACCGGGACAAGGGGAAAAAGTAAATTAGGACCTTTTTTCTCACTCATGACCATTGCAGCATCCATTGGGGGGAGGGGGGGGTCACATGATCAAAATTCAGAGGCTTGGCAACTGGCATGTACTTACGACAGTTGCAATGGTCCAGGGTCACATGATCCCCTTTTGCGACCTTTGGACCAGCAAAGTCAAGAGGGAAACCAGATTCACTTGTCTGAAATGGTCTAGGATCTCCTGCTTGAGCAGGGAGGCTGGACTAGAAGACCTCTAAAGTCCCTTCCAGCTCCATTCTAATTCTAGGATTTGATTTTAGCATCCTGGAGATATGGATAGTGTACACAAAACCTCTTTTCCCCTCCAACCAGTCTGTGATGACCCAAAGGGGTATGGCACAAAGGCAGTACAGTCAAATATGCAAGAAGAGTCCCTTTATTATCTCCAACTGTGCCCCCAGTGCCCAGGTTACCTTCGGCTGAAGAAAAACTCTCCCAGGAACAGCCTTTAACTGGAAAAAATTCAGTCCAAAACATGAGCAACACAAACTGTAACTTCAAGTCCAAACAAGCCAAACTGAAGTAATTAGTTTGGCAGGGCAGGAGCAAGAATTTCAGACTTAAAGGCATGGCAAAACACACACAGTTGGGAAGATGCCAGGAACATAGATAAACCACGATGATACAAGATAAATTCATGATTTGCTCCCAACAGCTTGCTGCACGCAGCTTCCTTTTTTAAACACTGTATTCCCAGCTGCAGCAAATGAAGGGAATCAGGGCCCTTTCCTCCCCCGTAAGCCATGCAACCCACATTGCTCCCTTCTCCATTCCTCCCTGCATGCCCTAGGATGAAGAGGGGGCGGGCCTGGGTCTTCCTCTAAATTCCTCTCCCTTGTTCTACCTCTTCCCTGCTCTGGCCTGGACTTTGCCCTTCCCCGGTTTCTTCCACAGCCAACGGAGCCACACTCCCACTCCCTGTCAGCTCTTCAGCTTCCTCCTCCGGGTCAGTTTCCCACAGGGGAATCTCTGTTCAACCTGGACTGCATTATTATTATTATTATTATTTGCATTTGTTGCATTAATCCTTCCCGCTTCCTTTCAGCTCTGCAAAACGCTGCAGCGGCTCCTGCAAATCATAAAGTTCGATTATCTCTACACGATAGATGGTGAGTTCTTGACAATGGAAGAAGATGTTTATGGATCAGGGTTGTGGGGGTCCTCGGTGCTGCCCAGTGGTACAATTCAACCTGGTGTAACAACCGGTTTGGTGAGTGCAAGCATGCACAGCATTTCAAAAAGCCCATTTTTAGCTCTAATACTTACCTTCTCCTGCAGTCCCAGTGAGTAAAACAGCTGAGGCACTCTGCCACGCAAATCAGCTGTGCTCAAAAACAAGGAAATAAAAGCCCAGGAAAGGGCAGAGAATGGGTGGATGGGGCCAAATGGTCACCGGAACTACCAGTTCACCCGAACCAGTCTGAACCAGTAGAATCCCATCCCTGGTGCAGCCTGAGCTTGATTGTTTTCATGTAGACATTTCATGACCCAACTAGGTAATGACATCAGTGCCAGAATGGAGGAGAATTTATATAGTAGAAGAGGAAGAGGAAGAGGAGGAGGAGGAGGAGGAGGAGGAGGAGGAGGAGGAGGAGGAGGAGGAGGAGGAGGAGGAGGAGGAGGAGGGGAGGACTGTGTTCTGACCTAGGCTTCCTTAGAAAGCATAAAACACAATCTTAGTTCCGGCAAAATCACTTTTATTTCCACAGCTGTGAATTGCATTCATTCCCAGCCTGCCAGGCTTCACAAACAGTCTTTCAGGAGAATGTTCATAAACACCCACCTTATTGCACTTGGGATGCGGCCAGAGAACTAAGTGTCAGGTGCAGGGCAAGGCCAAACTCAATATAGAGTCAAACAGAACTTCTCAAAAGTTTGAATCGACCAGATGAACTAGTTGCTTCCTGCAAAGGCTCATATCCCGTTTGCTCCTCTTTTATGTCTTTATGGGAAGGGCCAATCATCTCCGAGGTGTGGCCTTACTCCTGAGTCAACCCTGCTTTCTCAATTGTTCTTGTCTTCTGGTAGCCCTGCATGCGCAGGCTGGGAAACCGTTCCAGAATCTCCCCCACCTCACTGTTGTCTGAGTCTGAAGGCAGCTCATGACTTCCAGCCTGCCCTGGCCCCATCCCTGTCTCTGATGCAGAGCCCTCATCTGAGCCCTCCTCAGCCTCCCAAGACTGGCCCAGGTTCCTCCCCAACTTCCTCGCTACTGCCTGACTCTGCTGCCAGTTCCGTCAGCTGCCAGTGGGCCACAACAAACTATGAGGTGCTTGGTGCTCTCTGAGCTTGGTTGTTTTCATGCAGACATTTCATGACCTAACTAGATAACATCATCAGTGCTAGAGGGAGCAGGGATTGTTCACTGTTTATATACAAATGGCTTGCCCTACCAATGTTCTCCCCTCTGTGGGAGCTTAAAGAAGTCAACCACGATCCCATCTCTTTGTTACACATGTGATTAAAATGGGGTAGACCTTTGCATGGTGACAGCCTCTCCCTTCATCTTGAAGGCACTCATCCGACCGAAGGGGGTGAAACTCACAATTGTGACTCTCCCCTTCGCGTACACACCATAGTTGTGTTGAAAGGCCACAAACCCCATTCCTTATTCCCCTTATGGGTCTTTTTGGCCAGATTGGCATCTGATTGGGTTGGAATCATAAATAAGATGAAGAAAAGAGGATTTTAAGAAGAAAGTTGTCTCCAGAAGTTGTTGGGGCTCCATCCCTGGAGGTTTTTAAGAATTGATTTGGCAGTCACTTGTCTGGAATAGTATAGAGTCTCCTGCAAGAGTAGGGGGTTGGACTAGAAGACCTCCAAGATACTTTCCAACTGTGTTATTCTGTTAGTCTGTTGTTTTCTATTATTCTGACATTCCTTGATTTATCATTCTGTCTTTCCGTCTTTCTGTTATTCTGTTTCAAAAATTAGCAAATGTCCAGAACCTAAACAAAGAAGCAAGCAGGATAGAGGCCATTTGCTAATTCTGTGTGTGTGTGTCTGTGAATCTGTGTTCTATGTTCTATGTGTGTCTGTGTCTGTGTGTCTGTGTCTATCTGTCTGTCTCTCTCTCTCTTTCACACACACACACACTTCAAAAATTTTGCATATTGCACAGTTTGCTTTGCTATGTCTCTCCCTGATCAAAATTACTGAGCTCCCTTGCACAACGGTTTGCAAAGAATGTTCTGATTATTTGTCACACATATGTATCATGCAGTCCAGTCCACATCTGGATTTTTAATGACACACCTGTGTTTACCCTGCAGTGTTTTATCACATGGGCACCTCAGCCTCCATCCAATACCAGCTGGCCAGCAAACCGTTGATCACCTCATCTTACTACATCTTCGAAATGCATGTAAGCAGCAGGCCAAGGAGGTGTTCTGACCAAGGCTTCCTGAGACTGTAATTAAGCACAACTCTCTTTTTATTTCAATGCTGGGAATTATGTGCATTCCCAGCCTGTAATGAGTCCTAAATAGTCCCTCAAGATAAGTACCCACCTTTCTCTCCTTTGAATGGCTGCCAACAACTAAAGTGCCAAATTAACTATAAAAAACCAACCGAAGTACAAAGTCCACACAGAGCTTCAAGGCTTAATCCAAACAGTACGAACGACTTTGCTTCCTGCAAAGGTTTCTCTACCTTTGCCTGTCCATTATACCTGAGGGGAGGAGCAATCACCTCCCAGCCTTACTCCCGAGTTGCCCCTTTTGTTACATCTGCTCTCGCCTGCTGGCAGCTCTGCACACACACGCATTGGGAACAGGGTCCCCTTCTTCCTCTGCTTCGCTGCTGCCAGACACCAGAGGCTCCAGAGTCAGCACATATCTCCCAGATGGTTCTGGCCCCATCTCTGCATTGAATGCAGGACCCTCTTCTGAGTCCCCTCCAGACTCCCAAACTGATCCCCATTCTTCCCCACTGTCCGATTCCACTGCTGTCTGCACCGGCTGCCAGCGAACCACAACAGGAGAGATGGACAATTCTAGCCAGCTTCCCATAACCATGTGTCCTGGGGATAGAGTGGACAACACCACCATCCTCTCCAGCCACGATTGTCAGTCTGGTGAGATGGCAGCTGATCAGAGGTGGGCTGCTACCGGTTCACCCCAGTTTGGGTGAACCGGTAGCTAATTTTATCATTTTTAATTACTGATTCAGTAAACCAGCAAATCCTATCCCTGGCTGGCCCTGCCCATCCTGCCCTGCCCTTCCCAGGAGTCCCCAGTTGGCCCATTTTGGATGCCAGGTAAGTATAAGGTCCATGCAGAGACTCGGGGAGGGTAAAAAATGACCCTTCCAGAGGCTCCCGAAGGCTGGAAATGGACCCTTTTCTGGCCTCCAAAGGGCCTCTGGAGCCTTGGGAAGATTGCTTTCCCCCTCCAGGAGACTCGTGGAAAGCCTCCGGAGCCTGGGGAGGATAAAGAATGGGCTTCCCCAAAGTTCCAGAAGACCAGAAATGGGCCACAATTGTCAGTCTGGTGAGAATTGTGCCTTAGGCCAGCTCAATGAGACAGCAGCCGATTCATCTGAAATTCTACTCTCTCCAATCTCTTGATCCCAAATCCTTTGAAATCTGTTTTGCAAATATCACCTGGCCGAGTGCCTTGAAAATGGCTTAAATTGAGGTGGTGTAACATCTTGGTTATTTGAGGACACAAAAATATCCTCCCTTGCAAAAATTCTGATGGCCCTTCCCTCAAGCAGGCCTTCCAGATACTATTCTGAAGTTGTGGTCCAAAAGCATTGGAGATCCCATGGGGGGCGGGGGGGTTTTCCTAGCACCTCAAAAGAGATCCTCCTACTTTAATCTGGCCCACTCTATAGAAAATGTGGGGGTGATAGTTGACCCCTCCATCATAATTCTAGCCTATCGACGAGAAAGACCAGGGGAGACATGAAAGCAGTTTTCCAATATTTGAGGGTTTGCCCCAGAGTTTAATTTAGTTTACTTTACTTTATTGTCATTGCACCTCGTACAATGAAATCGAACACCATCTTCAGTGCACACCATGACCATGACCCTGAAAATAAACACAAACACACATCCTTCACCCTCCACACATTGAACTGAAAACCCCTGACACTACACCAATACTGCACTATATATCAGAATTCAACAGAGCTATTGCCCTGGGATAGAAGCTGTTTTTCAGACTATTTATCCTTGTTTTTATTATTATCCTGTACCGTCTGCCAGATGGTAATAGTTCCCAAAAAAGGGTTCCCAGGATGAGATGGATCTTTGAGAATGCTTTGAACTTTCTTAAGGCAGTGAGAGCTATAAAGCTCTTCCAAAGAGGGGAGAAGGCAACCCATGATCCTCTGGGCAATGATGTTCACACTCTGGAGTGCTTTCCTATCTGCCCCTGGGGCAATTGGCAAACCATACAGAGGTGCAGTAAGTTAAGATGCTCTCTATGGTGCAGCAGTAGAAGGTCACCAGCATTTTCCAGTCAATTGTTGTTTTCTGAGAAGTCTCAGGTAGTATAATCTCTGCTGGGCCCTTTTGACCAAGGCTGCAATGTGGGTACCCCAGGTCAGGTCCTTTTTTAGGGTAACCCCCAGAAACCTAAAACTGGCCGCTTGCTCCATTCAGTCTCCATTGATAAGCAAGGGCTGGGTTCCTTCTGTAGTCCACTATAAGCTCCATTGGCGTTGAGGACCAAGTTACTGTCTCCAGACCACGAAAACAACTGGTCCACCTCATCTCGGTAGGCAGACTCATTCCTCCCCCCGCCAGAGATGAGTCCCACCACTGTTATATCATCTGCAAATTTAGCAATAGTATTACTAGTGTGAGCGGGAATGCAGTCGTGCACATAAAGAGTATAGAGTAAGGGACTCAACAAGCGACCCTGTGGTGTACCAGTGTTAAGAATAAAGGCTGAAGAGGTATGATTACTTAATCTGACCCTCTGTGAGCGGCCAGACAGGAAATCCATAATCCAAAGGCAGATTGAATTAGAAAGGCCAAGGTCCAGAAGTTTAGACATTAGTCTATGTGAAGAGGGAGTCAACCTATTCTCCAAAGAACCTGAGGGCAGGGCGGGAAGTAGTGGAAACTTTTCTGACAGTGAGAACAATAAATCAGTGGAACTGGTTGCCTCCAAATGTCATGGGTTCTCCAACACTGGAGGCCTTCAAGAAAAGACTGGATATTGCCCAAAATGGTGTAATGTCTCCTTTTTGAGCCAGGGATTGGACTAGAAGATTTCCAAAGCCCCTTCCAAATCTGTAATTCTATTATTCCATGATCAAGGAGAGAATCGACCTAGAACTTAGGAGAAATTTCCTGATAATAAGAACAATTAACCAAGATAACAGTTTGCCTCCAGACTTTGTGGGTGCTCCATCACTGGAGGTTTTTAAGAAGAGACTGGAGAGTCCACTTGTCTGAAATGGAAGAGGGCTGAACTACAAGACCTCCAAGACCCCTTCCAACTCTGTTATTCTGTTATTCCTCCAGAAGTTGTGGTTGATCCATCACTGGAGGCCTTCAAGGAGAGACTGGACAACCGCCATTTATCTGGAAAGTCGTAGGGTCTCCTGTTTGAGCCAGGGGTTGGACTAAGTCTCTTCCAGCCTTATGATTCTATGGCGTGTCTTTGCTACAACAGTACTAGTAGAGAGCTATGTTTGCCATGACTCCAGGGGTGAGATTTTACCGGTTCAGACCGGTATGATTCTGCGCAGTTCAGAGAAACGGCAAATCGTGGCCCTGGTTGGCCCCTCCCCTCCCAGTCAGTCCTTATCACTCGTATGCAACATTGCATGCATGCCCGACATCACTGACTGTGTTCTTTCCCGACAACCAGCTGTTCCTATGATCAGCTGAGCCAGGATTCTCCTCACTCATTACTGCTTCACCCAGGAGACTTCCCTGAGGCCCAGAAGGCCCCAGAACAGAGCATATGCTTTTTTTTTCCTTCTTGCACCCCAGGAAAGCCTTCTCGGAGCAAAATTGCCCCCCCCGGAGGCTTCCCTGAAGACCAGAAGGCCCCAAAATGGGGTGGGGGTGCTGCCAAAAAAGAAGCCACACCCACCCAGTGACATGGCCATGCCCACCTAGCCATGCCCACCTAGACACACCCACAGAATTGGTTGTTACAAAATTTGAATCCCACCTTTGCATGACTCCCTTCAGCCACGCTTCTTCCCTCTTCTCTTTTCAGATGATTCTTCGGACCAAAAACCACTTCTTGACCATTCCTTTCAGTCCATCTCCCATCCCACTCCCCTCCCTGAGGGACAACGCCATCAGCCTGGGCCTTACTCAGGACAGCCTAAATGTGATTTTGGGAGTCCTCCTCCAGATCCCAAAACAAGAGTTGATCTGCACCAAGGAAGTGGTGAGTAGGGATTGCGAGTGGGGAGTAGGAAGGAAAATTGGTTTGGGGCTCCTGGCAACTCAACCGGAAGGACTCCAGGAGGCCACTTCTGAACCTCCTTCTTGGCACGCACTGCTTCAAACGTTCACCTGCATCTAGGTAAGCTGTGAGTAAGACCCAACTGGGTTGTCTTGGGTGCGAAAGAGTCCAGCTCAGCCCATGTGCTGCAGTGGTTGCACACCACAGTGGCCAAGAAAGCCAATGCAATCCCAGGCTGCATCGACAGAGGGATAAAATCAAGATCATGTGAAGTGTTTGTGCTGCTTTATGAGGCCTCCTTAGGGTTAGAGTTTGCCAAGATTTCAAAATCTTCCAATAACAAAGAGTCTATGATTGCAACTGATTGCAAACTGACCGTGAAGTCCTGTAAAATCTACCATCCCAGCAGGTGAGAACTAGCAAGGTGTGTCGGCCTTGGGCACTGGGGGGCTGTCTAACAAAATGAAATCCAATGGTCAGAGAAATAAAAGTCGGCAGGAAAAACCAAATGCATCAGCATTGTCAGGGGTGGGATTCAAAAAAACCAGCAACTGGTTCTCTGCCCAGTTGCTGGGTGGGCGTGGCCATGGGGGGCATGGCCTACTGGAACATCTGGGAGGGCCATTTTTCGCCTTCCCCAGAGTCTGGAGTCTTCCCTCAGGCCTCTGGGAGGGCGAAAACGGCCTCCCCCAGGCTCCAGAGGCCCTCCGGAAGCTGGAAACAGGCCCATTTCAGGACTTCCAGAACTTCCAGGAGGGCTGTTTTCCATCTTCCCCAGAGTCTGGAGTCTTCCCTCAGGCCTCTGGGAGGGTGAAAATGGCCTCCCTGGGATCCAGAGGCCCTCTGGAAGCTGGGAACAGGCCCATTTCCAGGAGAGCAGTTTTTCCCTCTCCCAGAGCCTCCACGCAGACCCTGCATCCAAAACAGGCTGCATGGAGACTCCTGAGAGGGGTGGGGTGGGGTGGGGGGCAGCCGGTCAGTTCAACTACCAGTTTGGCAAACCAGATATAAGTTTAACATCTGGTTCTGCCGAACCAGCTCGAACTGGCTGAATCCCATGCCCAGGCATTATACATAGTACATGGTACCTGGCTCAATAGTAGTAACTGTGAGAAGGATCTCGGAGTCTTAGTGGACAACCAGCTACATAGGAGCCAGCAGTGTGCAGCAGCAATAGCCAAAAAAGCCAACACAATCTTTGGCTGCATTAACAGAAGAATACAATCAAGATCAAGTGAGGTACTAACACCACTCTGTAAAGCCTTAGTAAGGCCACACCTGGAATACTATATCCAGTTTTGGTCACCACACTATAAAAAAAGATATTGAAACTCTTGAAAGAGTGTAGAGAAAAGCAACAAAGATGATTAGGGGATTGGAGGATGAAACATGCAAAGAACAGTTGCAGGAACTGGGCCTGGCTAGTCTAGGAAAGAGAAGGATCGGGGGGGGGGGGCATGACAGCAGTCTTCCAATATTTGTGGGGATGCCACAAAAAAAGAGGAGGGGTCCACCTATTCTCCAAAGCACCTTCAGGAAGGACAAGAAAGAACAAGTGAAAACTAATGAAGGAGAGAAGCAACCTAGAAATCAGGAGAAATACTTTGATAGTGAGAATAATTAATCAGTGGAACAATTGCCTTCAGAAGTTGTGGGTGCTCATCACTGGAGGCTTTTAAGAAGGGACTGGACAACCATTTGTCCAGAATAATGTTCCATCTCCTGCTTGAACAGGGGGTTGGACTAGAAGACCTCAAAGGTTCCTTCCAACTCTTGTTATTCTGTATTTTATCTCCTACCTCTCTGTTTGGTTTTTGCTTTGCAAGTGAAAAGCTTTGCTTGTTTCCCTAATAATTTTCATGGTCTTATTCTCAGGCCATTCCTCTCCCTTTCCAGATTTTTTTTAAAGTAGTGTTCATCTGGAATTAGCCATTCCGCCCAACTTTGGGTGTCGCCCATAAATGTAAAATATATTTTCTCTGGTCTTATCTGAGAGATTAAGCTGACAGAGGGAGATCTAATGGCAAAAGCAAGTCCATAGTTTTATTTTGTTCTGCTTTGTTCTTTGTTTAAAAAATGCAGATTGCCTCTTTCAAATATAATGACATTTTGTCCCAACAGTTTTCTGGTGCTGCAGAGCTGGTATCTGTTATTACAGATCTTTTTTCACATCAAAAGGTAAGTGAGATTTCAGACTAGCTGAGTGCATCCATGAACACCAAGTAGCAGTCGAAAGACACAGTGAAAACTCCTGAATCTCACAACACATGGATAGACTCAACCATAGTTTCAACTGCATCATCCTAAACCAAACCAAATTCAAAAACATTGGGGAATATCTAAAAGCCTGGCACTTAAACAGATCAACCATCAACCGACACATAGAGATAAACAATGTTTACACACCATTCAAATAAGACAATAACATCTAAGAAGGAAACAAAAAGACCAGAACACATCATTTCCATAAACCAAAACCCAGATAAGCAGGGATTAACACCAGACAAGCAGCCAAGTAGAGAAGAAAAACTTAATCAAGGAATTAACAAAGGGTAAAGCACACACACAAACATAGACACAGCTGGCAGAGCAAGCTACTGTATATAAACAAGAAGCAAACCCCATACTCACTAGCATTGATGTCGTTACTTAGTTGGGTAATGAAATATCTACAAGCAAATAACGTACCTCAGAGAGAAAAATTAACTAGTGAAACAGCTTGCCTGCAGAAATTGTGGTGCACCATCACTAGGGATTTTGAAGAAGAGATTGGACACCCAATCTGGAATAATGCAAGGCTTCCTGCTTGAGTAAGGGGTTAGAGTAGAAGACCTTCAAGATCCCTTCCAACTCTGATATTCTGTTCTGTTATTCCTGGGTGCCTGGCCTTGCTGGCTGAGAATGGTGGCAGATGAAGACCCACCCATCCAGAAGACCTCCTTTGGGAAAGGGTGGCACAAGGAAGAATTGCCAGCAATGGTCATTCTTAGAGATGACTTTTTGCAAGAGCAAAAGGGTTTTGTTTCATCCAGAATATCACATTTGTCTACTTGTTTAGCTTTGTTGTAATTTCCTTCTTCTTGTATATCATTCCGAGTCATTGGAAGTTGAGCAACATGCATCATCATCTTCATCATCATCATCTTCATCATTATCACTCTAGGTTCTGGGATTCCCTCTAGGAAGAAACCACAACTTTCCAGCTAAGGCCAGTGGGAGACCTCACCACCTTCCGACTTCACCATCTTCTTATGTCTCCTTTTTCTACAGTGTCCGAAGTGCCCTGTCAAGTCTCCCCTGAAAATGGTCATCGCTTTAATTGGAACGAAGAAGATCATTATAGAGCCTGACTTGATCATGCTCCACCTTTCGGTCCAGATCTCCATCTTGGCCATGAGTCATTCTGGAGCCTCCTATGGCCTCTTTGTTCTGAAGGCTGTAAGTATAGGAGCATGGGATCTCTGCCTAATGAAATGAAATTCAGTGGTGAGAAAAGTCAGGTTTTGCACTTGGGCAAGAAAAGAAACGAATGCACGGGTATAGAATAGGTTATATCTGGCTCAGTAGCAGAAATTGTGAGGGGGATCCTGGAGTCTTAGTGGACAACCAGCTAAATAGGAGCCAGCAGTGTGCAGCGGCAGCTAAATAAGCTAATGCAATCCTAAGTTGCATCAACAGAGGGATGCAATCAAGATCAAGGGAGATACTAATACTACTCTGTAAAACCTTAGTAAGGCCACACCTAGAGTACTGCTTTCACTTTTTCACCACAGTATAAAAAAGATGTTGAGGCTCTGGAAATAGGGCAGAGAAGAGGAAACCAGGATGATTAGGAGACTGGAGGCTCAAACATATGAAGAATGGTTGCAGGAACTGGCCATGGCTAGTCTTATGAAAAGAAGGACTAGGCATGAGATTTTTATTTATTTATTGAATTTATACTGCTGCCTATTTGGCCGTGCAACTTGTGGCAACTTACAGAATGTAAAATCATATTTAAAACCAAAAAAACAAACAATGAAAAATAACAAAAAGAATCAAATAAATTAATAAAGTACAATAGAATAAAATCTGAAAAAAGTAAATCAATCATCACACCCCAACTCCCCCTGCCTGCCCCAACGACAGCAGATAACACAAGCCGTTTGATGGGCTCCATTGCACTCTGGGTTCCCCAGGCCTGCTGGCAAAACCAGGTCTTCAGAGCTGTCACAGAGAAGAGGGGATCAAGCTATTTTCCAAAGCACCTGAGGGCAGGACAAGAAGCAACAGATGGAAACTCATCAAGGAGAGAATCAACCTATAACTAAGGAGAAATTTCCTGACACTGAAGACAATTAATCAGTGGAACATTGGCCTCTAGAGGTTGTAAATGCTCCCACACTGGAAGGTTTTAAAAAGAGGTTGGATAACTGTCTGAAGTGTTGGAGGCTTTCCTGCCTAAGCAGGGGGTTGGACTAGAAGACCTCCAAGATCCCTTCCAACTCTGTTATTGTGTTACGGTTGTATTGTACCTGTGAATCCTAAGAAATAGCTGGGAAGTGAGACTGGAAGAAGGTTCACTCGCAGTAGTGATTTGAGAGCTGATGCAAGGATGGGAATGAGTCAGCAAGGTTTTTGGCTGTTATCCCTTTAAGAGCCTGTACAATAAGAAGAGGCCCTGTGAGGGTGTATCTCTCCCACTCACACACTGTGTATTCTTCCTTGCTGTTATTTGCTGCTTGTTTGACCTCTGCCTGTAGTATGTGTAAATATAGTATATATTCTTTTGTAGATAAAACCACTATTTATTACAAATTTGCTGCTATAGCTCCTGGGTTGTCTAATGGAGTAAAGCTGTGTCCACTCTGACAAGTTCTTGGTCTCCAGCTCAGTTACTGAGCTTCCCAAATGCTTCCATTGAAGACTGGCTAGTGTAGAAGGTCATATATGCAGGATTAATGGTCTAATTAGGGACATGGTGGCTCATTGGCTAAGACGCTGAGCTTGTCAATCAGAAAGGTTGGCAGTTTGGTGGTTCAAATACCTAGCACCACATAATGGAGTGAGCTCCCGTTCCTTGTCCCAGCTTCTGCCAACCTAGCAGTTCGAAAGTGTGTAAAGAATGCAAGTACAAAAATAGGGACCACTTTGGTGGGAAGGAAACAGTGTTCCATGTGCTTTCAAAGGCATTGAGTCATGCCATTCACATGACCATGGAGATGTCTTCTGACAGTGCTGTCTCTTCAGCTTTGTAACAGAGATGAGCAGCGCCCCCTAGAGATGGAAACAGCTAGCATGCATGTGCGAGGGGAAGCTTTACCTTTACCGAATGGTCTAATGCAGCCCCAGAGCACTGCTTATGTTCTCCTGTTCTCCATTTGTCTGATTGCAGAACCTGGTACTAGGGCTCCATGCTACAGTTCACGACCACAAGCTGAAGTTCTACTCCTCAATGACCAGGTATCCCACTTTTTTTCAACACATCCCTTCAACAACCTGTGTCCTTATACATCAGAGGAACAGCTTCCCAAGTAACGCTCACCTCTGAATTCTCACACCAGCCCCATCCATGAGCCGATGGTCAAGGAAATTCTTCTCACTTGACTCTTTTGTCCAATATCTCTTTCCACAGTTTAGACCTCATCCTGGTTTCTTCAGAATATGGACCATTTGAAGTAAGTTCTTCTTTGCTTGGTAACTTATGGATGTTACAGTTATGTTTGCTCATCCACAAAACATCCCACAACTCCTGTTTTATTTTATTTTTTTATTTGATTTGTCTATCGCTTTCAAGATAATAGGTATAAGTATAAACATGAGTAAGAATGCAGGAAATAGATAGGAATAAATGGGGACAATAGGACTGGGGCCGGTAGGCACAATGGTGCACTTATGCACGCCCCTTACAGACCTCTTAGGAATGGATATTCTCTCCCTTTCCTCCCTCCCTTCTTTTCTCTCCTTCCTTCCTTCCTTCCTTCCTTCCTTTTCCCTGTTCTCTTTCCTTCCCTCTTCCTTCTTTCCCTTCTTTTATTTATTTATTTATTTGATTTGTCAATTGCTTACAAGATAATAGGAATAAGTATAAACATGAGTAAGAATACAGGAAATAGGTATGAATAAGTGGGGTCAATAGGACAGGGATGGTAGGCAGGATGGTGCACTTATGCACGCCCCTATTCTTAGGAATGGGGTGAGGTCAATAGTGGAAAGTTTAAGGTTAAAGGAATGGGGGGTTTGAGGATGTAACAGAGTCAGGTTGTGCATTCCAGGCATTGACCACTCTGTTGGTGAAGTTGTACTTTCTGCAATCAAGTTTGGAGTGGTTTACATTGAGTTTTTATCTGTTGTGTGCTCCTGTATTGTTGCGGTTGAAGCTGAAGTAGTTCATTGACTGGTAGGACATTGTAGCAGATAGTTTTATGTATTACGCTTGTCCAACCGAAGGCAACATAGTTCAAGGTTGTCCAAGCCCAAAATTTGAGGTGATATAGGGCAGCGGTTGCCAAATGGTGGGCTGCGGCCCACTAGTGGGCCGTGAAAATTTTTGGGTGGGCCTCAGAGAAATGTCACCTCCAGAGCATCCCCCCAAAGCAATTAATCCAGGCTGCACAGAAAGACAAGGCTACACTGCCCAGATGGCCCATGGGAACCCTTCCTGCCCACTCACTCCTTACCTGGTAAACTTGCCTGCTAAATTGCTATTTTTCCTTTTTCTGACCATCAGCTGTTCTGCTGTGCCAGGAGATTTAGATTAGCTAGGAAGCAGAAAATGGTTGGATTTCTTTCTTTCTAGATCTTCTTTAGTTCTTCAGCTCTGCTTTTAAGTGAACCTCCCTGAGGACTGAAGGTTTGCTTGCAAGCAAATTCAGTGCAGACTCACGGCAAGCAGATTTGAGAGACTGAGCTAGCTGATAGCAGATAGATAGAACACTGAATGATTCTGTGAGCAATTCAATCTGCCTGTTTTGCCTGATTTTGGGTAAAAGTTGCTTTTTTTGTAAAAAAAATAATCAATATTTACATATATAGTGTGTTGTGAGTTAATTTTGTGAGTTTGCTTACAAGCAAATTTTATGTGACAGACTGAGCTAGCCAATGGCAGATAGATAGATTTCTGAATGAATCTGTGATTCTGTGAGCAACTCAATCTGCCTGCCTGCTTTGCCTGATTTTGGGTAAAAGTTGCTCTTTTTTAAAATAAAAAATTCAATATTTATATAAATACTGTATAATATTTACATACAAGCCATGCCCAGCCAGTCACATGACCACCAAGCCACACCCACAAATCAGGCCACACCCACATAACCAGTTAGTGGTCCCTGGGATTTAAAATTATGAGTTTGGTGGTCCCTGAGGTCCAAAAGGTTGGCGACCCCTGATATGGGGCATTGTGTTGTGAGCAGAGGAGTGGAGGACTCTTCTTGTGAAATACTTCTGGACTTGCTCAATTGCATTAATGTATTCAAATATTGTTCTAGCAAAGGTTTTGTATGCTCAAGTTAGAAATTCTATATTTCTAGAGGAGAAGCTTCATAAGGTTAGATTTACAACTCTTAATGCCTTTTTGGCAATGCTGTTGCAGTGAGCTCTGGCACTTAGGTCATTAGATATGAGAACTCCAGAGTGAGTTCTCATATCTAATCCTGACAGAGTGAGGATCATCAACGAGGTCATATCCACCTAGTTTGTATTTGGTTTTCTGGTTGTTTTTTTTACCAATTTGTAGGACAGAGCATTTGTTGCTCAAAATTTGTCGTTGCCAAGTTGTTGATGTTGGTTGACCTGTTGCTGGTTGACCCCAAAATTAGTTGGCCCCCAAGCTTGTGCCAGCTTTTCACACAAAGCACTGAAGATCTGGATGTGCTCCACCTCAGGGAAGTTGGGCAATTAGATAGCTGATGAAAGGAAATATTCTTGTATTGTTCAGTATTTATTTATTTATTTGTTATTCAATATGCGCATGCAAAACATAGCCACCAAACCAGTAGTAACACCAGTTGAATCCCACCCCTGACAGGTTATGACAGGTTATGAGCTGGTCACTTTCTACAGCAGGTCACTCTGCTTTTTTTTCCCTTTCAGGTCTCTGGTCTTGTGAAGTGGATCAGGTTGCTCCTGAAAGAATCCTACTTGCCTCATATCAATGGTATGTTTTCTTGCCCTTCCTACTTCATACTTGCCCCCAGAAGTTGGAGGCTTTTAAGAAGTGGTTGGGCAGCCCTTTGTCTGGGACGGTTTAGTGCAGTGATGGCGAACCTTTTTGGCACCGAGTGGCCAAACCAGAACGCCCATGCATGCATGTGCATGTATGTGTGTCAGAGTACCAAAAAATCTGAAGACCAGCTGGCCAGTGCCTGCATGCCTGTTTTTTTTGTCCATTTGGGGCCACTTTCAGGTCATTTTGGGGGCCACTTTCAGGCTCTTTGGGGGCATTTTTGGCCTTTTTCAGGCCATTGTTCAAACAGTTTTGGGCCATTTTCAGGCCATTCGGAGGGCTGTTTTCAGGCCGTTTTTCAGGCTATATTCTGGTGCTCTGGCACCCACAAATACCAGCTGGCTGGTGCACATGTGTGCACCAGAAACCAGAAGAGCAGCTGGCAATGGCACGCATGCCCACAGAGAGGGCTCTGGCTCTTGTGCTGTAAGTTCGCCATCATGGGTTTATTGTCTCCTGTCTATGGAGATTCTCCATCATCCAGGTCATGGTTGTCCAAAAGGTACTTTTTCAAGAGGCAACTGAACTTCCTGGTTTTTCTTTGAAAATGTTTCACTTCTCATCCAAGAAGCTTCTTCAGTTCTCCTGAACAGTGTTTTCCTGTTTGAGCCGAGGTTTGGCCAGAAGACCTTCATGCTCCCTTCCAACCCTATTATTCTACAAGTTGGCTATTCTGCAAATAGCAACTCTTGTTCTTACCTTGAAAGACTTCTGTATCCAGATTAGGGGTGACATGATAGCAGTGTTTCGATATCTGAGGGGCTGCCATGAAGAAGAAGAAGTCAAGCTATTCTCCAAGGCACCTGAGGGCAGGACAAGAAGCAATGGGTGGAAACCAACCAAGGAGACAAGCAACCTTAGAATTAAGGAGAATTAGAACAATTAGAACAATTCATCAGTGGAACAACTTGCGTCCAGAAGTTGTAAATGCTTCAACACTGAAGGTTTTTAAGAAGAGATTGGACAACTATTTGTCTGAAGTGGAATAGAATTTCCTGCCTAAGCAGGGGTTGGACTAGAAGACCTCCAAGGTCTCTTCCAAGTTTGTTATTCTTTTAACAGTAAGCTAGTTTCAGCCCCTTATAGGAAGGAAACATCATAACATCAGGACTGGTTAACAGGTAGAGAAGCTAACATCCCCACAGTGCTGGTAGGCACAGGCAACCAAATCACTCATGAAAGGGCCAAGTCAACTACCATATTTCCCCCAAAATAAGACCAGGTCTTATATTATTTTTTGTTCCAAAGGGCTTGTTTTCAGGTGATGTCTTATTTTCAGGAAATATAGTACTAAACGCGTCCGTCTGGCTGACAATTTTAACCGGGGCTTATTTTGGGGGTAGGACTTATATGATGAGCATCCTGTAAAATCATGATAGGGCATGGTTGGGTCTTATTTTGGGGAAAACCCAGGTGCTTTATTGAGGTCTACCTATATTACAAGAACCTCCCGAGATTTCTTGCCTGCCCAGACAAGGTTTCATGGAACTTATGGAGAGTCAGGTTGATGCCACTTGTGGCTGTGCAAGGATTCAAGGTATGATGACCCAGAGGGGCGTGGCACAAAGGCAACGCAGTCAGAGAATCAGTAGGAGTCCCTTTATTAGCTCCAACTTTGCCCCCAATGTCCTGGTTACCTTCTAGGCTGCAGAAAAACTCTCCCAGGAACAGCCTTTGGCTGCAGAAAATCAAGCCCAAAACATGGTCAACAAAAACTGTAACTATAAGTCCAATCAAGGCAAGATGAGGTAATTAGTCCAGCAGGGCAGGGGCAAGAATTCCAGATGTAAAGGCACGGCAATAACTCAATACGGTTGGGAGGGTGCCAGGAACACAAGATAAACTCATGTTTGCTCCCAGCAGCTACCACATTCAGCATGCATTTCTTTTAAACTCTCGTTCCTGGGTGTGGCTAATGAATGGAATCAGGGCCCTTTCCTCCCCTGTAAGCCACGTCACTCAAGTTGCTCCCTTCTCCATTCCTCCCTGCGTGCCTTAGGATGAAGAGGGGGTGGGCCTGGGTTTTCCTCTGAACTCCCTTTCCTTTGTTCTACACACACACACACACACCATTGCTCTGCCCAGCCAGACTTTGCCTTCCCCAGTTTCCTCCACAGCCAATGGAGCTACACACCTACTTCCTGTCAGCTGTTCATCTTCCTCCTCAGATTCAGACTCTCACAGGGGCATGACACAAGGCTAGTTCCCCATTTCACCCCTACTCTGAACCTTGCTGGGAGCTTCCCAAGGGGTGAGCACTGAAGGTTTTAGGGCAACATAAAGACAGTTCAAAGCTCTTCTTCCCTTTGCCATTTCAGACAGCCTGAACATTGGCATCCCATTGCCTTCTCTGATGCATATTAGGATGGATTATCCTGTGATTGAGATTATACAGGTAAGACCACCATCGAAAATGTCTCCTTTCCACATACTCATTCTGGTTGGCCTTAAAGGAAAATATTGGTAGCTCGGGGTTGAAAGGAGGGGTCTTTGGTGCTCTCTGAGCTTGGTGGTCTTCTTGAAAATGTTTAATTACCCATCTAGGTAACATCATCATGGAAAGGGTGCAGAAAAGAGCAACAAAGGATCATTAAGAGAATGGAGGCTAAAACTTACAAAGAACAGTTTCAGGAAGTGAGTGTGTCTAGTTTAATGAAAAGAAGGGCTAGGAGGGACATGATAACAGTCTTCCAATGTTTGAGGGGTTCCTACAAAGATGAGAGGAGGGGTCAAACTATTTCCAAACACCAGAAGGCAAGATGAAAATGTTGGATGGAAACTCATCAAGGAGAGAAGCAACCTAGAGCTGAGAAGAAATTTCCAGATAGTAAGAACAATTAATCAGTGGAACAACTTGGCTATAGGAGTTTTAAATGCTCCAACACAGGAAGTTTTTAAGAAGAGATTGGACATCGATTTGTCTGAAATAATATAAGGTTTCCTGCCTGAGCAGGGGGTTGGACTAGAAGACCTCTAAGGTCCCTTCCAACTCTGTTATTGTATGTTCATCAGTGCTAGAAGGGAGAGGGATTTGTACTGATGATGTTCCTTAGTTTGGGTAATGAAACACCTGGAAGAAAACAAACTGAAAGCACCAAGGGCCTCATAGTATTCCTCTTCCTCTTCTTCCTCCTCCTCCTCCTCTCTGCAACCCTCTCCCTTCTAGCACTGATGCTATTACCTGTCCTGAAATGTCTGCGAGAAAACAAAGGAAGTATCAAAGACCCTTTGTTCTCCACCTTCTCTTTCTCCTCCTCCTCTTCCTCCTCCTCCTTCCCCCTTCTCCACCACTCTGCATATCCCACTCCCTTCTAGCACTGATGTTGTTACTAAGTTGGGTCCTGAAACATCTAGGTAAGGGTTCCAACAGATGCCCTAATTAAATTATGGGCCTCAGGCCAAGCTTCAAAAGAAATCCAGTTATTTATTCGGAGCTCCATGTTGGCATGGACCAAGTGAAGCCAACTCTGACTTCATTTCATTCATGCTTTGGCTCTGACCTGGTTTCCCCCTCCCTCTGAGATGTGTCATCAGTCACATTCCCCAACAGAGCAATTTCATATGTTGTAAAGCAGCAGGGGTGGGATTCAAATTTTGTAACAACTGGTTCTGTGGGTATGGCTAGGTGGGCATGGCCATGTGACTGGGTGGGCATGGCTTCCTTTTTTGGCAGCAAACCTCCCCCCCCCCCATTTTTTGGGCCTTCTGGGTCTCAGGGAAACCTCATGGGGGTCATTTTTGCTCCCAGAAGGCTTTCCTGGGGCACAAGAAGGAAAAAAAACAGCATGCACTTCATTTTGGATCTTTCTGGGCCTCAGGGAAGCCTCCTTTGGTTTTTGCTTCCAGAGAGCTTCCCTGGGGCCCAGGAAGGCTAAAAATGAAGGGGGTGGTAGGTGCTGTGCCCTCCCCTCCATTTTTTGCCTCCCTGGGCCTCAGGGAAGCTTCCTGGGAGAAGCAGCAAGTAAGCGAGGGGAATCCCAGCACAGCTGATCATAGGAACAGCTGATTGTCAGGAGGGGGAAAAAAGAGAAACATTTAAGGAGTGACTGGGCAGGGAAGAATGCAGTCAGTGATGTTGGACATGCACACAAGCGATAAGGACCGACTGGCAAGGGAAGGGCCAGCCAAGGGCACAATTTGCCGTTTCTCCGAACTGTGCAGAATCATAACAACCAGTTCTATAGAACCAGTCCGAACCGGTAGAATCCCACCCCTGCCCTGAAGCCACTGTGGGTTTCCGTGGGAATGACCTTGACATTGCTGGCTGGAATATGCTTTGTTTTGACTGAAATGCAAGTTCCTCTATGCAGCTGCGAGGCTCGATTCCCCCATCCCCCTGGCCAATAGCAATTCGAGAGCATGAAGGGATCCTTCGCAAGTAGACATTCTGTAAGAAAATAACCAAGCTCATAGAGCACCGAAGAACTCCTCCTCCTCCTCCTCCTCCTCCTCCACTCTGCAAACTAGCACTTTCTTCAACCGCTGATGCCATTGCCTTGTTGGGTTCTAAAATATCTGCAAGAACACAATCAAGCTCAGAGAGTACCAAAGCCCTCCTTCTGCTTCTGCTTCTGCTTCTCCTTCTCCTTTCTTCAACCTCCACTCACTTCTACCACTGATGCCATTGCATTGTTGGGTCCTAAAACATCTGAAAGAAAACAACCAAGCTCAGAGACCCCCCACGCACACACACCAAAGACCTCAACTCACATACTGGCTTTCTGAGACCCTCCACACTAACATTTTTGTGACTTCTGAATTTGCACAGGGCATGATCGTGTTCTGCGTGTGAAGCAACAGCCAACTTCGTAGGCCAGGGATGCTCAGCCTCACCCACCAAGAGGGACATCACGGCAAGACTGGGGGGGGGGGGGGGAGAAAAAACCTTAACCCTCTTCTATGTTTTATCTCCCTCACCTGATTTCACACTTTTTAATGAGGGCAAGTTAGGCATCCTGTTTTACCTGGGCTGGTCACCTTGCATCTTCAGACAGGGGGTGTTAATCTGTGGGGCCAGAAGCAAAAAACCCAACCTGTAGCTAGTTAATCCTTCCAGCTTTCCTTTCTTTTCTTTTCTTTTCTTTTTTTTTCAACTAGAAAAGTGGCATCTCGAAGAAATGAAAATGAAAAAAAAAAAAGGAAATCAAAATGATAGATAAAACTGCAAGAGGCTATTTCACTCATTTCCACCTCTTTCGCAGTTGGACAGAGTTGGAAGAGACTTTGGAGGTCATCTAGTCCACCCCTCCCCTCCCCCTCCCATGGATGACCCTCCTCTCAATTTAATACAGGCGGTCTTTGACTTGCAGCGGTTCATTTAGTGACCATTCAAAGTGACAATGGCACTGGGGGAAAAAGGGGGGAGATGACTTATGACCGATTTTCCACACGTAACGACCATTGTGGGATCATGTGATCAAAAATTCAGAACGGCGTGGCAACCAGCTCATTTTTATGATGGTCGTTGTGTCTCAAGGAAATCACACGATCTCCTTTTTTGGAGACCTTCTGATGAGCAAAATCCACGGGGGGAACCCAGATATGCTGAACAACCATGTGACTCGTTGAACAACTGCAAGTGATTCACTTAATGATGGCGGCAAGGCAGGATGTAAAATGGGGAAAAAATTCACGTCACCATTGTCTCTCTTCGCCACAGAACAAGTTGGGCTCAATGTTGTGGTTGTAAGTCGAAGAGTTTTACCTGTGCCGCGGTTAGATTTCAGCAGGCAGGGGGGTCTACTACCTATGTTTGCAGAGATAAGGCCAAACAGCCCCCCCAAAATTAAAAAATTATACCAAGGAACATGTCATGGAATAAGTGCAGATTAAATGGAGGGATGGTTTTTGTTGGACTGCAGTGTTTCTCTTCGTCCTTAGATAAATGTCCTCCCACGGAAACCCCCAAAACAGACTTCTGGCTGGAGAGGTCTTCCTTAAATGCTACCGATCTCATTGTAGTCAGAAGGGAAACAGACAGTCCCCTAATCCTGTTGATTGTAGAAATTGCTTTGCAAAACAAAAACCAAAGAAGGCCCTGTAACTCGGAGACCCTACATCAAACAGCGGCTTTTGGGGAAAGGGTTGTTGGGCCAATGTTTCTGTTTCCCAATAAATATATTTGCTTTGGGAATTGTTGTTGAAGTCTGTGTTTCCCAGGACCTCTTGAATTTCCCACAACACTTTCCGCTCTTGGTTTTGAAAAAGTTGGTTTAACACTTTGGGTTCTCGGTCTCAACCACCACAAAGGCTCCAGAGGGGACTCACTAAATGGATAAAAAGCAAATTGTCCAGAGAACAGCAAATAGTACTAATGAGGTTACCCGGAGAATAGAATAGAATGGAATAAAAATAGGAATAGGAATAGGAATAGGAATAGGAATAGGAATAGTTAGAAGGCACCTTGGAGGTCTTCTAGTCCAACCCTCCCTCAAGCAGGAAACCCTGTACCATTTCAGACAAGTGACTGTCTAATTTCTTCTTTAAAAACCTTCAGTGATGAACCACGCACAACATCCAAAAGCAAGTCGTTCCACTGGTTAATTGTTCTTATTCTTAGGAAGTTCATCTTTAAATTTCTCCTTACTTCTAGGTTGCTTACAGTATTTATTTAAAAGATTTATAAGGCCGCCCTAACTCTGGCCAGCTCCCAAACCACCATGTGACCAACAAAAACCGATATTATATTTCTACATCAACTGAGAACAAAATATAAAATAACATCCTTCCTTGAAATAAAACCTTCCTCTTGAGAATGGATCTCCTGAGAAAGGAGGAAAGGAGACTTGGTCATTTCATGCCTTCATGAATGTTAATTCTCTTCCAAACCACAAGTCCTTGCTGAGAAGTTGTGAACTTAGAAGAGCACCAAAACTTCCCGCTAAGCCAACAAATAATATTTACCTCCCTATTAAGTGACTCCTTTCTTCCTTTCTTTTTCTTCCCTCTCCCTTGACCAACCTTGCTTGACGTGTCATTAAGACAACTCATTAGCATGACTTATTCAGTTCTCGGGAAACTTCACCCAGCAACCAAATCTGGAATATCTTCTTCATGGTGAAGTTGAGTCACTTCATTGTGTTAATCTGCCTGTTAATCAGCTGTGGCAAATTGCAGGACAATGGATATTTATATAGAATGTGGGGGACATTTCAGTAGAGGAGATCAATATTTATTTAGGTATCTGAAGACTTGAAGGTCTTCAAGTATCTTCTTAACAAGTTGACTTCTCCATTGGATAGAGGGGAAGGCCTTCATGTGGTCCAAATATTAGACTTTTAGGATATCCTGGTTTGTTTACTGACCAAAAGTGCTTTTTTCTCAAAGACAACTGGACTTCCTTGGTCTTTTTGTTTTAAAATGTTTCACTTCTCATCCAAGAAGCTTTTTCAATTCAGGAGGAGGAGGAGGAGGAGGAGGAGGAGGAAGAGCTTCTTGGATGAGAACTGAAACATTTTCAGAGGGGCAAAAAACATATATTTGAAGACTTTGAGACATTTCAAGTGGGAAAAAACTTGAACCCCACAAAATACTTTTCAATCAAATCACCCACCAGAGGTGAGGCTTTAAATGCCACCTTCAGTGCCCGGTTCTATTTTCTTTTCTTTTTTAAAAAAAAGAGGACCATTCAGGTTGCCTTGGAAAACCAACTTCTTTATTAGAAGAATTGCATGAATAAGAAACAGCTTGGCTCAAGTCAGCAGCATCAAACAAGGAAGCCCATCAGGTGTTCATCCTGCTTTCTCCCTCTTGCTCTGAAGAAGACCTCTGCATAGGATTTGGTCCTCTGGTTCAGATACACAGGAGAAGACCGTGCTGAGCAAGGAAAAAGAAAGGAAGCTGAATCAGCTGAAGGATGGGATTAAAAAAAAACCCAACATGGCAAGCAGGACACTGTGGTAGAAATCCAGCTGGGATTTCATCAGCAACCTGTACTAAAAAAGGCAGGTGCTCCTTGGACCACCTCTCATGGATGCCTGGGAGTTTTGACAACATGTTGGAGGCAACACTGAACATTTCTTTCTTTCTGGGCATATCCTTATCACAACCAAACAGAACATCTTTTCTAAGATAGATAGATAGATAGATAGATAGATAGATAGATAGATAGATAGATAGATAGATAGA
>BLBF01000069.1:1377514-1392575 GCA_015471245.1 Laticauda colubrina
AGAAGAAGAGAGGGAGAGTAGGAGGAAAGGATGAAGGGAAGGGAAGGGAAGGGAAGAGGAGATAGAAAGGAAGGAGAGAGGGAGGGATGAAAGAAGGGAAGAAGGGAGGAAGGAGGAGAAGGGAGGGAAAGAAGGAAAGAAGGGACAGAGGGAGAAAGGAAGGAAGGAGAAGAGATGGAGAGAAGGAGGAGAGAAAGTAGAAGGGAGAGAGGGAGAGAGGGAGAGAGGGAGAGAGGAAGGGAGGAGGAGAGAGGGAAGGATGAAAGAAGGGAGGGAGGGGAGAGGAAGGAAAGAAGAGGGCAGGAGGAAAGGAAGGAAAGAAAGAAGGAAGGGTGGTAAGGGGAGAAGAAAGAAAGAAGGGAAGGAAGGAGAGAGGGAGGAAGGAGGAGAGAGGGAGGAAAGGGAGGGAGGGAGGAAGCAATGAAGGAGAGTGGGAAAGGAAGGAGGGAGGGGGAGAAGAAGGAAGGAAGGAGAAGAGAGGGAGAAGGAAAGGAGAAGGAAGGGAATGAGGAAGAAGGAAGAGAGGAAGGAAGAAAAAGAGAGGGAGGGAAGGAAGGAAGGAAGAGGAGGAGAGGAAGGAGAGAAGGAAAGGGTGAATGATTTCAAAACCTGCATCCTCAGTATGTATATTCTAGATTTTCAACACTCAGTCGTATTAATGCTTTAATACAGAATTAATACTGAAAGGTTCTTCTAAGTACACAATGTGTCTTTTTGCTGCAAATTGGAAATCAAAGAAAGTGGGAAAATCAAAAATTAAATATGTTACCCATATTATTTTTAGAAATGGCTTCTTTTTTTTTTCTTCTCCTTTTTTCCTTTTCCTTCTCAACAAATAATACAGCAGAGATGTCATTAAGGTCAGAAACGTCCACATTTTTTATATCATGAAAACACTCCAACATACTCCACCTAGTATCTTCTATTATCGCTACATAGAGCACAAATATCTACCCCTACAGGAATTATCGATCCATTCAGGGAGGTGAAAGCACACCTTCATTTAACATTTACTTTTTAAATTTTTTTACTTCAAATAAATAAAGATCTATTTTTATTGGTCGATGGAAAGGAGCTTTGAAAAGAACGCATCGCCGGAGAAAATATATAAATAACGGCCCAGGTGGGTACCGCAGCTTGAAGAGCTTCCAGCTTGGAAAGTCCAGGTCTTCGTTTCCTTACCACATTGGGCGTGCAGCTGAACTCCTGAGGTTGTATTCTGAGGACCACCAAAAGGAAGATATTGAGTACGGTGGCATGGACACACTGGCAATGGCGATATTTCTCCAGCAGGGGCAGCATTAGATCGGGGGCTGAATCGGGGATGGAGAGGAGTCCTTGGCCCTCGATGTCTGAGAATCTAAAAGAGCAGTATGGCAATTAAAACCATAAGTACATTCCACACTTATCTTACAAAGATTGTAGCTGGGCTACCGGATCTTCTGCCCATGAAAATCCTTCATTGGAGAATGTGATTAATGACACCCAGCCCTGGATGTTCTTCATTGGAGAATCTGATTTATAAGACACCTAGGGGGAGGGGGGAGACAGGGTCACAAATGATTGTAAATTACATATGCCAGAGTTGGCTTAATTTAGGTTAATGCCTGTGTCAACTAAAAAAATATTCCTTTGTTTTTTTTAGTTGCCAGCAGAAAGGGAGTGGGGGAAAGCAGTGCATTCCTTAAATGCTTCAGATAATCACTTTGGCTGTTGGCACGCAAGAATATTATTAGAGAGCATGATGGATGACTCTAGACTATGAATGTGTCCCATTGGAGAATATACATCCAGGGGGTAGGGGGAAGACCAGGATCAAGGAGGAAATGAATGATGTATCTTAGTGTCGGCTGCAACCAGGAAACGCCAACATGTTAACTCCTAATAAATCAATTTTTTTTTTTACGCTGAGAGATGTGGCTAGAGACTTGTGATTTGAATGGGGGTGAATGGGGCATGTTGGAGCCTGGGCAGCTGGCATGTTGCTCCTAATAAATCTTCTGAATTCTTTTGAAGCTTGGCCCAAGGCTCATGATTTAATTAGGGCAATCGCCGGAACCCTGACAGTCATATTGGCACATCTGGGAAAACCCAAATCGGAGTTTTCCCTTCCTCAAGAGAAATTCAAAGATCCATACCCTGCACCCACACATGGCCCAATCAAATCTTCACCCCAACTGGAGCCATTCCTCCAGACACTCCTTTCCAGGTGCAGGGTAATACATCCTTGACTTATAAGAAAGGATGTTGTTGAGTCTAATCTTTTACCCACTAAGTAATCCACCCTCCCAAGTTCTCAGGCACTGTGGCGGTCTCAAAGCTTTTAAGTAATATATGGCTTCTGTGGCTGACACACAGTGGCAAGAACAGAGGCTGGGATTGCAGGAGAGACCCCCCCCCCCCCGCAAGGACCCACACCAAAGCCAAGGTTTATTTGGAGGGGGAGGGGCTACTTAGGATACTTACAAAAAGATGTAACCAGAGGATGCCATTGTCTACATCAGGCAAGCTGGCCAGTTGACACCTTAGACTCCCAAAGGGCTCAAAGGGGATGACCACCGTGGGAAAAATCAGGGACCCATAGAAGAGAACAGATAACTAATCAGAATTGGAAGAGATCTTATCGGTCATCTTGTCCACCCACCCGCACCCAAGCAGGACAGCCTGCACCATTTCTGACAAATAGTAGTCCAATCTCTTCTTCAAAGTCTCAAGTGATGGTGCTCCCACAACTTCTGAAGGCAACTTCTGTTCCAGGGGTGGATTGTTCTCCCTGTCAGAAAGTTTCTCCTTATTTCCAGGTTGAATCTCTCCTTGTTCACTTTCCATCCTTGTCTGGCCTTCAGGTGCCTTGGAGAACAGCTCAACCCCTTTCTCCTCTCTGGGGCAGCCCCTCAAGTATTGGAAGACTGTTATCCTGTCCCCTCTGGTCTTTCTCTTCCCTAGACCAGCCATGGCCTGTTCCTGCAACCATTCTTCATATGTTTTAGTCTCCAGTCCCCTCATCACCCTGGTTGCTCTTCTCTGCCCTCTTTCTAGAGTCTCAATCTCTTTTTTATAATGTGGTGAACAAAACGGGATGCAGGACTCCAGGTGTGGCCTTTCTAAGAATGCTGGTTGCTCAGGAGTATGTCTACTTCAGCCACCAGAACATAAAATGAATGCAAACTTTACTCTCCTAGCACTGAGGATGTTACCTAGTTGGGTCATGAAATGGCTACAAGAAAAGAACCAAAATCAGAGAGCACCTAGGACCCCACAGTACTACTACTACTACTACTACTACTACTACTACCTGCAAACCCACTTCTCTTGTACCATGGTAGTAATGATGCTAGGTAGTTGGGTCATGAAATGTCTTTGAGAAAGCCAGAGAACATCCAGGACCCCACAGTTCTCCTTTTTCTCTTTTCTCTTCCTCTGCTCCTGCTCCTCTTCCTCCTGCTCCTCTTCCTCCTGCTCCTCCTCCTCATCATCATCATCAGTAGCAGCAGCACCACCACCACCACCACCATCATCTCCATCTTCTCATTTCCTCATCTTTCTCATCTCTCATCTTTCCCACGAGGAACCTTATACAGGGGTGGGATCCTATCGGCTTGGACCTTTGCTCCAAAGATCAGCTAGCAGCAAACCAGTTTGCTGCAACTAGCATGTGGGCCCTTCTACCCACCCCTACCCTTTCCTGCCTTCCTGAGAGGATTAGGCCAGTAATGTCTAATAACCGCTTCTCCGAACTGCTTAGAGTATTAACAACCAGTTCTAGCGGATAGGTGCGAACTGGTAGAATCCCACCACTGGAGAGCGTGGCTTGGTGGGCGTGTTTTGAGCGCATGCACACACTTTGTGTGTGTGCATGTGTTGGCAAGTGCACACTTTGCACAGGCACAGAGGCGTTCCAACTCACCTCCTGCAAGCCTGCTCTCTCCCAGTCACTTCAGCAGCTACCATGTGGCACTCTGCGGTGCCATGCAAAGCAGCTGTGCTTCAAAAGCAGTCGGGAAGTCCAGGCCGGCAGGTGGGCCCAACAGCAAAGTGGTGGAGAGAACTGCTTTGGTCTCCACTGCTCATTGCCACTACTGACTCAGCTGAACTAGGCCAAACTTGTGGAATCCCACCACTGAACCCAATCCATCTGACCAACCACCATCCACAGTCAACATCTCAGCCTTCCCTGACTTAAGGGACAAGTCTTAGATTAAATAGAGTTGGAAGGGACCCTGCAGGTGTTCTAGTCCAACCACCACCACCACCCAAGCAGGAGACCCTACACCAAGGGAAGCAGAGGATATTATACTTCTGAGATGGATTGCAGGGAGAATGCCAACGAGGTGACAGCACTTGGAAGCTCACCGTTCATCGTGCCTGACAGCCTATCCCTCACCACATTGAAGACAATACTCAGGATGTTACAAATCTGCAGGGTCAAGACAGTTGAAGAATCAGTGGGTTGGAAGGCCATAAGCCTGCCTTATTCCAGGCTCAGCCTGAACATGACCATATCACTTTGAAGACCATTGCTCCCTCTATCAATGGTCTTCAATGATCAACATCAAGGGTGTCAAACTCAATTTCATGGAGGACTGCATCAGGGTTGTGGTTGACCTTGGGGGGCCAGGTGGGTGTGGCCAACTGGGTGAACGTGGCCAACTGGGTGGTCATGGTCAGCTTGACACCTGTTGCGATTTGCCGGCAGCAGGTGCGGACAGCTGAGGTCTCTGAGAGCAAGGACTCGGATGAGGGGCCTGCATGTGGTGCAAGGATGGGGCCAGGACTATCGGAGAATGGGGTGCTACCTTCAGAGATCGTGGAGTCTGGCAGCAGTGATGAAGAGGACCCCAGGGAGCCTCTGCTCAGTGCGCATGTGTGCAGGGCTGCTCAAAGGAAAGAGCAGCTGAAGCAGCAAGGGTGACTCAGGAGTAAGGCTGGAAGATGATGCCCCCTCCCAGAAGGGATAAAAGCCAGCCTTCGGGGTTTGGTTTCTTTGCAGGAAGCAAAGAAGTTCTTTCTACTCAGAGTCCTCATTGAAGCCCTGCTTGCTCCAGTTTGTTTTTTGAAACTTCTGACTTTGGATATTTATCTGCAATTAGCCTTTTATTCTTGGCAGCCTTTCACAACCTTGAAAGGGCTCCCTCTTATCTGGGACAATGAGTTTTGAATGACTCTTGGCTGTGAATGCACAGAATTCCTAGCGCCACATTAAAAAAGTTTGCTTTTATATATACTTCGTGTTTGTTTCATTTGAACAAGGCTTGGGTCAGAACAAACACCACTCTGTCAGGTTCTGCTTCAATAAAATGAGAATAACCACAAACATGCTTGGCTTGGCTTTGAAGTGTTTACCTCCTATGTATAAGCGGCACAATCTGACTAGCACGTAATGCAAATTTAGCCAGGACTGCCTGCCTAGTGCTCCCCACCACCTTTTAACCCCACGCAAAAGTGTCCCTCACACTTGGTGATTAACTCCAACAGCTGAATAATGGAAATGCCAGCAGTCTCTAAATCAGTGCCTCTCAGCTGTTTGCAAGTTCCTTTGGGGTTCTGGATATCCTCAAAAAGTGTGGAAATAGGTCCCGCCAAGGTTCAGGCGGCAGTGGATTGGCAAGCCCCTTGCACTCGGAAGCAGCTACAGAGTTTCTTGCTCATTTCTGTTGCCAGTTTATCCCCTCTTTTGCCCATGTGGCCTTACCACGAACAGACCTGTTACACACAAAATCTGTATCGGGGGAGCCATGTCCAGGGGAACCAGTACAGTGAATGTCAATATGTCAATGGGCGTTTGAGTATTTAAAATTTAACCTCACACAAAAGCCTCCTTCACAGCCAAATAAGGGACATGCCGGAAGGCTCTAAACTAGTGTCACTCCACTGTTTGCTAGTTCCTTCTCGCTCTCTGGCTCGTCAAGGTAGGTATCAGTGCCGAGCAAGTCATCCACACACACACACACACACACGAAATGACAGCCCGCGTGTTCCAGGACTGACACACTCCCCAAACCGCTGGCCTGATGCTTTCTCTTCTCAATGGGTAAGACTGGACTGAAGCGATGCGGGCCGGCCCCTGACATTTTCCAGGACATCCCATACGCCTTTTGTTTGACACCCTGATTAACATGCTCAGAATGACAGGGAACACAGAAGAACGCAGAAGAACACAAAAGATCACAGAAGAACACAGATCCATGTCCTTCTTGATGCCAAAACTGATGTGCTTGTTTTCAATTAGAATAAACCTCAAACGAAATTCACAGCAACCAGCAAGAAAAATGTGAAGAACACTGTTCTGACCCAAACTCTTGTCCAATAAAACCAACACAAACCAAAGGAAACAGAAACCTTTTAATGATTCTTATGAATCCCCGGTTAGAAGGCTGCTGCAAACTAATTAACTTTGATAAGCATGAGCCTCACCAAACTGTGAGAGGCTGCCAAGAATAACGGATAAGAAATATTTGACAACACAAGAGTCTTCAAATACCAACTAAGATAATGCAATGTCCACAAGGCTGAGTTTCAAAATGTCTTTGCTGCCTGCAAAGAACGTCTGATTCACAGCTGCCTTTTATCTTCTTGAAGGAGGGGCCATTTCCTTGCAGCCTGACTCCCGAGTTGCCTGTGCTGCTCCAGCTGTTCTCTTCTATGAATCATCCTGTGCTCATGCGCACTTGGCACAGGCTCCTCGGGAACCTCCTCGTTGCTGTTGCCAGTCCCCACAATCCCTGAAGGCAGCAGCCCACTCTCTGATGGTCCTGGTCCCTCATCTGAGTCCTTGCTCTCCTCAGCCGTCCACACCTGCTGCCGGCTAACCACAACAAACACACAGAAATTGGTGTGTGCCAAATTACATTGTTTTGAAGACATTAGAATGATAAAAAACCCGTGGTTTTTCCATATCCAGGTCCTTATGTTCTCCTCACAACTAGTCCCTTGGGCATCTTCAGAGACTATCTCTGATCTTCTTCCCATTTAAAAAAATTGGAAGGGACCTTGGAGGTCTTTTAGTCCAATCTCCATCCCCATGGTGGTGATTAAGACAAACCATTATAGTCCTTCCTAAGCCCTATAGATGTTTTTGACTTGTTGGGTTTCCTACACTCTTTCTTGTTGGAGGAAGGGTTTACCTGTAGGTTGATGTTGCTGATTATTGAGTTCTTGATGGTGGAAAGGACTGTTGGTGTAAGATTCCTGCAAAATAAATGAAAAAGCACTGATAAAAAAAGAATATTTGCAGCCCAGAGTTGAACTATTGTTGAATGGATGTAGCACTGGTGATGATACCGTGTTTCTCCAACAATACGGCCTCCATCAATAGGAAGGCCCAGCATGATTTCTAGGCATGAGGTGAAATTAAGCCCCGCTCCCAAAATTTAGGTCTATTAAAACCATGCGTTTCCCCGCCATTTCTCACATCGTTTGTTAGAACTACACGAGGTGAAGAGAAGTGGGGGGAAAGAAAACTTGCCTTTAGGAGTGCCCTGCAGGTAGCCTAGGTTAGAATACCCTGATAGCCGATAGAAGCCCTCTTGAAGGCAGAGTCACCAGCCACTTCGATCGGCTGGTAGAAGCGGCCTCAGAGCGAGCGCATACACACTCCCCTCGCCACGAGGCTGCTTCTATCCGCCGATCGAAAGCTCGCTCCCGTGAGGACACAGTCCCCAGCTGCTTCGGGGCGATGCGTGGCTGCCCCTGTCCCCGCACCTTTAGGGCAGTCTCTTTCCTGCGATGGAAGCTCCCCAAGTGCGGTCAAGAGCCACTTCGATCGGCCGGTAGAAACAGCCTCGCGGCGAGGGGAGTGTGTTTGTGCGCTCGCCCCAGGCTGCTTCTACCGGCTGATTGAAGTGACTGTTGACCGCACTTGGGGAGCTCCAATTGCCGGAAAGAGACTGCCCTAAAGGCTCTTGGTGGGCCACTCTTGGTGGGGGAGGAAATTAAGTCATCCCCGAAAAGATGGCCTAGCCGTTTTTTCGGGGGTCAAAAAAAAATAAGGCCTGGCCTTATCATGTGAGAAACACGGTACCTAGTTGGGTAATGAAACATTTGCAAGGGAACAACCAAGCTCAGAGAGCCCCAAGGACTCTACAGTCCTTATCTTCCTCCTCCTCCTCCTCCTCCTTCTTTTCCCCCCTCTTCCTTCTCCTTTATTCTCCCCTTCTCTTCCTCTTCCTCTCTGCAAACCCCACTCTCGCACTGATGATGTTTCTTTGTTGAGTCATGAAATGTCTGCAAGGAAACAAGCAAGCACAGAGAACATCAAGGACCCACCAATTCTCCTTCCTCCTCCTCCTTTTCCTCTTCCTTCTCTTCCTAATCTCTCCTCCTCCTCCCTCCTGCCAACCCCTCTCCCTTCTAGCATTGAAGATGTTCCCTAGTTGGGCCATGAACCCTCTGCAAGACAACAACCAGTCCAGCATGCACCAAGGACACCCTCTCTCCTTCTGCCCCTCACCCAATTAAAACTTCAAAAGAGTCCTGCATTGTCACACATTAAGAATTTGGATGGTAATATCTCCAAACAAAATTTTAAATTCCCGGAAGATGACTTTGAGAGATCCTGCCTGAAAATCTGCCATTTCATATCTGACACCAAATTGAAAGTCTATGGAGATTTTGATCACAGACGAGATTCCAGCCAACCTAGGAAGGTGCACACACAATAAGCATACATTTCCCCATCATTGTTTTGCCCATGATGTCAGCTAACACAGCGTTTCCTCAGCCTCGGCCCCTTTAAGATAGGTAGACTTCAACTCCCAGAATTCCCTTACCAGCTTGTGCTAGCTGGATATCTATGGAAGTTCTTCATCATCCAGGTCATGGTTGTCCCAAAAGTGCCTTTTCCAAAAGGCAACTGAATTCTTCTTGTTAATTTTTTTAATGAGAAAGTTTTGCTTCTCATCCAAGAAGCTTCTTCAGTTCTGGAAAAACACCTTCGGGATCTACTGGCTGGGGAATTCTGGGAGTTGAAGTCCACTCATCTCAAAGTCGCTATGTTTGTGACACACTGACCTAAAAAGTTTTAAAACCCACATCCACATTGTTAGGTTTTGAAGCAATGGGAGAAGAGAACCCTTAAACCAGTGAGAACTGGTTTATTCTGTTTCACCTGTTCTTTTAAGTTGCAAAGCATAATTACATGGAGTGACATTCCAGCATTTGGAAAGGACGTAAGAAGAAACAAAAGAGTGGCTTTGTCAGGAGTTTAAAACATAGAACATAATACAATAGGTTTGGAAGGAACTTTGGAGATCATCTAGTCCAGGGGTGTCAAACTCGTGACCCAACGGGCCATATGCGTCATGTGCTGGCCACGCCCACCCTTGGTTTAGCGAAGGGAGAGGAAAGTTGTGATACGTCATGTGTTGTTGCAAATGTTCTGACCTCGGCTTCCCCAACAGCACAAAGCCGACTCCTCATCCCAATAAACCCCTTTTGTTCCGTCTGGAAAAATGCGAGGTAGACCGGGTTCCAACAAACAAAGTCTTTATTAACACTAGCAACAGTAACGGAACAGTCTGGCTGAAGCCGCGGCAGCCTTTTTATACAGGCTTGCCTGCCGGCTTGTAGCCAATGGCAGCTATTTGACTTTGCCGCCTTTCAGCGGCTCTTTTGGATTGGTTCTTAATGAACCAATCCAACACTGGCTTTTCTGGCCAATCAGATTACATTATTTGGAGTATACCACTCCATACAGAACACCCCTCCACCCTTTGTTTAGTCCTACGTGGGTGACGTAGTCGCACAGGTAGGTGGGACTTCTTCTGACTCTATTTGACTTGCGCGGTTCATTCTCGCTGGAGACTTCGAGCGGTTCGGATGAGATCGCTGTCTCTCCGGCTCTTCTCCATGGAACCGTCTGGTAGGGTGAGTCAGCCAGGTTGCTACCGCTTGAGTTGCTCAGGCCGGTGGTTTTGCCACTCCCTCCTGGCTTTCCCGGGCAGGTCGAGCTGGCTTGGCTGGCCCCTTCCAGGACGGGTTCCTCTTCATGTGAATTATTTCTGCCAGTTTCATTGTTCTTTTTGCTCTTTTTGATTGGTTGGATGTTCTGGGTTTATTTTTAACAGTTCTTTTTTTCATTCAGTATTATTTTCTTGTATTTCCCCCCCCCCCTTTTGGTTTTGGTTTTGTCGATTTTTATTGTTTGAGGTTGCGCGGTCGTATTTCGCTCGACATTTCGGGAACGAAGCTGGTCTATGTGCCGCTTCCATTCCCTGCCATCGTCTATGGTCAGACAGTAGGACTGGGGGCCTGTTATTTGTGTGATTGTGGCTGGAAGCCATAGAGGGTCCCCAGTAAAATTTTTCGCGTAGACTAGGTCACCAATTTCAAATGTGCGGAAACGGCTGGAGGAGTCCGGGGGTTTCTCAAAGGTGTAGTTTGGATGTAACCTATCCAAATGTGATCTAAGTTTCCTCCCCATTAACAACTCTGCTGGGCTTTTGTTAGTTACAGTACTGGGGGTGATATATTGGAGGGTGAGTAAACGGTTCAATTTATCCTGGACATCCCCTGGGTCCATTTTTTCCAAACCCTCCTTGGTAAACCTGACCATTCTCTCAGCCCTACCATTTGCCACCAGGTGGGCTGGTGCGGTTAGTGCATGGCGTATACCTAAAGAGGCTTTGTATAGCGGTTAGTTAATTGTATAGCGGTTAGTTGTGGCCCATTGTTGGACACTAGGATGTCAGGCAACCCATGGGTTGCCAATAGTTTGTTGAGTTGTTTGATAACGGCGTCGGTTGTTGTAGATGACATTACTGCGACTTCCAACCAATTTGAGTATGCATCTACAACAATCAAGAATGTATGCCCCCTAGTAGGACCCGCAAAGTCAATATGGATCCGAGACCAGGGGCCGCGTGGGGTCTCCCTGTCCCTTATAGGTGCTTGTGGTGATAATGGCCTGGTTTTCTGGCATTTATTGCATGTAGCAACCCAGTGTTCAATATCTCTGTCTAAGCCAGGCCACCAGACATAGCTCCTAGCCAAGCTTTTCATTTTCACGATGCCTGGGTGGCCTTCATGAAGCATACCCAACACTCTAGTTTGTAATCTGGAAGGAATTACCACCCTATCACCCCATAATAAACACCCCTTTTGGTTTTCCGGCTAGCCTTTACCTACCCAATTTAAAATGCGAGCAGTCACTGGGTCTTTGGCGGTGGCTCTGGCGACATTGTTTGCAGATATTGGCAGTTCAGGGCAGGCTTCTATTTGCAGGGTGGTAATTGTTGGCGCCAGGTCTTCCTCCATCACCAGCAGTGGTGTTCGACTTAATGCGTCTGCATGGGAGATTTGTTTCCTGGGTCGATGTATCAATGTGTAGGAGTACGCAGCTAGGAATTCTGACCATCTAGTCATTCAAAGAGATAAAATGTTTGGTGTGGGTTTGTTTCCTGCCAAAATTCCTAGTAGCGGTTTATGATCAGTCACAATGGAAAATGTTCTCCCATAGAGGTACTCATGAAAGCGTTTAACTCCGGCGACAATTGCTAGGGCCTCTCTGTCTAGTTGGCTATCATTGCATTCTGCTTTGGAGAGTATTTTCGAGTAAAAGGCGATGGGTGCCTCTCTCCTGTCAGGCAGTTGGTGGCTCAGGATGGCACCGACTACAAACGGTGAGGCGTCACAGGTGACCGTCAATGGAAGCGTGTTACTAAACTGAATAAGAATGGTGTCTGAGGTTAAAAGATTTTTTATGCCTTGGAATGCTTTTTGCTCTCTATGCCCCCAAGTCCAACTAGTTTTCTTATCCAGTAAGTGATGTAATGGTTCTGCTATCGTTGCTTTGTCAGGGAGGAATACATTATAGAAGTTTATTAGACCCAAAAATGCTTGCAATTCCGTTTTGTTTTTTGGCTGTGGTGCGTCTCTAATAGCCTTGACTTTTTTTTTTCTGTAGGGTGTATACCCTCTCCGTCAATTAAATAACCCAAAAATTCAACGCGATCAGTCATTAAACAGCATTTTTCCTTTTTAACTTTTAGGCCAGATTCTCTAAATTTTTTTAGCACCTCTTTCAGTCTTGTCTCTAATTGGGTCGTGTTTTCAGCCGAAATTAGGACGTCATCAAAATATGGCACGACCCCTTTAATTCCATTTAATAGGCGTTCCATGAGGCTTTGGAAAACGCCTGGGGCAACGCTTACTCCAAATTGAAGTCTGTTACATTTGAATGCCCCTCTGTGAGTTACTATTGTCTGTGCCTCGGCCGTTATTGGGTCCACTGGAAGCTGTTGATATGCTTGGGGTAAATCAAGCTTGGCAAAAAAATTTCCTCCCCCTAGTGAGTGCAGTAAATGTTGCACGATTGTCACCGGGTATGCGCTTTGCTGCAACGCATGGTTCAGGGTAGCCTTGGAGTCTCCGCAGATGCATACCGAACCGTCAGGTTTAACAGGTGTTACTATTGGTGTCTCCCATCTAGCATGGTCAATTGGTTCTATGACCCCTTGCTCAATTAATTTGTTTAACTGTTCATCTATTTTGGCCTTTAACGCAAAGGGGACTCGTCTGGCTTTTAATCTTCTAGGTGCTACTTGAGGGTCTAAACTAAAGGAAATTGGGGTTCCCCGGTACCTGCCTAAGGTGCCATTGAAGACATCCTGGAACTCGTGTATCAGGCTCTCTTCCCAATCGGTTGCGGCTACTCGGCTCACCCCAGTCATTCCGATGCCCAATGGTGCAAACCATTCGATGCCCAGGAGGCTGGGGTGGTCCCAGGCGACTATTGTTAGAGGCAGGACTTCAGTGTGCTGCTTGTATGTGACTCGGAAATGTCCTAGACCTACCACAGGGATTCGGTTTCCTTGGTAATCTTTTAAAATTAACTTTTGTTTCTGGAGTTCTTTTAATTTGATGTTTAGAACCAGCCGTCTGATTGTGTTCCAAGACACCATTGACAGGAAGGATCCTGAGTCGACTTCCATCTCGCAGGGGCTTCCTTCAATTTTTACAATGATTTTGACCTTTCTCCCGCTTTCCGTCTGAGCGCTTCCAATAGTGACAGTTTGATGGGTCTTTTCTCGGCTGCCAGTTCGTTTGTTGCGCTCCCATTTTTTCTCGGCTTGCTTTGATTCAGCTTGTAGTGGGGAGTTACTGCATCTGTTTGGACTGTTATTTTTTCGATTCCTACAGACTTTTTTGATGTGTCCCCTCTTCTTGCAAGCTCGGCAGATGGCATCAAGAAATCTGCAATCGGCTTGAGGGTGGTTTCCTCCGCAGCCAGCTCATTCCCACCAATTTCTTTTTTCGCGCCTTTTTTTTGTTGGCGTACAGGCGGTGGACCTCATCATCCTCATTCTCCGTTTCTGATGAACTGTCAAATTCTTCGTGATGAGTTGTGGTGGGAGCTTGCTTCTTTCCTCTGGATAGGGTCATCGCATCATTATTTGAGTTCATTTGCTTCATAGTGGCCGCTGACTTTTTTGCGGCTTCTGCTGCTGTGGCTTCTGCGATCGCTTCAGCCACTGTTATATTGGGTTTATTTAGTAGTTTACTTTGTAAGTTAGAGTCTCTCAGACCTAGGACAACTCGATCTCGCATGGCTTCATACACGTTCAGAAACTCACAAGCTCCCCCCAGTTGTTGGAGAGCTGCCACGAAGTCAGCGATGGTCTCGCCTTCCTTCTGATCTCTTTTGTAGAACTCGTGCCGTTAGATGAGATTTGACAGTACCGGTGCGTAGTGGGCCTTTAACATTCGGTGAAGCTCAGACCAGGTCATTTGTTTCACGTCTCTGGGCTTCGCCAATGCTTTGGCCATCTTGAACACGGTTGGTCCACAATGCGTTAGGAAGACAGCCCTCTTCCGCTGGTCTGAGATCTCCTCCATCTCGTTGCTCTCTAAAAACATCAGGAAACAGTCTACATATGATTCCCAATCCTCTTCTTTGGGATTGAAGGGTGCGGGCGGCGCGTTATTCCCAGCCATCACTTTCAGTCTGGAATTCTTTCTGCCGCGTGCTCGGTCTCACGTTTAGGACAATCCCATCTTCGTCGCCAGTGTTCCATCCAGAAAAACGCGAGGTAGACCGGGTTCCAACAAACAAAGTCTTTATTGAAGTAAGCAACAGTAACGGAACGGTCTGGCTGAAGCCGCGGCAGCCTTTTTATACAGGCTTGCCTGCCGGCTTGTAGCCAATGGCATCTATTTGACTTTGCCGCCTTTCAGCGGCTCTTTTGGGTTGGTTCTTAATGAACCAATCCAATACTAGTCTTTTTAGCCAATCAGATTGCATAGTTTGGAGTATACCATTCTATACAGAACAGTAATATGAGCCAGGTGTCTGATGACATTTCCAACATTTTTCAGATTTATTCTTGAACATTCTCGCTATTCTTGTCGGGGGAAAATGCCACCTGTAAAACATCTTAATCAAATTTTCTTTAAATGCTGTTGACATTGTCATCTTATAATTTTGAAACCACAATTTTTGCCATTTCTCTAAATCAATCCCATATCCAAAATTCTTCCCCCAAGCAATCATAGTTTCTTCAACTTGTTCTTCTTCTAGTTTAATTTCTAGTCAATATCCATATAATCTTTTAATGAACTTTTCATCAGTACCTGTCAAAATCTTATCCAAATCAGTCAATCAATCAGCTCGTGGCCAATGATGGCTCTTTAAATCTCCCGCCATCCAGACCAATCTATCCTAGGTGAGTATGCAAATATATAACAGTACCCTATGACTATCATTAAGTGTTATACCTGATGATTCTTGACTCTTGACAAATGTCTCTTTTCTTTTATGTACACTGAGAGCATTTGCTCCAAGACAAATTCCTTGTGTGTCCAGTCACACTTGGCCAATCAAGAATTCTATTCTATTCTATTCTATTCTATTCTATTCTTATTCTATTCTATTCTTATTGTACCCTATGACTATCATTAAGTGTAGTACCTGATGATTCTGCACTCTTGATGAATGTATCTTTTCTTTTATGTACACTGAGAGCATTTGCACCAAAGACGAATTCCTTGTGTGTCCAATCACACTTGGCCAATCAAGAATTCTATTCTATTCTATTCTATTCTATTCTATTCTATTCTATTCTAT
>BLBF01000069.1:1392585-1428247 GCA_015471245.1 Laticauda colubrina
ATTCTATTCTATTCTATTCTATTCTATTCTATTCTATTCTATTCTATTCTATTCTATTCTATTCTGTTCTGTTCTGTTCTGTTCTAGTTCCAGGTTGCTTCTCCCCTTGATGAGTATCCATACATCATTTCTTCTCTTTCCTTCTGGTGCTTTGGAGAATAGGTGGACCTCCTCTTCTTTGGGGCAGCTACTCAAATATCGGAAGGCTGCTATATCCTGTCTCCCCTTGTCCTTTTCTTCCCTAGACTAGACATACCCAATTCCTGCAGCCGTTCTTCATATGTTTTATCCTCCAGTTGTTTCCTCTTTAGTTGCTCCTCTCTGCACTCTTTCCAGAGTCTCCGCATCTCTTTTACAGTGTGGCAACCAAAACTGGATGCAGGATTCCAAGTGTGGCCTTATAAAGTGGCATTATAAAGCGGTATTAACCAGGAGTGGGCTGCTACTGGTTCACTCTCGTTTGGGCGAACCAGTAGCTAATTTTATGGCCAGTTCAGCAAACTAGTAAATCTCACCCATAGCTCACCTTGCCTAGCCCGCTCCACCCCTCCAGGAGTCCTGACATGGCCAATTTTGAATACCAGATAAGCACAGAGCCTGCATGGAGGCTCATGGAGGGCAAAAAACAGGCCTTCCAGAGGTTCCAGAAGACTGGAAATGGGTCCATTTTTGCCTCCAGAGGCCCTCCGGAGCCCAAGGAAGACATTTTTGTGCTCCCGGAGGCTCAAGGAAAGCCTCCATGGTCCAGGGAGGGTAAAAACGTCCCCCACCCACCATGGTGCAGGAGACCGACTAGGCCATGCCCACCATGGCCATGCCCACCCAGCTGAGAACCCTTTGCTAAAAAAATTTTGAAGCCTACCCCTGTTATTAACACTTCGAGTGGTCTTGACTCCCTGTATTAATGCAGCCTAGGATTGCATTGGCTTTTTTGGCAGCTGCAGCCCAGCGCTGGCTCATCTTTAGGTGGTATCTAACAAGATGAAATTCAATGTAGAGAAAATTAACATCTTCACATTTAGGCAAGAAAAACCCAAAGGACACTTATAGATTGGGTGAAACCAGGCTCAATAGTAGGAACTGGGAGAGGGATCTTGGAGTCTTAGTGGACAATCAGCTAAATAGGAGCCAACCGTGTGCAGCTGCCGCCAAAAAAGCCAGTGCAATCCTAAATTGCATTAACGGAGGGATACAATTGAGTTGTGGGAGCTTCATCCCTGGAGGCTTTCAAAAGAGACTGGACTGACATCTGTCTGAAGTGGTGTATGGTCTCCTGCTTGGGTGGGGGGGATTGGACTAGATGACCTCCAAGGTCCCTTCCAACTCTGATTATATGTTATCTGGTTGTCTACATCTCATCCGGAAACAAGGATGGAGAATCTTCACAAGCAAACAATTCCTGTATCCACCGTGACCTGGTCTTCCCAGGGTTAAATTTAGACTTGTTTCCCCCCCCCCCCCAATCAAGCAAGCCAAGGCCAAAGACAAGACAGAGTGACTTCTGAGATGTTTGACTGCCAACTCCCTCCCTCCCTCTCTTCCTTCCAAGCCATTTTTCCCACTGGGGTTGTCTTTTCAAATTACACCCATCACTGATTTTTTTTTTTTCCCCTTCTACATAAAGTGCAGCTGTCTCCGGGACTGAATTATACCCACCCATTTTAGCCCTACGCTGTTTGTATGCTCGACATTGGCTTTGACAGCGTGCAGAAACTTGCCTAACCTGTTCTCTGACTCTTTTATTCCACTTCTCTTCCCTGCTTCCCTATGGACAAAAAAAAAAGAGCTTTCCCAAAAAAATAAAATAAATGAAAGAGCAACTGCCAATCACCAAAGGGGATTAGCCGATAGAAGGAAATGCAATAAGAATTCAAGACTGGGTAAGTGATAAGAGTCAAGAGTGTGTAAGTGCATAAATAAACACCGACTTAATCCTTTAAGGGAGGAGGGAGTCAGGGAGAAATTCAAGAATGCCATTCGATTGTGGGCCCTTCTGTGCACTCTGAGCTTGGTGGTTTCCTTGTAGACATTTCATGACTCATCTAGGGAACATCACCAGTGCTAGAAGTAAGTAGGGTTTGTGAAATGAAGGAGGAGGAGGAGGAGGAGGTGGTGGTGGTGGTGGTGAACTGAGGAGACCTTGGTGGTCTCAGTGATGGGTTATTTTCTTGCAGGCATTTTATTACCCAACTATGTAACATCATCAGTGCTAGAAGGGAGTTGGGTGAGGAGGAAGAAGATGAAAAGGAGGAGGAGGGGAGAGGAGGACTATGGGATCCTAGTTGCTCTCTGAACTTGATGGATTTCTTACAGACATTTCATGACCCAACTATGTAACATCATCACTGCGAGTAGGCAATGGGATCGATTGTCTTTTCATATACTCGTGGCTTGCCCTGTCTGTATCAGTTGCCTTCTTCTTGGTTGTTCCTTCATTAGGCTGCTGTTAATTGTATCTTTGTCTGAGTTGGCAATTCCTTGATGCTACACCTGGACTATTTGCGGCACCCTACTCCAAGGGTCAATCCCTATGTTTACTAAAACCCAACACCAAGCATAGAAAAGAATCCAAGGAGTTATTTTGCTGAATGTCTCAAGAGCAGTTCTCCCTCCTTAAACTACCTCCCTGCTTGGATCGAACGTGTCGTCTGTTCATAACATTTCCAAATTTCCCTCATGTTTTACATAAAAAATAGGAATTTGCTGGCAGAGGGAAGGGATATCTTGTGTTTGAATCCCTGCCAGGGGGCACAGCAAAAGCCTTTCTTGTGGTTCTCGGTGGGCTGTCAGAAAAGAAACTTAAAAGCAGGAGAGAATGAATTTGTCCAATGACATATTAATACCGATGAACCAAGTCCCATTTACTCAGCGCGGAGGCTAATAAATCGGTTTGTGAAGAGAGAGACAGTTCCTGATGGAACCATCTGAGCCCACGGACGATGTTTTTTCCCTCCACAGGAGGCTCGGTCCACAAGAACTGATCGATTGTGACAGCCAGCCGCAAGTGACTCAGGCGTCATGTCAGGATTTGCTTCACCAGCAAATGAGAAGGACACGCCGATCCACTCAAGTGGGGAAATGAAATATTCTTGACTTTGAACCCCTCTGAACTACTAATGCATTTCCCAAGCAGGGAGGGGGGAAAAAAAACCCAGACACTGTGTTTAAGCTTCAGCATTGGGCTGACCAGACTCTTAAAACTATACTGGTGCACCGGTAGAATAGTTTAATTGTAGCTCTGGGTTGAAATGAGGGGCCCTTGGTGCTCCCTGAGCTTGGGGATTTTCTTGCAGGAGTTTTATGACCCAACTAGGTAACATCATCAGTGCTAGAAGGGAGGGGGGGTTGGAGGAGGAGGAGGAAGAGGAGAAGGAGGAAAAGGGGGAGGAGGAGGAGGAGATAGAGGAAGACTGTGAAGTCCTTGATGCTCTCTGAGCTTGGGGGTTTTCTTGCAGATGTTTCATCACCCAGATGGGTAACATCATCAGATCTGGGAGTGATTGTGGTTTGCGGAGAAGTGTGGGGTCCTTGGCATTCTCGACCTTGGGATTTTCTGCAGGCATTTCATGATCCAACTAGGTGACAGATAACAGGTAGCACTGCTAGAAGGGAGTGAGGCTTGGAGAGAGGAAGAGGGGGGAGGAGGAGACGGAAAAGGAGAAGGAGAAGATGATTGTGGGGTCCTTGGAGCTCTCTGAGCTTGGCAGTTTTCTTGTCAATGTTTCAAGACCCAAGTAGATAACATCATCAGTGTCAGAAAGATCTGGGGTTTATGGAGGAGGAGGAGGAGGAGGAGGAGGAGGAGGAGGAGGAGGAGGAGGAAGACGACGATGACAACTGTAGGGTCCTTGAAGCCCTCTGACTTGGTTGACGTTGCAGATGTCTTGCAGACATTTCATTATCAAAGCAGGCAACCTCATCCGTGCTATGCACTAAGGTGAAATTACAATATTCCCCTAGATGAAGCAGACTTAACCTCTGCGCCTTTCTTTTAGGGTGCCGTTTTTTAGTGGTGGCACAATCTCAAAGTGACACTTTAGAGTTCTGGCCCAAATGAGTTGATTCAGCAGCTGATGAAGACAAAAAAGAAAACTACGTCGTATCTAACAAACTTCTAGAAATACAGGATTACCAGGTCTTCTGATGAGAGATTACAGGGACCAAGAGATTACACACCCTCCCAAAACATTTGGGGCTGTTCATTCCAACTAATTTTTATTTACTATTATTAATTCTTCCAAAGGAACCTGAGCTGTATGAATTGGATGCAGTTGGGAGAGAATCCCTCCAACTGGTGATGAGTTTAATTCTTCTCTGTGTGCTAAAAATCTCTTTTTTCTACCCTCGCATTACAGTCATGGACTATCTAATTTTAAAGAAAAGTGGTGATTTCAGCTCATTCTGGCAGCCAGTGGACTTGCAGAGTTTGGCACGGTCTTCAAAAGAAATGAGTTTTTCTGGTTAAGTGAATGGCAACGCCAGCTTCTCTTGGGTGTTAGTGCACCCTACTGGTAGTAAGACAGAGTAGTGTTCACGGGACAATCGAAGAGCAAAGCAATCGTTTCTCTGGATCATTTCTGCTCAGGGTTTATGGCAATGTTGCTTGACCTCAGCAATGTTATGATATGTGGACTTCAACTCACCAAATCCCCCAGCCAGCTGTGCCACAACTTCTGGAGACAAATTGTTCCACAGATGAATTACTGTATTCTCCCTATCGGAATATTTCTCCTTATTTCTAAGTGGCTTCTCTCCTTCATTAGTTTTCATCCTTTGCTTCTTGTCCTGCCTTGTCCTGCATTGGAGAATAGTTTGACTTGAAATTCGACACCTAGAAAACCTACAACTAGGCCGCCTTCGGTCCGATCTAAGTATCGTACATAAAATCATCCATTGCAATGTCCTACCTGTCAATGAATACTTCAGCTTCAAACATAACAATACAAGAGCAAACAATAGATACAAACCCAAGATAAACCACACCAAACTTGATTGCAGGAAATAGGACTTCAGCAACAAAGTGGTCAATGTCTGGAATACTTTTCCTGACTCTGTGGTTTCTTCCCCAAACCCCAAAAACTTCAACCTTAGACTATCTACTATGGACCTCACCCCTTTCCTAAGAGGTCTGTAGGGGACATACATAAGCGCACCAATGCGCCTACCATCCCTGTCCTCGTGTTTCTTTTCTTTTATTTTTCTTATATACATATCCATTTCATGTATTCATAACTATGTTTATACCTGTTATCTTATAATCGTTTGACAAATTAAAATAAATAAAAAAATAAATAAATAGTTTTCATTCTTTGCTTCTTGTTCTGCCTCCAGGCACTTTGGAGAATAGTTTGATTCCCTCTTCTTCTTTGCGGTAGTCCTTCAAATAGTAGAATACTGCTATCATGTCCCCCCGTCCCCCCCGCAGTGGTGGTATTTATCTGATTTGCCACGGTTCGGCTGAGCCGGTAGCGCCAATGAGCAGCAGGGATCAAATCAGTTCTCTGTTGTTGGGCCCACCTGCCTACCCAGGATCCTAAATTCACCTTTATTCCCTGCTTTTGAAGTGTGGCTGCTTTCCGCAGCAGAAGGTGAGTTAGAATGCCTCTGAGCCTGCACAAAGTGCATGTATGGTGCGTGCACACACGCAAAGTGTGTGCAAGCACACAAATCGCACCCACCAAACCACGCCCACCGAACTGGTGGGGAAAAAAATCTTTGAATCCTTGCTACCCACCTGCCTTCCATGGAGGACCCGTATCCTGCAGGAGTCCAAAAGAGGGCTGTGAAAATATCTACAGACCCCTCACATCCTGGACACAAACTGTTTCACCTCCTTCCCTCAAAACGACGCTATAGAGCCCTGCACACCAGAACAACTAGACACAAGGGGAGTTTTTTCCCAAACACCATCACTCTGCTAAACAAATAACTCCCTCAACACTGTCCAACTATTTACAAAGTCTGCACTACTATTACTATTAATTTCTCCTCACTCCTTATTGCCCATCCCCTCCCACTTGTGACTGTATGACTGTAACTTTGTGGCTTGTATCCTTACGATTTATATGGACTGTTTCCTAGTTTTGATTTAATTATTTATTGTACCCTATTAGTATTATTAAGTGTTGTACCTTATGATTCTGGACTCTTGATGAATGTCTCTTTTCCTTTATGTGCGCTGAGAGCATTTGCACCAAAGACAAATTCCTTATGTGTCCAATCACACTTGGCGAATAAAGAATTCTTTCTTTCTTTCTTTCTTTCTTTCTTTCTTCCTTTCTTTCTTTCTTTCTTTCTTTCTTTCTTCCTTTCTTTCTTTCCTTTCTTTCTCTTTCTTTCTTTTCTTTCTTTTCTTTCTTTCTTTCTTTCTTTCTTTCTAACTATCTATCTATCTATCTATCTATCTATCTATCTATCTATCTATCTATCTATCTAAATGACTGCAAGAAAACAACCAAGCTCAGTGAGCATCAAGGACCTCTCAATCCTCCTCCTCCTCCTCCCCACAAACCTTCCAGCCTTGATGATGTTCCCTAGTTGGGTAATAAAATGTCTGCAAGAAAACAATCAAGTTCAAAGAGCACTAAAGACCCCACAGTCTTCATCCTCCACCTCTTCCTCCTCCCCGCAAACCCCACTCCCTTCTCCAACTGATGATGTTCTCTAGTTGGGTCATACCCTATGACTATCATTAAGTGTTGCGCCTGATGATTCTTTTTTTAAAAAAAAACAAACTTTATTGATTACAAAACCAAAATATCAAACAAACACAAAACACAGAAGAAGAAAAGAAATAGAAAAAAAGAAAAAGATTTAAAAACTAACAATTCTACTATCGACAGTCTATGGTTCCTTGTTTGTTATCAATATTGGTGATACATTTCCAAATACATCTTATTGCAAATATATAATTATTATTTACATTTTATGTTCGTAACTAATATATTTTCTATTTTTGTTCTATCCAGTCATACCAGCATTCCCAGCTTCTATAATATTCTGATTTTTTTTTCCCTAAGTGCTAAGGTAAACTTGTCCATCTCTGCACAAGCTGTTATCTTCTGTACAACCATCTCCTCTGTTGGAATATCTGCTTGTTTCCAACACTGGGCAAAGGTTATTCTGGCTGTAGTAAGAATATGCAGTATTATATATTTGATATTTTTAGGAATTTGTCTATTAAATATCCCCAATAGGAAGAATTCTGGTTTGTACCCTATGACTATTATTAAATGTTACACCTGATGATTCTTGACTCTTGACGAAAGTCTCTTTTCTTTTATGTACACTGAGAGCATTTGCCCCAAGACAAATTCCTTGTGTGTCCAATCACTCTTGGCCAATAAAAGAATTCAGTTCAGTTTCAACCAGAGGAATCTGATATATTCTGATAAATTGTAATTCAATTGATTTTCCCGCCTCGGTCTGTCTCCTTGGAAAATATGCATGGGCCTAACAAGCCATATTTGATCTTCCATGACTACACCAACTCCTTGCCAAAAGGCCACATCCCTCACCCACAGAAAAAGGGCCACTGGTTTTTCCTCCTGTGAAAGCCAGTTTCTCCATGGAGCTACAGATTTGCTAAACCAACGCATTCTCTGCGCATTAAATCGCATCTCTTCCGTGTGAGCTGCATAGGTCAGGTTCTCCGCCATTAAAGGAAGCTGAGTGTTCGGAATGACAAAATGAGGGAAGGATGCTGCCGGCTATTTAGCAGGGCTTGACACTAATGGGAAATTTTACAACCTAAAGCAGACCCACCACACGCTGAAAATGAGGAGTGATTCATGGCGCGGTGCTCGTGGGAAGGAGAAATAGATTGGAAGAAAAGAGAGTTTTTAAAAGGCATCAGAAACGGTCGCCTCTCCGGATAAATGAGTCCAGGAAACCCTGCCTGCTTTGAGCAAGCAAATGACTTCTACTACGTGCTACAAAATCAAATCAGAATAGAGCTGGAAGGGACCTTAAGAGGTCTTCTAGTCCAGCCCCCTGCTCAAGCAGGAGACCCTAGACCATTTCGTACAACTGGCTGCCCAGTCTTGGACGTGATTTTTCACACCTGACACCAGAAAAGGCACACTCCATAAGTACATAAGCTCTACCAGCACCCTTCTACAGCTTGGGGGAGACCTCTGGAACACCACTAGGGAGAGAGGTTTCAAGAAGCTGTTGGAGATCACCCATGGAAAAAAAAATAGGGAAAAAACCAGTGGTGGGTTCGAACTACCGAAGATCCATTAATCAATCAATCAGAATAGAACTGGAAGGGACCTTGGAGGTGGTCTAGTCCGTCCTGCTGCTAAAGCAGGAGACCCTAGACCATTTCAGACAAATGGTTATGTCCAATCTCTTCTTAAAAGCCTGCAGTGATGGAGCAGCCACAACGCCTGGAGGCAAACTGTTCCTTCCTTCCTTCCTTCCTTCCTTCTTTTCTTCCTTCCTTCCATCCATCCATCCATTCATCTACCCACCCAATCATCCCTCCCTCCCTCCCTCCATCTGTCTATCTGTCTATCTCTCTCATAATCCTAGGGCTGGATGGGACCTTTGAGGTCTTCTAGTCCAACCTTCTGTTCAGGCAGGAAATCCTATTGCGTTTCAGACAAGCAACTGTCCAATCTGTTCTCGAAAACCTCCAGTGTTGTAGCACCCACAAGCTCTGGTGGCAAGCAGTTCCACCGATTGATTGTCCTCTCTGCTAGGAAGTTTCTCCTTAATTCCAAATTGCTTCTCTCCTTGATTAGTTTCCATCCATTGTTTCTGGTCCTGCCTTTGGGGGCTTTGGAAAATAATTCTACCCTCTCTTCTTTGGGGCAGCCCCTCAAATATTGGAAGGCTGTCCCCTCTAGAATGCTACTTTTTTTCTAAAACGAGCTTGTTATTTTCTTAATCAGAAATGACATTGAAGCATCACTGGGATAAGACTAGAGCCTGGCACAGCCTGATTCAGAGTTTCTCCATTTTTCTTTAGTAAAACCTGGTTTTCACCAAATAATTGAGGGCCTGTTATGCCATAATAGTCACAGAATGCAAATGGGTGTAATCCGGTTGGATCTCATTAGCACATAAATTACAGTCAGATTTGTCTCGTGATGAAGGCACCTGGTTAGAAAGTGGGAGATGGGGAGTCCTAAGTCCCCTCTTAGGCATTAAAGCCACCAAGTGACTTTGGGCCAATCACCAGGAGACGGGGAGTTCTAGTCCTGCATTAGGCATGAAAGCCGGTTAGGTGACTTTGGGCCAATTACCAGGAGTCAATGAGTTCTAGTCCCACCTTAGGCATGAAAGCCACCAGGTGACTTTGGACCAATCATGAGGAGATAGTGAATTCTAGTTCCACCTTAACCATGAAAGCTACCTTGGTGACTTTAGGCCAATTTCTTTCTCAGCCCAGCTCACCTCGCAGGGTTGTTGTTGTGGGGAAAACAGAAGTAAGAAGGCTTGTTGGATATGCTGGATATGTTGGATACTTAGAGTAGGGGTGTTGAGGTCTACTCGCCACTCAGCTGAGAGGCTGCTAATGGACATCCGTTTTCGGAAGCACCCTAGTTATTTCTTCCTTTTTCCTTAATGGCCAAAAAAAAAAAATCCTATCGTGTAATAAAAATATGGATAAAATAATGACATGTCACCAGAGGCACTTAAGGAGGGAAATGGTGCTGAGCAGAACAGATTGGAGGGCCAGACCCTGAAAATAATACAGAGATAATCTGAAGGCCACGGGCTCTGGAAGTGTTTTAGTAGCAGTTGGGGAATTATTTTTTTTACAGTATTACTAACATTTATTTATCTATTTATTTGATTTGTCAATCGCTTACAAGATAATAGGTGTAAGTATATACATAGTTATGAATACATGAAATGGGTACATATAAGAAAAATAAATATATGCAAAGCCATGAAAGCATAATTGGAAATCAAATTTGTTCTGCGATAAGATTGTCAGATGTCACTCCATAAAATAGGAGGGATGCATGGCAACACAGAACTGTCAGCTGTTTGCTGGTGAAAAAAAATCTCACAGGAGGAGAAGTTGTTGGCATTGTGGCTAGTTGATAAAACATGAAAACACTCCCACCAACACGGCAAGCCATTTGTATAGAAACAAGGAGCAAACCTCCCCTCCCTTCTAAAGTGTTTCCCCGAAAATAAGACCAGGCCTTATATTAATTTTTGCTCCAAAGGACGCATTAGGGCTTATTTTCCAGTTAGGTCTTATTTTTCGGGGAAATGTGGTTCCAAATACTTCCGTATGGCTGACAATCTTAACAGGGGCTCATTTTCAGGGTCGGGCTTATATTATGGGGCTTATATTATGAGCATCCTGGAAAAATCACGCTAGGGCTTATTTTCCAGTTGGGTCTTATTTTGAGGGAACCAGGCTAGCACTGATGATGTTCCCAAGTTGGGTCATGAAACATCTGCAAGAAAAGAACCAAACTCAAAAAGCACCAAGGACCCCATAGTCCTCCTCCTCCTTCTTCCCTTTCTCCTCCTCCTCTCCTCTTCTTCCTCCTCTCTCCAACCCCTGCTCCTTCTTTGATGATATTGGCTCATGGCACATTTGCAAGAAAATAACCAAACTCAATGTACACAAAGGACCCCACACTCCTCCTCCTCCTCTCTGAAATCCCCATTCCCTTCTAGCACTGATGATGTTCCCTAGTTGACTCATGAAACATCTGCAAGAAAACCACCAAGCTCAGTGAGCACCAAGGACCCCACAATCCTCCTCCTCCTCCTCCTTCTCCTCCTCTTCTTCTCTCCAAATCCCCTCCCGTTTAACACTGATGATGTTAACTATTTAGGTTATGAAACTCTGCAAGACACAGGACAACAACCAAGCTCAGTACCAAAGACCCTGCAGTTCTCCTCTTCCTCCTCTCCTTTTTCTCCTCCTCCTCTCCATTTCTTCCTCGCCTCTGCAAACCCCTCTTCCTCCTCGAACTGTTGATGTTCCCTAGTTGGGTCATGAAACATCTGTCAACTCATTAAAATATTTCTGTGGTCTTTGTAGAGTTGCCAACAGAAAGGGAGGAAGGGGGGAGCAGTGCAGCAGCTTGTAAAACCTGCTTGCATTCCATAAATGTTTTCAAAGGTAGTAACTAGGTGACTGAAGTTTCTGCTGGACAAAATTCTAACTGGAGAACATGATTGATGACTCTTGGCTATGGATGTGTCCCATTGGAGAATATGAATTACTATCCACCCAGGGGGGTGGGGAGGAAACCCAGATCAAGGGTGACAAGGAATGATGTGTCTCAGAGTCAGCTACACCCACCATGTTAATTCCCAATAAATTCTTTTTAAGTTTTGGAAGTTTGGCTCGAGACTCATGATTTAATTGGGGGAAACTAGCTGGAATCCTGACAACATCTGCAAGAAAACAACCAAGCTCAGAGAGCACCAAGGATCCCACCGTCCTCTTCTTCCTCCTCCATACACCCCACACCCTTCTACACTGATGATGCTCCTGAGTTGGGTCATGAAACATCTGCAAGAAAACCACCAAGCTCACAAACCACCAAGAACTCCACATTCGCCCTCCTTCTCCACCTCCTTCTCTTCCTTCTCCTTTTCCTTTTCCTCCTCCTCCTCCCCCTCCTCCTCCATATACATAATCCTAATCCTAACCTTTCTAGCAGTGATGATGTTCCCTAACTGGGTCATGAAATGTCCGCAAGGAAACAACCAAACTCATTGAACACCAAGGACCCTACTCTTTTAAAACTAAATGGCAGAAGAGCCAAAATACACCATAAAGATGCTTGAACAAAAATCTCTCCTTTGCATCCGTAAACCTTGGGACTCTTCAACCCTGAAGGAAAGAAACCAACGCAAACATTTGAAGCATTTATTGTGTGAGTCTCCTTTATCATTCATGACTTCCTGCTCGTCTCCTTCCTTGCTCCAAAGAAGAGCCAGCAAACCCCATTTGGCCGCCCTTGGGAGGATCTTCTCCAGCCCAGCTTCTACCAGGTGAATGCTGGAGAGCAGGAGATGTAGGCACACCTCTGCGGACGAAAAGAAGGAAGAGGGGACACACTTGGTTTTAGCTGAACTTGCATGGAAACATAACCAATGAAGTTTCTTTCTGTTAAGACCCAGAGTTGCTTTTTTTTCCAAGAGGCACCTGGAATTCCTGATTTTTCTTTGAAGATGTTTCGCTTCTTATCCAAGAAGCTTCTTCAGCTTCTTGCTAGCTGTTAAGTCAAGAATGCTGTCTTGGAGACAGTAAATGTGGAAGGGCAGAGAAAAGTAACTTGAATATTGCTAATTAGGAACATTCATGCTTATATCATCAATTACTTCTTGTATGTATGACAGTTATTATTTTCACCTTTGGTGACAACCATGACCTGGAGGATGGAGAATCTTTACAGACTTTTAACTATCCAATTTGGCTGTCAACTCATAAAATATTTCCATGGTCTTTTTAGGGTTGCCAAGAGAAAGGGAGGGGGGAGCAGCGTGGCAGCTTGCAAACTGAAAGTGCATTCCACAAATGTTTTCAAAGATAGGAACTAGGTGATTGAAGTTTCTGCCATGCAAAATTCTAACTGGAGAGTATGATTGATGACTCTTGGCTATGGAGGTGTCCCAATGGAGAATATGAATTAGGATACACCCAGGGGGTAGAGGGGGAAACCCCCCCCAAAAAAAGAACAGATTACCCATAACAATAAGGAAACTTCAATCCAAAAAGAGTTCACTTTGGCGGAAAAACAAATCTGGTCACGTTGCCAATTTCAAAAGCTGATACAAAAATTTATGTCACCAGAAAAAGACTGAATGCACCAATTATCACATTAAACAAGAGGAAAACCTTCTACGTACCAATTCCAAGGGTGACAGTGAATTATGTGTCTCAGAGTCAGCTACACCTGGGCAGTGCCAGACATATTAAATCCCAATAAATCCTCTCAAAGTTTTGGAACTTTGGCTCAAGACTCCTGGTTTAATTGGGGGTAGGTGCCGGAATCCTGACATTGGGGTGAACACCCTTTGGATGATGTGGGAGTAGGAATGGATTTCCAGGGGGAAAACTGCAGACTACAGAAACCATTGGCACCACTCAAGTGACCCTGAGGACAGATAAAACTCCCCAGTGGCCTCAAGGACCTGCTAAAAGGATGCAAATGCCCAGCTGTCTGCAAGAAGCATAAATCCTTCCCTCCCCACCCCATCCAGTCAGAGCTGAAGAAGCTTCTTGGATGAGAAGCAAAATGCCTTCAAAAGGAAAAAATCAGAAAGCCCACTTGCCTCTTGGGAAAAAAAAAAAAAAAAAAAAGCACATATGAGACTTGATTATCAGTTTTGGGGTCTTGCATTTGATTTCCAAAGCTTATCTCATTCATGGCCTAAGGAGAACCTAGGGAGTAGCCTCAGGAGGACATAAAAACAGGACAAAAAAGTTGAGGTTTGATGCTATTATCTGATTTCACTGCATTAAAAGGAGTTGGAAATTAATGTCTTTTCTTTCTTTTTTCTTTTTTTTCTTCTACACTTTTCCCTTCTCTTCTCCCTACTTTATTGCCCAACTATTTTCTTTTGTATTTTTTTATTTTATATTACAAACTAATAAAATTTTAAATGGTTAAAAAAATAGAATAAAAATTATGTAGTAAACCATGTTCTGGACCAAGTAATGAAACGTGCCCTGTGACATCACCACAGAAGCCCCGCCCCTTTACAGCCAGGTGTGCAACATCCTAGCCCAGGTAGAAATGCACATTTTTTTTCGTGCCACCCATGGTTGGTGATCTCCCAGTTCCTGGTTGGCATTCTCCCAACAAGAAGGCTAACAGAGGTATATCTATCTCAGTAGTTGAGGCAGCCAAGAAATTGATAAATAACATATTTCTAACAGATTAACAGGGTTGGAAGGGACCTTGGAGGTCATCTAGTCCTACCCCACACCCAAGCAGGAAACCCTACACCATTTCTGACAGATGGGAGTCCAGTCTCTTCTTGAAAGCTTCCAGTTATGAAGCTCCCACAACTTCTGAAGGCAACTTCTGTTCCCTGGGTTGATGGTTCTCCCTGTCAGAAAGTTTCTCCTTGTTTCCAGGTTGAATCTCTCCTTGGTCAGTTTCCATCCATTGTTCCCTGTCTGGCCTTCAGGTGCTCTAGAAAACAGCTTGACCCCCTTCCTCCTCTCAAGGGCAGCCCCTCAAATATCGGAAGGCTGCTCTTCTGTCTCCCCTGGCCCTTCTCCTCCCTCGAGTAGCTAAGCCCAGTTCCTGCAATTGTTCTTCATACGTTTTAGCTTCCAGTCCCCTCATCATCCTGGTTGCTCTTCTCTGCACTTTTCTAGAGTCTCAACATGTTTTTTATAATGTGGTGAACAAAACTGGATGCAGGACTCTAGGTGTGGTCTTACTAAGGCTTTATAGAGTGGTATTACCATAGTACCTCACTTGATCTCGATTGTACCCCTCTGTTAATGAGACTTAGGGTTGCGTTGGCTTTTTTGGCGCCGGCTGCACACGGTTGGCACCTATTTAGCTGGTTGTCCACTAAGACTTCAAGATCTATCTCCCAGTTCCTGCTATTGAGCCTGGTTTCACTCAGTCTGTATGTGTCCTTTGGGTTTTTCTTGCCTAATTGTAGGACTTTACTTCTCTCTACACTGAATTTCATTTTGTTAGATAGGGCTCAGGTTTCCAATCTGTCAAGATCCATCTGGATCTTGAGTCTAAATAATAAGAATAAATAATAAGAATAAACAGATCTGAATAAACCACTTACAGCCCAGGTATTTTTTTCTCTCACCTGTCGGTAAACACTGGTGCTGCATGTGCCACAGGAAAAGTTGATTGGTAATATTAGGTAAAGTCTTTCTTTCAAGCTAACTGGAGAGAAAATTCAAAAAAGAATGAACAAGATTTTCATCCTGCATCAGTGGTGGGATTCAAACAAGTTTACTACTGCTTCTGTGGGCATGGCTTGGTGGGCATGGCAGGGGAAGGATACTGCAACATCCCATTCCCTCCCCACCACACTAACCTGCTTTCCGGCTCCATTCTCCTGGGCAGGGCAACAAAAGGAGACCCAGCTGATCATCTGTGGGCATGGTGTTCTGTGGGCATGGCTTGGTGGCTTGGTGGGTATGATGGGCATGGTATGGCTTTGTGGGTGTGCCTTGAGGGGTGTGGCATGGGAAGGATATACTGCAAAATCTCCATTCCCTCCCCACCCCGCTAACCTGCTTTCCAGCTCCATTCTCCTGTGCAGGGCAACCAAAGGAGACCCAGCCAATCAGCTGGGACTCCACGGGAGGCAGAGAAGAGATGGGGTTGGCGGGGCCCAGTGGTGGGATTCAAACCTTTTACTACCGGTTCTGTGGGCGTGGCTTGTTGGCCGTGGCAGAGGAAGGAGAGTGTGAAATCTCCAGTCAGAGGTGGGATTGGCCGGTTCTCCCAGCTACTCAACATTTCCACTACTGGTACATGAGAACCAGACAGAACCTGCTGAATCCCACCTCTGTCTTGCCCCGCTACTGTTGGACACAAACAACTACAAACACATGTACAGGAAGCTGTTGACTTGCAACCATTTGTTTCCTAACTGCTCAAAGTTATAATGGCACTGAAAAAAGGCAACGGAGGACCTTTTTTCACACTTATGACCGTAGCAGCCTTCCCTGGGGTCACATGATCAAAATTCAGACAGTTGGAAACTAGTTTCATATTTATGATGGTTGTGGTGTCCCCGGGGTCACGTGATTCCCCTTTTCTGATCTTCTGACCAGCAACTTCCACAGGGAAGCCAGATTCACTTAACAACCATGATACTAACTTAACAACTGCAGTGATTGACTTAACAATGGTGGCAAGAAAGGCTGTAAAATAGGGGGGAAACTCCCTTAGCAGTCGCCCTTAGACCTATATACCGCTTTCACAGGGCTTTTAGAACCCACCAGGAAGGAAGAAAAAAGAGAGGAAAAGAAAAAGGAAGGGAGACGGAGGGAGAGAGGGATGGAGGGAGGTCGTTGTCAAGTCAGAAAACATTCCTATGCCTGTTTTAGTCATTGCCATAAAAAAATAGGGGGGAGAAGGAAGGAAATCTGGAAGAATAGTGAAGCAGTTGGGAAGCAAAAGTACATTCTAACTCTTCTCTTTAAAAGACTGTAACTAAAATACCAGAGCTTTTGCCCGGGAATATATTTAATTGGAGAATATGATTTATGACACCCAGAATGTAATTGGAGAATGTGATTGATGACACCCAGCCCGTGAAGGTGCTCAATGGGAGAATCTGGTTTTTGAGACACCCAGGAGGGAGGGAGGAAACAGAGTCCCAGGGGACTGGAAATGATGTAGGCCAGAGTTGGCTTCACACAGGGCAGGGCCAGCATGTCACCTCTAGTGGATCCTTTGAAGTTTTTGACGTTTGGCTCGAGAATCATGATTTCATTAGGGTGATTGCTGGAATCCTGACAGAAGGGAGGGAGGGAGGGAGGAAGGGAGGGAGAGAGAGAGGAGTCCACGGGTCTTAAAGTTGCCAAGATTGGAGACCCCTGGGCTAGAGGGTCTATGACAATGGTCCTCCTTGTATGCCATGTCTTCCTCCAGAAAACAGGAAGAGAGAAACTTCACAGGTATCTATCTACCTGGGCAGGTATCAGTGTGACCAACCACATCCAGGATTAATGATCCCACCTTCCTTCAGAGAATACAGGCAGTCCTCAACTTACAATGACAACTGAGTCTGAAATTGACATTGTTACATGAGAAATTGGCTAAGGGAGCACAGCCCAATTTAATGGCTAGGTCCCACTGGCCGATGGACGCAAAACGTATGCATAAAGGGCACAGCGGACGAGCAAAATTTCGGGGGTGGCTCCATCCGTTGTCATCCGCTCCAAAAAGTGGCGAAAATTTGCATAAACAGAACGGAAAAAGAACAGACGTGGATAGTATGTAGCGGGGATGTTAAATGGATGTTCATCGGAAGCCTAGTGGATGGAAGGGGATGACACCTCCGAAGGGGTTCCGGGGGAGAATTGCAAAGCAGACGCATAGCGAATGAAGCGGATGCATCACGTACGCCTAAAGGAAAGAAAGGGGATGTCACGCGGATGTATATTGCATGCAAACTCATCCTTTCTATTTCCATGCTACTAACGATGTATAGACGTTCCGTGTACCTTTTGTTTCCTCCCTCTTTCCGTTTTCAGCTGCAGCGGATGTGAGTTGCGAGGATGCCCAGAGGATGCAGAGAGGATACAGTGGGCGTTTAACGGATGATAAACGGACATAGAACGTTTGTTGCTCGTATGTCACGGATTTACATCATACACAGTGGAAAGTTCATCCGTTCACCAAGTTTTGTGCAGCTCAAAACTTCTTGCGTGGATGAAATCGCAGTGGACGGATCCTCAATGGATAGAGAGTATGAAACACGTCTGCAATGAGTACACAACGGATGCATAGCGTTTTCCAACGGATGGCAAGCTTTTTTTAACATTTTACATCCTCTTTGCATCCGTAAGTGCAGTGAGACAGAGCCTTTACATCTTTTCTCGCCACTGTTTTGTTAAGTGAATTGCTGGAGCTATTAAATGAATCAGATGCTTGTTAAGGGAATCCAGGCTTTCCCTGTCCGTTTTGCTTCTCAGAACATCGCCAAAAGGGGAAATCATGTGAACTCCTGGACACGCCAACGATCATAAATTCGAATCAGCTGTCCAAGCATCCAAATATAAATCACGTAACCGTAGGAAGGCTGCAACAGTCGTAAGTGTGAAAAGCGGCCATAAGTCATTTTTTTTTCAGTGATGTTGCAACTTTGAACGGTCACTAAATGAACTAAATGAAGTTAAGTTGATGACTGCCAGTATAATTCGACCAGTGGTTGGAGCAAAAGATAGCTGCCAGTGATACCCACCACTCAATATATCTCGACACCATTTTCTCAGCTGGAAGACTCTTTCTGCCACAGCATTCTGCAAAAGGAAGAAGACAAAGAATAACAAGAGTTGGAAGGAACCTTAGAGGTCTTCTAGGCCAACCCTCTGCTCAGACAGGAGACCCGACACCATTCCAGACAAATGGCTGTCCAGTCTCTTCTTTAAAATCTGCAGTGTTGGAGCACTCACTACTTCTAGTGGCAAGCTGTGAATTGTCCTCACTGTTAGGAAGTTTCTCCTTAATTCCAGTTTTTTTCTCTCCTTGTTTAGTTTCCATCCATTGCTTCTTGTCCTGCCTTCAGCTGTTTTGGAGAATAGGTGGACCCCCTCTTCTTTATGGCAGCCTCTCAAATATTGGAAGACTGCTATCATGTCACCTCTAGTCCTTCTTTTCACAAAACTAGACATACCCAATCCCTGCAACCGTTCTTTATATATTTTAGCCTCCAGTCCCCTCATCATCTTGGTTGCTCTTCTCTGCACTCTTTCCAGAGTCTCAACATCTTTTTTTATACTGTGGTGCCAAAACTGGATGCATTATTCCAAGGGTGCACTAACCAAGGCATTAACACTTCATATGATCTTGATTCTCTCTGTTAATCTCCTGTTTCTAAGCCAGAACCTTAATTGTTACACTAAATGGGCTCTTAGCCAAAATCAAGGTTCTCAATCATCCAAACATCATCAAAGAAAAAAACCAGAAAAGTCCAGTTGCCTCCTGAAAAAGCACCTTTTGGGATAACCATGACCTGGAGGACTGAGAATCTCTATACAGACTTTTAGCTTTGTACAATTTGGGATGGACACCCTTGGAATAGTGTGGGAGTAGGAATGGAGTTCCAGAGGAAAAATTGCAACTAGAAGAGAACCATTTGCAATCAGTCAGGTGATGTTGAGGACACAGATAATCCTCCAAGCGGCCTCAATGACCCTCTAAAAGGATGCAAATGACCAGCTGTCTGCAAGGAATATAAATCCTTTCCTTCCCCACCATCCAGTAAGAACTGAAGAAGTTTCTTGAATTGGAAGCAAAACGTCTTCAAAGGAAGAAACAAGAAAGTCCAGTTGCCTCTTGGAAAAAGCACCTTTGGGACAACCCTGATCTGGAGGATGGAGAATCTTCACAGAATTTCAGCTGAACCAATACCTTTGATTCTCTAGGCAGTGTTGGCAAACCTTTTCAGCACCAAGTCCCGAAACAGGAGCATGCATGCACACAGGGGAGAAGGGCAGAAGGGCAGCTTCCTGGCGCATGTGCACCAGAAACCTGGTCTTCCAGTTTCTGGTGCACATGCACACATGGAGACTAGCTGGTTGGTGTGCATGCAGGTACCAGAAACCAGAAGCTCAGCTTCCCGACTCACATATGCGCACCAGAGAGCTGCTCTTCCGGTTTCTGGCACTCCTGCACATGCAAACACCAGCTGGCTGATGTGCATGCACGTGGTGTAACCCAGAAGAGCAACAGGCAATGGCTGGTGTGCCCGGAGAGATGGCTCTGCATGCTACTTCCGGAACGCGTGCCATAGGTTTGCTATCACAGCTCTAGGGAAGAAGGAACAGATTTTTATTGTCATTTAAAATCAGGTCTCAAGGCCTCCTACCCTTTGTCCTCCTTTACTCCTTGCCACATACTCACATCAAGGATGCATGGCCTCATTTTACAGGAACCCACCATGCTGAACTCACTGTGGAAAAACAAGCCATCATGACCCAAGATGTAAACTGCATCATATCCAGGCACACACACCCTAATCTTAAGCCAGCTCCCATCCTTTCCCAGATAATTGTTGCAGCCAATCTCCTGCCTAATTTATTATCTAGCTATGCACCCCAGGTTTTCTCCAGAAGTTCAAGGTGGTGTAGATAAAGCTCTCCTGTTGTCAGCCTTCTCAGGAAACACAATGAGATGAATTCATTCTATTTGATTGAAAAACGACATTGAATAGAATCTTGAAAGTTTCTGAAAGTATAAATCTCCCACTGTCTCCTTTACAGCTGAGAAGCTAGTGGGGGTCCCTTCTGAGTGTCCTTTCTCCACCCATTATCCAGCTGCAGGCTCTGTTGACTGTTACCTGACCATATTCCCTTGGCTGTGTCTCTTTTCCCAGTCTCCCAAGGTCTTTCCCATTTACTGTGATGACTCAGGGCAAGGCACAAAAACAATAAAGTCACAAAGTAGGTAAAGTCCCTTTAATACCTCCACCTTGGCCCCAATGACCAGTTATCATCAGCTAGAGAAAAAAATCTTCTCCCAAGAACAGTTTTTAAAAGGAAGAAATTCAGTCTGAACCCAAAGTCCATACAGATTATAAATAAAAGCCAACATAAACCACAAAGCTGCAGCAATTAATGAGACAGGCCAGGATAAGGAATTTCAGACTTCAAAAGATAATGAAACACACACAGTTGGGAGGATGCCAGAACCCAGATAGGACTTAACAAACCAAGATAATGCACGCTTTGCTTCCAGCAAGGTGCTGTGCACAAACACCCTTTATATCCTGTTTTCCCAGCTGCAGCTAATGAAGGGAATCAGGGCCTATTTCTCCCCCGTAACCCACACTGCTCCCTTATCCGTTCCTCCCTGTGTGCCCTAGGATGAAGAGGAGGTGGGTATGGGTCTTCCTCTGAATGCCCAGCCGGACTGTGCCCTTCCCCAGTTTCCCCCACTGGAGCCACACTTCCACTCCTTGTCAACTGTTCAACCTCCCACTTGGAATCAGATTCCAACAGGGACATGACACCTTGCAAGTTTGAAATTACAAGTCTCCCACTGTCCCCTTTACAGCCTAAGAAACTAGGGAGGGTCTCTCCTGATTGACTTTCTCCCCCTGTTATAAGCCACCTCTTTTCTAACTGTTCCTTAGACAGCATTTCTACAACAGTGTCTCAAGGTCATTCTCGCACACCATTATACTCCCCCACCTTCCTGATTCAACCTCCTTCTTGCCTCCAATGTCCAGATAATCCAATCCAATCCTTACCATTCACGTTTGGATCCATTACCTGAAAACAGTCAGTGTGATCATGACCAATCTCCTTGGACAGTTAATGGTAGCCTGGATACCCACCGTCCCTGTCTACAAATGGAAAAGAAAAGAGCATCAAGAACGCCAAAGTTGCTTAGTTGCTTAGTTAAGGCTAGGTCCCACTGGCTGACGGACGCAAAACGTATGCATAAAGGACACAGCAGATGAACAAAATTTCGGGGGTGGCTCCATCTGTTGTCATCCACTCCAAAAAGTGGCGAAAATTTGCATAAACAGAATGGAAAAGAATGGAAAAGAAAGGACATGGGTAGTATGTAGCGGGGATGTTAAACAGAAGTTCATAGGAAGCCTAGCAGATGAAAGTGGATGGAAGCGGATGACACCTCCGAAGGGGTTCCGGGGGAGAATTTCGAAGCAGGCACAGAGTGGAAGGGGCAGATGCATAGCGGATGAAGCGGATGCATCATGGATGCCTATAGGAAACAAAGGGGATGTCGCGCGGATGTATATCGGATGCAAAGCGTTCACTGTGCATGCAGGGGGTATGAATTGCGTCTGCTCCACGGATATAAAAGGATGCAGCACGTACGCAGTCAGCATACAGGGGAAAGATGTGCTGCCACATACATCTTGAAGGAACACCATGGTTCACCAGTCAGGGAAGAAGAGGAAGCCGGTGCCTACTCGTTCCAGCCCTGGCAAGAAGGCCAGAACCAGCATCCCACCCCCTGGCATTGACTCTGAAGCTGACGCTGCTGCTGCTGTTGCTGCTGCTGCTGTGGTGGACCAGCCCCAAGGCCCTCAAAGCATTGCTGCTAAAGGCCCTGCTGCTAAAGGCCCTGAAGGCCCTGCTGCTCCAGCCCCTGAAGACCCTGCTGCTCAAGCCTCTGAAGGCCCTGCTCAAGCCCCTGCCAGAGGGAGGAAGAGGCAAGGGAAGCAGAAGGGAGAGAGGAAACAGTACACCATTTCCAAGGAGCATGAGGAGGAGGTGCTGGAATGGCTGAGGGAGAACGAGCACCTCTGGAGAAAGGGCCACAGACTCTATCGTGTGCTGTTGGAGATCAGGGACACAAGGAAAACCAGCATAGAACTTCTCTCTCAGCTGGTCCACTTGGACAGAGCATCCTCGGGCCGCCACACCTTCATCACCTACGTGAGCCAGACCCTGAGGGACCTGCCCGAGGCCCAGTACCAGGTGATGAAGCAGAAGATCACAGCACTTCTGCACAACCCTTGGCCCAGCTGAAGCTGCTCCTACCTAGTCCAGGTCTGCTCCTCCACCCCAGGCGATGTCACAGCCCTTCCACGGCTTTCAACAGCCCCTCACCTACCAAGGCTACGACTACCAGGACTTCCCACAGCAAAAACAGACCTTCCCAGACGCCACTTCTCACCCAGCTGCAGACCAGACAGCCCCACTACACTCCTCCTTCCTCCACCCCACAGCCAAGCCCGTCAACGGACAATCTGTCATCAGTATTGGGCCTGACATCTCAAGTCCTTGATGAGGGGCCTCTCAACCTCATGGGACTGAGTCAGCTCTCGGACAGCTTCCTGAACACACCATCCCCTGTTGTACCCTCGGGGCCAAGCACCCCAATGGTGCCTCAGACTAGCACTTAAGCCACAGCCACCTCCACAAATCCCTGCCTGCTTAACAGCTGAGACCATGGACATGACTCAGAGTGACTGAGAATAGTGTCAGAGACTGAGTTGTTTACTTGTTAAGTTTATCTTTGCTTAAGACACTTTACTTGGTTCATTTTGCTTTTTTAATAAAGTCATAAAGTTTACCTAAGAAAGTTAATAAAGGTTATCTTTGCTTAACACACTTAACACAGTTTCCTTGGTTCGTTTTGCTTATTTAATAAAGTCATAAAGTTTACCTAAGAAAGTTAACAAAGGTTATCTTTGTTTAAGACACTTGGTTCATTTTTTTTACTTAATAAAGTGTTGGTGAAAACTTTGAAAAAATGGTTAAGCCTTTGCATGCTTGTGGGATAGATAAGGATAGTTGTGGGATAGATAAACCTCCAGTGCAAGCATAGTGGGACTGTATGGTCCACCATCCCAGCGATCCAGATGATTTTCTCCCCCTTTTTATATAAAATATTGGTTGTCCGCTATGGGGCCTTCTACATACTCTAGACATACTGCAGACATCCTAAATATACGAGATACATCCCAGATACAAACGTTTTGTCCATTTTAATCCTTTATATACGAGATGCATACGCATCCTTTTTATATGCATCCTTTCTATTTCCGTGCTATTAACGCTGTATAGATGTTCCGTGTATCTTTTGTTTCCTCCCTCTTTCCATTTTTAGCTGCAGCAGATGTGAGTTGAGGGGATGGTCAGAGGATGCAGAGAGGATACAGCAGATGTTTAATGGATGATAACGGACGTAGAACGTTTGTTGCCCGTATGTGTCGCAGATGTACATCATACGCGGCGAAAAATTCATCCGTTCACAAAGTTTTGTGCAGCTCAAAACTTCTTGCGCAGATGAAATCGCAGTGGATGGATGCTCAACGGATAGAATGTATGAAACACGTATGCAGTGAGTACACAATGGATGCATCGCGTTTTCCAATGGACGGCAAGCTTTTTTTAACGTTTTACATCCTCTTTGCATCCGTAAGTGCAGTGGAACCGGGGCTTTAGTTTAGGCCCTGTCACACTGGCCGACAGATGCAAAACGTTTGCAAAAAGGACACAGCAAACGAGAAAAATGTTCCATCCGTTGTTATCTGCTCTCAAAAGGGGCAAAAATTTGCATAACCAGAACGGACAACACGGAAAGGAACGGACATAGGGTGGATGGAAAGCGGATGCTCCATGGAAGCCTAGTGGATGGAAGCGGATGAGAGCAGATGGCACATCCACAAGGCTTCCAGGGGAGCGCAACAAAGCGGACGCGGAACGGAAAGAGCGGATGCATAGCAGACACTGAGTGGATGAAGCGGATGCAGAGCGGAAGCCTAGCGGATGCCTAGCGGATGCCTAGCGTTCACTGCACATGCAGGGAGGATGCATTGCGTCAGCCCTGCGGATATAAAGGGAAGCAGCTCCCAAGCAGGTCACCATTCAGAGGAAATACCTGCTTCCAGACACAGCTCTCCAGCCAGCCAGCCAGCCAGCCAGCAACCCAACAACCATGGGGAAGAAACGGAAGCCTCTGCCATCTGCTGCCAGTCCTGGCAAGAGGGACAGGGCCACCCTCCCACCCCCTGGCCCTGACTCTGCTTCTGCTGGGGCTTCTGATGTCCGGGCTCGATCTTCTGGTCTGGTGCTTCTGCTGATGCTGCTTCTGGAGGTGGTGCTTCTGCTGGTGCTTACTCTGCTGATGTTGCTTCTGGTGGTGGTGCTTCTGCTGGGGCTTACTCTGCTGGCATTGCTCCTGGTGCTGGGGCTTCTGCTGGGGCTTACTCTGCTGGCGTTGCTCCTGGTCCTGCTGGCCCTGCTGGTGCTCCTGGTCCTGCTGGTCCTGCTGGTGCTCCTGGTTCTGCTGATGCTCCTGGTCCTGCTCCTGGTCCTGCTGGTGCTGCTGGTGCTGCTTTTGCTGCTACTGTTGTTGCTGCTGCTGGTGGGGGTGGGGGTGTGGAGGAGCAGCCCCTACAACCTTGAAGCCCCTCTGATGAGGACCCATATGGCCCTGCCAAAGGGAGGAATAGGCAGACGCGTGAACGGGAGAGGAGGCAACAACATAAAAGAGAAACATGAGGAGGAGGTGCTCGAATGGCTGAGGGAGAATGAAGATCTTTGGCGGAAGGGACACAGGCTCTATCACGACACCAAAAGGAAGCAGGCTGCTTGGAGAGAGAAGGCGGAGAGCCTGGGCTACACTTCGGAGGTGCTCCTCGGCTGGTGGAAGCACATGCACACCTGGTATGGGAAGCCGCACCTCAAGAAATCTGGCCAGGCCGCGGTCAAGCTGACGGACAGAGAGACCTACATGATGGCCAACTGCAGCTTCTTGGAGGGTGAGATCCGCCACCGAGGAGCAGCCCCTCTCACAACCCTCTCTCTCAGGCAGCCTGTTGAGAGCCAGTCCTCTTCTGGCAAAGAGTCACCTCCTGTCTCCAGGCAGGTATCTGTGGAGCGTACCACGACGGAGACCCCCCCGACAGCTGTACTACCCCCGGCGGAGCACGTGGAGGACCCCCTGATGCAATGGGAGAAAGGAGACGGCACTTCCACCACAGCCCAACCTGCATCCATCCCCAGCTCCACCTCCACAGAAAGGCAGAGAGCCAGACCGGAGGGGCAGAGCCACACTGTCCTGCTGGAGATAAGAGACACCATCAGGAGCAGCGTAGATCTCCTCTCTCAGCTGGTACACACCGACGCCCCATCCTCCAACCACAAGCCCTTCCTCACCTACGTCAACCAGACCCTCATGAACATGTCGGAAACACAGTACCAGGTGGTGAAGGACAGGATCACCGATCTTCTTCACATCCCTCCAGACCAAGATGAACCTGCTCCCACCCAGTCCAGGCCTGCTCCTCCACCCCAGGTGATGTCACTGCCCTTCCAAGGCTTTCCATAGGCCCTCCCCTACCAAGGCTACGGCTACCAGGAGGTCCAGCAGCACAAGCAGCCCTTCCCAGTCCAGGCACAGGTACATCGGACGCCACCGGTGCCACTGATGCCACCGATGCCACCCATGCCACAGATGCCACCCACGCCACAGATGCCACCAACGCCAGTCCTCACCCAGCTGCAGACCAGACAGCCCCACTACACTGCTCCTTCCTCCACCCCACAACCAAGCCCGGCCTCAGTACATCTGTCATCGGTATTGGGGTTGACACCCCATGTCATGGAGGAAGGGGCTCTCAACATCACGGGGCTGAGCCAGATGTCTGAGATCTTCCTCAACACACCGTCCCCTGTTGTCCTCTCGGGGCCAGGCACCCCAGTGGAGCTTCAGACCAGCACTCCAGCAGCAGCCACCTCCACAGCACCTGGACCCTTCACCCCTGAGACTGGGCACGCCTCCGAGTGACCAAGAAGAGTGCCAGAGACTCTTCACCAACAGGTGGCTACCTGTTGACTTTATTTTTGCTTTGGACACTTGACTTGGGTCATTTTTCTTTTACAGCTTGTTATTAATAAAGATTATCTTTGCTTCACACACTTGCTTCATTTATTTTATTAAATAAAGTCTTGGTGGAAACTTTTAGAAATGGTTTAAGCCTTTGCATGCTTGTGGGGTGGGTAAGGATAGCAGTGGGATGGACAGGGATACCTTTGGGATGGATAATAGCTGTGGGATGGGCAGGGATACCTTTGGGATGGGTAATAGCTGTGGGATGGGCAGGGATACCTTTGGGATGGGTAACAGCTGTGGGATGAGCAGAGATACCTTTGGGATGGGTAATAGCTGTGGGATAGATAAACCTCCAGTGCAAGCATAGTGGGACTCTATGGTCCACCCTCCCAGGTGCCACACCTATGGATGATGCTGAAGAAGCCCTTGTAGTTGAAATAAGTGGACCCCGACTTGGCTGGAGCTTTGCAGGCCACATGCTTGCCATCTATGGCTCCAACGGTGTGGGGGAAGTTCCACCTCTGATACCACTCCTCTGCAACTTTCTTCCAGCCTTCTTCAGTGGAGAGGCACTGGAGGAGCTCCTCCAGGTATTCTTCGATGATGGCCTGCACCACTTCTCTGACCACAATGCTGATGGTGTTGTGTGACACCCTCCAGCCATACTGCATGCTCCTGTACGTGGTCCTAGAGGCCAGGTGGCGCAGAGTCAGTGCCACCTTGAGTCCAGGGTCCAGGCTGGGCCAGAAGTTGGTGCTCTGCTTGGTCAACCTGGTTTTCAGCTGCTCCACAACTTCGTCAAACATGGCTGGAGGCATCCTCATGAAGTTCTGGAATGCATGAGGGTCTTCGTTCCTCAGCTCCACCATCAGCTTGTTGTACAGTCCGTACTCTGCTCTTCTCCTGATCCATCTTCGGACCCAGACACTTCTTGGCCGCCTCCTTTTCTTCCCGTAGAACAGGTGAAAGAGCCTGTAGATGGCTTCGCACTGTTGTAGAACGATGGCAGCTACCAAAAGGAGTGTGTTACGATCCATGGTGGAGATGACTGAATGCTGTGGAAGAGCAAGAGCAAGATGAAGGCTGAAGAGGTCTGCACCACAGGGCTGCTGGACTGAAAGTGAGATCCAGGTGAATTCCTCCCCCTTTTTATAGGAAATATAGGTTTTCCGCTCAGTGTCCTTTTGCATCCTCTAGACATCCTGCAGACATCCTAAATATCCGAGATACGTCCCCTCTGCAAACATTTTTTCCATTTTAATGCTTTGTATGTGAGCTGCATCCACTTTCATCCTTTCTTCGTCCGTGCTACTAACGCTTTGTGTCCGTTCCGTGTCCGTTCCGTGTCCATTTCGCTTCTTCCCCTTGTCCGTTTTCCGCTGGAGCAGATGCGAGTTGCGCGGATGTGCAGCAGATGCCTAGCGGATATTGCGGACGTGTAACGGATGACAACAGATAGTAGAACGGATGTTCCCCGTATGCGTTGCGGATGCAGAATGGATGCGTTGCATACATTTTCTGCTCAAAAAGTTTTGTGCAGCTCAAAACTTTTTGAGCGGATGAAATGTCAGTCGATGGATGCTGGATGGATAGACAGTATGAAAAACGGACGCAGTGAGTACAGAACGGAAGCATCGCGTTAACCAACGGATGGCAAGTGTCTCTCTCTGTTTTACATCCTCTTTCCATCCATTGGTGCTGTGTGACAGGGGCTTAACTTTGAAAATAAATAAATAAATTTTAAAAAATTTAATTATGTAAAAATTAAACTACAGATTAGCAATTATTTAGCTATTTTGCCAGATACCTAAATCATTTAGATTTTGGACAGCTCAAAATGATGTAGTTGAATAATTTAAAACAGGGGGTCCCCAACTTTTGGCAGCTGCAGCGCACCCCTGGCTCACACATGTGATCATCCACTAGGACTCCAAGATCCCTCTCGCAGTTGCTACTACTGAGTTACCAGCCAGATAAATCTGCCCTGGATTAAGGCTGGACTTTCGCTGAGTTGGCTGGGCATTTGTGTTGCTTACCAGAACAAAATGCAGAATGGCGACATATTCTCCCCCAGATGAGACATATCCAATTGTGGCCTGGATGTTGAAACTAAGATAGATCCCAGAGGTCCCAATCTCAGTGTTAAGACTTGTACATACGATCCGCACAACAACAGATAAACCCCTTGGGCAGCTGACCTGCAGAAGATAGTGAAAGAAGTCACCTTCACCGGTTGATGGAGATTGAGAAATTGAGCATCTTCAAAACCAGCCCCATATGAATTAGGGTTGTCCATGGATGTGTGGGTGTGGGTGTGGCTGGGTGGCTGGGTGGGTGTGGGTGTGCGCAAGAGATGTGATCAGTTTGTACCAGGACCTTGCACTCTGGTGTTAACCACAAATGTTGTTTTATTGTTATTTCATCGTAAGGCTAATGAGCAGAGGTAGGATGCTGCAGGTTTGGACGGGGTTCACCTGAACCCTTTGTTCTGATTCTGCGCAGTTCAGACAACCAGCAAATTGGACCACTGGCTGCCCCCATCCTCGCCTGTTTTTCAGGCCATTTTTGGGAAAAAGCCCAAAAATGTCCTGAAAACAGCCTGAATACACCCCCCAAAACCAGCCCATTCTTGGGCTGTTTGGGGGGCATTTTAGGCTGTTTTTCTGACCAAAATCAGCCTGTAAACAGCCCCAGAATGGCTCCAAAACAGGCCAAAAACAAATCAAAAAATGGGCATGGACGGGGCCAACCAATGATGGGATGAGCCCCAACCGGCTGAATCTTACCTCTGCTTTGAGGTGAGTGGCCAGAAGGGAGGACTGGGGGTGATGAGTGACATTATACACCCAGTCACATGACCAACCAGCCATGCCTACCCATCCAGAGAACCAGTTGTTAAAAAATTTGCAACCCACCACTGATGATGGGCATTTTAAATTTTAGCTTCTCTGTTATCTAACCTATTATCTCTTTTTTTCTTTCCTATACCTAATGTATAACAGGTCAACTGGGTTGCAGATAGATGTAGAATCTTATAAATTTTGGAACTGCTTTGCAAGGGGGGGAAGCTGCCATGTTTCCCCAAAAATAAAACCTGGTCTCGGTTTTATTTTGGGGAAAACATGGCAGCTTCCCCCTTCCCTTGCAAAGTAGTTCCAAAATTTATAATTTTGGTGGACCAGGGCTATGGGGGCTGGTTCTTCACCATATCTAGTACCATGTTTCCCCCAAAATAAGCCTGAATGCATCTCTTGGAGCTTATATGCATTAGGGCTTATTTTCAGAGGAAAACAGTACCGGATATGGTGAAGGACCAGTGCCCACCACCCTGGTCCCTTCCCAACGTCTGGCACACACACAAGAGGCAGTGAACATGCGGCGGACAATAGTGTCCAGCAGCAGTTGTAGCCTGTCTGGGGCTGGACAGCCTATGTAGCGCAGGTGCGTCTCAGCGCTGCAACTGCCAGCATGGTTCTTTAAGAAGTAGGCAGACGTAATAATATAATCCAATATGCATATTCATGTGAAATAAATTTTAATAATGTAGTTAGAAGGACTGCTAATATTGTGCACAAGAAGATCTATAATGACTGACATACTGTACAATGGAAATAAGGTTTTATGTTTTGTGCTTATGTTTATGTTTGTTTATGTTTGTTGTTAAAAAAAAATTAAAAAATGCAAAAAAAAAGCAGCAGGCAGAGGCAGAGGTGTGAGGGAGAGGCAAGTGATCCAGTCTGCTGGATGCACCATATGGCTGCCTGTTCCATTGCAGCTGCAGGCAACATCAACTCAAAAAATATTTCTGTAGTCTTTGTAGAGTTGCCACCAGAAAGGGAGGGGGGAGCAGTGTGGCAGCTTGCAAACCAAAAGTGCATTCCACAAATGTTTCCAAAGATAGTAAGTAGGTGACTGAAGTTTGTGCTACGCAAAATTCTAACTGCAGAGCATGATGGATGACTCTGGGCTACAGAGGTGTCCTATTGGGGAATATGGATTATGATACACCCAGGGGGATGGGGAGAAAACCAGGGTAAAGGGTGACAATCAATGATATGTCTCAGAGTTGGCTACACCCAGGCATGTCTACTCCTAATAAATCTTCTTTAAAGTTTTGAAAATCTGACTAGAGACTCATGATTTAAATGGAGGTAACTACCGGAGCCCTGACAGGCAAGCAAAGACAGATGGTGGGACCAAGCGGGCAAACAGCTGCACAGCACATCCAGCGGGCTGGATCATGTGGACTCCTATACCTCTGATCTGCCTGCTGCTTGGTGGGCCAGCCCAGAAGTCTCAAGCACTCAAACACACCTGTGCTGCATGGGCTGCGCAGTCCCAGACTACATAGGAAATAGTGAGCATGCAGGGCTGGACATTCTGGGACTGTGCAGCCCATGAAGTGCAAGTGTATCAGTGTGCTGGGACTGCTGGGCTGGTCCATCAAGCAGCAGGCAGAGCAGGGGCACAGAGGGAAGGCATACGATCCGGCCCACCAGATGTGCCGTGCAGTTGCCTGGTGCATCATGGCCGCAGGCAAGCAAAGACAGATGGTGGGATGGAGTGGGCGGGGAGCAGCGCAGTGCATCTACAGAGCCAGATCACATGCCTCCCCACCCCCACACTCAGAAGCACTTGTGCTGTGCAGGCTGAGCAGTCCCCAAATGCCGTTGACCTGCCTCCTGTGCTGGCCATACACCTCCTCCCAAGGGCTGACAATATTAACTGGGGCTGATTTTGAGGGAGTAGCGCTTATATTACGACCATTCTGAAAAATCATGCTAGGGCTTATTTTCTGGTTGGAACTTATTTTCGGGGAAACATGGTATTACGGATAGTCTTCAATCTATAATAGTTCATTTCGTGATGATCAAGCTTACAGCGCCACTGAAAAAAGAAGTAGAAGAAGACCCTTCCCTTTTCCGTCTCTGGCAGGGACCTGATGCTGCCAATCTCAGGAGGCATCCATCAATTGCTTGTCAAGAAGAAACATCTAACCAACCTGTGAAGGTTTCAAAGGAGGACGTACCTGTGGGAAGTTCTCCAAGATGGTGGTTGTTGTCACAGCCTCCTGCAAAGAAAGGAACAAGGTCCTTATTCTGATGCCCACCTTCTGGACTCAGTTGCAAGAGTCCATCAAGAGATGGATCAGGCCCACCAAAGGATGAAACCAGGAGAACATGGAAGAAACCAATTTTCCAGTGAGCTTTTGCTGGTGTTTTTTTTTCAAAGGCAACTGGACTTTCTTGAGTTTGCCTTGAAAATGTTCTGAACTGAAAAAGCTTCTTGGATGAGAAGCGAAATGTTTTCAAGGGAAAAACAATGAAGCAAGTACAGTTGCCTTTGGAACAAGCACCTTGGAGACAACCATGGCCTGGATGATTGAGAAAAGTAAAGTAAGCTACACTAAACTAAATTAAAATTTTGGGCAGTTCTCCTCACCATAGGCAAGCTCCTCTGTCTGAATGAGGGTAGACCAACTCCATCCACAGGTGTCAAACCAGGTTTACCGAAATGCTTTGTGTCCCAAAGATGGTTTTTTGTTTTTTTTTCAAAAGGCAACTGGTTTGCTGGAAGCAAAGTGTGCATTATTCTTGTTGGAGCTTATCTGTGTTTTGGCTTCCTCCCAACTGCGGGTGCTGCATTATCTGATAGATGTCTGCAATTAATCATCCTTGCCTGTCATAGTAATTTCTTCAGTGTGGTTTGTGTTGTTTTTTTTTATTTCGAATTAATTTTACTTTGGGTGCAGACTGCATTTACTCCCTTCATAAACTGTTTTCTTTAAGAGTTTGATTTCCAGCCGAGGATAATTGGACATTGGGGCCAGGTTGGAGGCATGAAAGGGACTTTATTCTATTTTTGTGACTTGGTTATTTTTGTGTCACGCCCCGGGTCATTACACAGCTGGTTGGCGCTGCAGGCCTCAGCTGGTGTCAGGAAAGCTGTGTATGTGCATTAGGTGTGTGTGTGCTAGGTGTGCGAACACGCACACATGATTACGGAACCTGTAATGGAGCAGGTAGGATCTGGGGGCTTGTGAAAGTGTCATTGCCTAACATGTCCAAGGAACAGTTGTGTGATATTTCCCCTCAGAAGCCAAGATGCCTCCAAACCAGAGGTCTCCAAACTTGACAGCTTTAAGACTTGTGGACTTCAACTCCTAGAATTCCTCCTCCAGTCACATTAGCTCAGGAATTCTGGGATTTAGAAGTCCACAAGTCTTAAAGTTGCTAAATTTGAAGAACCTTGCTCCAAACTGTGTACACAATTCAGAAAACGTCTGCTATGTTTGTGACAAACTTACATGTGCATCTCAAAAGTGCAGTTTGGCGGCAGTGGTTTAAAAAAAGTCCTAACCACCGATATTTTGGGTGTCAAACAGAGGGCCCCTCATTCAGTCAGAACTAAGGAAGCTTCTCAGATGAAAAGCAAAACATCTTCAAGGAAAAACAAGAAAGTCCCATTGCTTCTTGGAAAAGCACCTTTGGGACAAGTGTGTGGATGACGGAGGATCACCATAGACAAATGTTTCATGGTTTCTTCGAACACAGAAGGCATCTCTCAAAGTGTGCAACCCACCTCTTTCACCAAATTGGATGAGATATTCTGTCTTTGGATTTCACAGGGGAGACCACCACACCATGCAGCTGTGGGGGGGGGGGAGAGGGGGGCAGGAACAGACCCTCTTGAACTGTACTTTGCGTTGCTTGCTTGCTACTCACCAGGGTGATCTCCTTGTTAAAGACTCCTGCGTTCAGCAGAGCAGTCAACAAACAGTTCAGGACATATGTGCTGGTGTAATACACAATGTTGTTGTCCAGGACCCCGGGGTACGAGGGACCACAATTGTCAACAGGGGGCTGTGGTTTGGTGACCCCCTCGCAGACTGCCTTGAAGACACAACGGGGAGAGACATGGAAACTGCAGCTCTTTGCAGGCTCCATCCATTCGTGGCAAGGTTTGGTTACTGCACACACATACATGCAAGAAAGGCACCGGGGAGCAGAGGTGGTATTCAGCCAGTTCTGACCAGTTCTGGAGAACAGGTAGCAGAAATTTTGAGTATTTGGAAGAACCGGCCAATCCCACCTCTTCTCTGCCTCCCATTGAGTCCCAGCTGATTGGCTAGGTCTCCTTTGGTTGCCCTACACAGGAGAATTGAACTGGAAAGCAGGTTAGTGGAATGGGGAGGAAGGGGGATTTTGCAGTAACCTTCCCCTGCCATGCTCACCAAGCCACACCCAGCAAGCCACACCACAGAACACCCTGCCCAGCAAGCCACGCGCACAGCTGATCGGTTGGTTTTCTTTGGTTGCCCTGCACAGGTGAATGGAGCTGGGAGGCAAATTAGTGGGGTGGGGAAAGAATGGGGATTTTACAGTATCTTTGCCCTGCCATGCCCACCAAGCCATGCCCACCAAGCCACACCATACCCACCAAGCCATGCCATGCCCACTAAGCCACGCCCATAGAACCAATAGTAAAAAAAATGAAATCCCACCACTGCAAGGGAGACCCCACCATTGTCCGTGAAGAGGATAACATGACTGGCACCCCGCTGAGCAGAAGGATATACAATGATGGCAACTTTGCAATCTGTGGACTTCAATTCCCAGAATTCCTGAGCCAGCCATCTTGAAGCCTGCTGGCTCAGGCATTCTGGGAATTGAAGTCCACAGATTGTAAAGTTACCATCATTGCTCATCCATTGGCCTAACAGCTGCAAAAGTTCCAGGCTTTCACACCCAGCAAGGAGGAACCCCTGGATGGAGACCAGCCCCCCCCCAACCCAATCCCCTCAAAAAACAGCAAATCACTCACAGAAAAAGGCAACTCGAACAACAGGGCAGTGATCCTGGGAGAGAACGGATCATACCTGCAGCCCGCCGGCAGGGAAATTGAAGCTGCAAAGCAAACCAACAAAAATAAATGTGAATAATGGTGGCAACCTGCTGTCAGGATTCTAGCTAGTTACTCCCAATTAAATCGTGAATCTCAAGCCAAACTTTCAAAACTTAAAAAGGATTTATTGGGAATTAACATGTTGGGCACTGCCTGGGTGTAGCTGACTCTGAGACACATCATTCACTGTCATCCTTGACCCTGGCTTTCCCTCACCCCCCTGGGTGTATTATAATCCATATTCTCCAATGGGACACACCTATAGCCCGGAGTCCTCAATCATGCTCTGCAGTTAGAATTTTGCTCAGCAGAAACTTCAGTCACCTAGTGACTGAAAACATTTGTGGGATGCAAAAAAACATTTGAAAACATTTATGGGATGCACTTTTGGTTTTGCAAGCTGCTGCACTGCTTCCCCTTCCCTTTCTCTTGACAACTCTAAAAAGACCAAAGAAATATTTTATGACTGGACACCTGGTTTAAAACAAACCACAATCTGCACTGCCCAAATAACCAACTTCCATTCTACTTAACAAAAGCAGAAGGGTTCCTTCACAGGGCATTGCTAGACTGTGGTTAAACTTTACCAGAGTTGACTCCATTCTTTTTTTTTTTTTTAGTTATTTATTACATTTATGCCATCCATCTCCTTTTCCGAAGCAACCCCTGTGTTAGGAATGTAAGTCACCTCACAGTTGGGTTGGAAAATATATAAACCAGGACAGACATTTTAATACTGTCTCTCTAAGGGAATGCTAAAATTGTAATTGGGTGTGGTTCCTCAAACGGCCATAAGATGGAGTCAGAAACCTGGGTTGTTTCATCTTGTTGCTGAGAGTGTTGCCATTGACTGATCATAGTACTTCTTGGGTTTGATGTAAGTCTGTTACTGAACTGTTTTTAATACTGGACTTTGTTATTGGATTATCCCTGGACTGAAAACTGACTGCTTCAACCGTGAATGACTTGGACTATGTTTGGACTTTGCTTAACCATTTACTGGAAGTAAAACCTACATTTACTATACAGTGTAACTACTGTGTGCTGCTTGTGTGTTATTCTTCACCACTCTCACTACATCTCCCTGTGTGCGCTCATTCTCCTAATGGAGCATTACCTCAACACCCTGGCAGCTGACAACAGCAAAAAATCATAAATTCAGAATTGTTAAAATAACAATTAAGCTGATGTTCTGGGTTTGCATGAGGAACTGAGTTATCAACTTACCACAGAGGCTGTGGGTGGGTAACCTGGCCATTTTATGCTTTTATGGGAAGTTTCTCTACCTTGGCTATTCTAAGCTGTGTGGATCTCAATGCCAGCATTCTTTATGATGGGTGAACTTCAACTCCCAGAATTCCCCAGCTGGCATGCTTTAAGATCAGTGGGGGAGGACTCCCAGAATTCCCCAACTCATGAGTTCAAGCCCACCCATCTTAAAGCACACTGGCTGGGGAATTCTGGGAATTGAAGTCCACATATCTTAAACTTACCAAGTTTGAGAAGCACTATTGTGTCATGTGAACTGAGCTGAAATATGTACCCTCTCAATGCTAAGCATCAAATCCATCCAGGATTTGTTTCCCTCCTTTTTTTCTCTTCTCTTCCATCTCTCCCAAGAGGGATCTAGTACATTATGTGAATGCCTACTTCCTTCCCATTTCCTCATCAATGGTGGCACCAAGATTTATAGGTTTTTTACATGAAATGGGAATAGGGATTAGAAGAATAGAATAGAATGGAGAATGGAATAGAATAGAATAGAATAGAATAGAATAGAATAGAAT
>BLBF01000069.1:1434544-1445190 GCA_015471245.1 Laticauda colubrina
CTTTTATGCACACTGAGAGCATTTGCACCAAAGACGAATTCCTTGTGCGTCCAATCATACTTGGCCAATAAAGAATTCTATTCTATTCTATTCTCTTCTATTCCATTTTCTATTCCATTTTCTATTCCATTTTCATTGTACCCAATGACTATCATTCAGTATTGCATCTTATGATTCTTGATGCTTGACGAAAGTCTCTTTTCTTTTATGCACACTGAGAGCATTTGCACCAAGATAAATTCCTTGTGGGTCTAGCCACACTTGGCCAATAAAGAATTCTATTCTATTCTATTCTATTCTATTCTATTCTATTCTGTTCTGTTCTGTTCTGTTCTGTTCTGTTCTCTACTCTACTCTACTCTACTCTACTCTACTCTATTCTCTCAATGGACTACTTGTACAAATAAATATCCTTTAAACACACACACACACACACACACACACACACACAGAGATTAGAGGAGGAAGTCCCCAAAGCAGCCAAAAGAAATGAGAAATAGGGGTGGGCAGCATCAGCCCTGCCAAGCCAAGATCCACATCCCAGGTGGGGGGGCAGGCAGGATTTTCAGCTCCTACATTCCCCCTTGGGGTGAGAAATCATTGATTGGAGTGTTCTACCTCCAGAGTTCCTCTCTCTACCCCTTCCTTGCACCTTACCTCTTGGCAGACCTGTTTGATCTAGATCTGACCGTCGGTGGCTGCCTTCCCCAGACCTCGCCCAGCCGGGAACGAAGTGTCCTTATATAGCACAAAGGAGCTGGAGAACAGAAAGGTGTGCCTAAGAGAAGCCCTCACTCATGTGCTAATGAGAGAGAAGATCAGAGTGGAACAGAGAACACCAGAGGGGGAAAGGGGCCTTGGAGGTCTTCTAGTCTAACCCCTTGCTCAAGCAGGAGAGACCCTGTACCATTCTGGACCAAATGGTCATCCAATTGGCTTGAAAACCTCCAGTGTTGGAGCACCTACAACTTCTGGAGGCAAGCAAGATGTTCCACTGGTTAATTGTCCTCACTGTTAGGAAGTTTCACCTTAGTTCCAGGTTGCTTCTCTCCTTGGTTAGTTTCCATCCATTGTTTCTTCTCCTGCCTTCAGGTGCAGCGATCTCCAAACAGTGGGCCATGGCACTGACCACTGGTGGTCCACGAGATAATTTTGGCAGTCCGCTGAGAAATGTCCCCCCCAGAGCACCCCCCCCAAAGCAATTAAGCCAGGCTGCGTGGGAAACAAGGCTGACCTGCCCAAATGGCCCGCGGGAGCCCTCCCCACCCACTCACTCCTTACCAGGTGAACTTCCCTGCTAAATTGCTGTTTTTCCCTTTTTTTTTCCCCTGACCATTATCTGTTCTGCTGTGCCGGGAGATTTAGATTAGCTAGGGAGCAGAAAATGGTTGGATTTCTTCCTTTCTAGCTAGTCTTTAGATCTTAGGCTCTGCTTTTAAGCACAGCCGAACCTCCCTTACGACTGAAGGTTCTATTATTCAGCACAGACTCAAATTTTATGGGACAGACTCAGGTAGCCGATGGCAGATAGATAGATCACTGAATGAATCTGTGATTCTGTGAGCAACTCAATCTGCCTGCCTGCTTTGCCAGATTTTGAGTAAAAGTTGCTCTTTTTTACAAAAAAATTCAATATTTACATAAATATTTATAATATTTACATATAAGCCATGCCCAGCCAGTCACATGACCACCTAGCCACACCCACAAATTAGGCCACACCCACAAAACCAGTTGAAGTTGAATTCCATCCCTGTCTGTGTGTGTTTGTGTGTGTATGTGTGTGTGTGTGTGTGTGTGTGTGTGTGAAAGAGAGAGAGAGAGAGGGAGGGAGGGAGGGAGGGAGGCTAGATCATATCTCTCTGTCTCTCTATCTCTCTCTCTCCCACCAACATCAGCAAACCACCATCAGTCAATTTCATATTTGTGGATGTGGGATTTAAAATTATGAGTTGGTGGTCCCTGAGGTCCAAAAAGTTGATGACCCCTGCTTTGGAGAACAGGTTGAGGCTAAGTAATATCTCTGGACACCTGTGGAGAAAGATAGGACCTTTCCTTTCTTTTCTGCTTTTCATCTTGGGTCTAAGCCAAGATGAAGCAATCTTTGGTGGCCAGCAGTCCATTTGCTCATAGAAAAACATGCTGGACCAATTATCAGCTTCTCAAGAAGGTTGCCTTGATGGGCCTCTCTGATCCTTTCCTCCCTCCTTGCAGGACTTGGGCGGAGAGGAATTCAGAAGTGGTCATAGCATCCACTTCAACCTGGTGATGGGATGAGGGACCTCATGTTCTCAATCTTTTTCTTGGGCAAATCTCCTTTCGATTCAACTCTAACTCTTGTTGACTTCATGGCTGCACTACCCCTGTGGGTTTGCCAGAAACTAAAAAAGGGTTAGGATGGGAGACCACCAGGAAAGGGCAGGTCCATCATTGGGGAAGTTGAGAATTGAGCCCACTGAAGGCCAAGCATAGTGAAGTTAAGATTTCTGAGCTTTGTCTGGATCATGTCTTCCTTTGATGGGCTTCACCATCCAGGATGGAGAAGATCCAGACTCTAGAGCAGAGGTTCCCAAACTTGGCAACTTAAAGACTTGTGGAGTTGAAGTCCACAAGTCTTAAAGTTGCCAAGTTTGAGGACCCCGGCACTAGACCATCCTTGGCCAAAAGTTGGCCAAAACATCTAGCCTCCAAACATCTGCATGAACATTCCTCTTACACAGAACAGCAGTCCTGCATGAGACCATATTTGTGCCCTTTCTCCCCAACTCCCAAATGCATCTTCACTGACCACCAATCCCCACCCAAGAACGCTGGGTATCCCTCAAGAGGAAGGGGCCCTCTCAGATATCCAAGGAAGCCACTGGCTGCCCTATCTATCAATCAGAATAGAGCTGGAAGGGACCTTGGAGGTCTTCTAGCCCAACCCCTTGCTCAATCAGGAGACCCTATCCCATTTCAGATAGGTGGTTGTTCAGTCTTTTCCTAAGAACCTCCAGTGATATGAAGCATCCACAACTTCTGATGGCAAACAGTTCCACTGGTTAATTGTTCTCACTGTTAGGAAGTTTCTCCTGAATTCCAGGTCGCTTCTCTCCTTGATCAGTTTCCACCCAATGTTTCTTGTCCTGCCTTCTGGTGCTTTGAAATAAAGTTGACCCCTTCTTTCTTTGGGGCAGCCCCTCAAATCCTGGAAGGCTGCTATCATGTCTCTCCTAGTCCTCCTTTTCTCTAGACTGGCCATAGCCAAATCCTGAAGCCATTCTTCGTATGTTTTGGCCTCCAGGCCTTTAATCTTCTTAGTTGCTCTTCTCTGCACTTTTTCCAAAGTCTCAACACCTTTTTTGCAAAGTGGTGGCCAACACTGCCTGCAGCATTCCAGGTGTGGCTTCACCAAGGCCCTGATATCCATCCCCAGCTCTTCGCAGCCCAAGCTCACAAGATCAAAGTGAGGAACAATGATGGCTAATGAAAAGCCAGCCGGTGCCGCACAGAACGGGAGCGGACGTCAGCGTGATGAGGTGAGCACGCAATTCATCTCAAATGCCAGCAGGGCCATGCCAGCAGGGGCAGCCAGGCGGATCCTGGCATGTGGAAGCCAAATAGAGGCCAGGTTGGCCCGCACCCAAGAAATGTCCTGGCCTTTGTTTTAAAAAACACCCAAAACTTCACTTGCCATCTCTATTCACTCTTTGTTTTCTCACCCAAGGCCTGTTGTAATTGTACAATCCAACCCCTTGCCCTGGGTGGGAGTTTAAGGGTCCCAGATAGATGGCTACCCAGGCATTATTGTAACCCACCTGAGAAGGGATAACCTGACTTTATGTCAGGTGTGACTGTTAGCCATAACCATGGAAGAAAGAGAAGGGGAGGGAAGGATAGGAAAGGGGAAGGGGAAGGGGAAAGAGAGGGGGAGGGAAGGGAGGGAAAGGAAGGGCAGGGAAGGGAAGGGGAGAGGGAGGGCAGGGGGAGGGAGAGGGAGGGAAGGGAAGGGAAGGGAAGGGGGAGGAAGGAGAAAAGAAGGAAGGAAAGGAAGAGGTAGGGAGAGAGAGGGAGGAGAAGGAAGGAAGGGAAGGAGAAAGGAGGGAAGGGGAGAGAAGAGGAGAGGGCAAGAAGGGGAGAGAGGAGGGGAGGGGATTGGTCTAGAAGACTTTGAAGACCATTCCAACTGCCATTCTGAGGACTATCTATATTTTATACTTCGATAAAACTAATAAAACTTTGAAACCACCAAGAAAACCAACCAGCCTCTATTGTCTTCGAACAGATAAAAAGCCCCTCTGGGAAAAAAAAGAAACCTGCTTTCAAACCTGCGGCTCCAGCTTATTCTTCAGCCCTGAACGGCCTTCTCCTTCTCCCCTTCCTCCACCCTCCTTCCTTCCGGCTGGACCGAGAGACCATATCGCAAGCCATGGACTGTCACAGATTTCGGTTTATTTGCCAACTTCGGCCACTTAAAACCCCCTTTTTTGGGCAAAAAGCCTTCTGCAGGGATTCCAAGGCAGGACCAGCTCGGGGTCCAGGAAGAGTCGCAAAGTCTGAGCTCCTGAACATTTTGGGTGGCGGGGGGGAATCAGTCCTTCATAGCCAGAGCGTTCCTGCGTTGCATCATGTTCTTCACAGTGGGTTTCATGACACCTGTCAGGGCCATCCATCGTTTGCCCTTCCGGAGGCCTTTGATGTCAGACAAAGCCTGCATCTGTTGGGCTTCTGCCAAAACATCGGGGATTTGGGGACTGATCAGCGGATGAAGGTCCGTGTACTGGATGCAGTGGTAGATCCGCGGCTGAGGAAAGAAAACGTGGTTACGTCTGCATGGTCAGACCTGCAGCAACTTCAACCCCTAAAGCCAAAGGTGCCTTTTTATTCTTTTTTTTTTTTAATATTTAAAAAAAAAACAATAAAAAAACATACTGTGATGACCCAGGGCATGACGCAAAAATAACAAAGTCACAATAGTAGAATAAATTCCCTTTAATGTCTCCAATTTGGCCCCAATGCCCAATTGTCCTTGGGCAGATATCAAACTCTTCAAAAAAAACAGTCTACAAAGGGCAGAAATGCAGTCCAAACCCAAAGTAAAGAAATTTAAAAAAACAACAACACAAACCACACTGAAGTAATTTACACGGCAAGCCGGGATGATAAATTGCAGACTTTCAAAGGATAATGCAGCATCCACAGTTGGAAGGATGCCAATAAGCCTTGACAAAGATAATGCACATTTTGCTTCCAGCAAGGAGCTGTGTCCAAACGCCACACTTATATCCTGCTCTCCCAGCTGCAACTAATGAAAAGGATCAGGGCCCTTTTCTCTCCCATAAGCCACGTTGCTCCCTTCTCTGTTCCTTCCTGCATGCCCTAGGATGAAGAAGGGGTGGCCCTGAGTCTTCCTCTGAACTCCTTTTCCCTTGTTCTACCTCTTCCCTGCTTTGCCCAGCCAGACTATGCCCTTCCCCAGTTTCCCCCACAGCCACTGGAGCCACACTCCCACTCCCTGTCATCTGCTCAATCTCCTTCTCAGAATCAGACTCTAACAAGGGCATGACATATATTTCCATTCATTGCAGCATATTTGTAGTAGTGTTCACTCACTTTGATATATTCTTAAGTATATAGAATTTTACTAAATATCATTACAATTATTTTACATTGGATTTATGTCATATTTTCATATATTTATGTGGTCATTTACATATTCATACATAAGTATACAGTTATGCCTATTCACGCCAAATTATGTCATCACACCATAACCTTTCATTTCATCTCTCTGTTTTGTGTCTACCTTGCAGCCAATGACACCATAAATTCCAAATTTCGTACTACTCTTTTTCAAGAGGCAACTGGACTTCTTGGTTTTTCTTTGAAGATTCTTCTTATCCAAGAAGCTTCTCCAGCTCTGACTGGATGGTGGGGAATGGAAGGATTTATCCTCCTTGCAAGCAGATGGTCATTTGCATCCTTTTAAAGGGTTGTTGAGGCCACTTGGGGGTTTATCTGTGTCCTAAGGGTCACCTGAGTGGTGAAAATGGTTCCTGTAGACTGCAATTTTTTCTTTTGGAAATCCACTCCTACAACCACACCATTTCAAGGGTGTTCATCCCAAATTGTATAGCTAAAAGTCTGTAGATATTCTCCGTCCTCCAGGCCAGGATTGTCCCATAGACATTTTGTGTCTCATCCAAGGAGCTTCTTCAGCTCTGATTGGATGGTGAGGAATCAAGGGATTTATACTCTTTGCAGATAACCGGTCATTTGCACCCTTTTAGAGGGTCGTTGAGGCCACCTGGAGGTTTATTTGTGTCCTCAGGGTCACCTGAGTGGTGCAAAAGGGTGTGCAGCCTTCTTCAGATCTGCACACGTCTCACTGCATTATGCTGTGTACCCAAGCAGGGGTGGGATTCTACAGGTTCGCACCTATTCGCTAGAACCAGTTGTTAACATTCGAAGCAGTTCGGAGAACCGGTTGTTAGAAGAAATTACTGGACTAATCCTGTAAGGAAGGCAGGAAGGAAACATTCTGGTGTTGCTTACAGAAACTGCCTCTCTGTTAACCCTTATTACATTCTTGGCAGGATTTTACTTCCTGTCTCAGAAACTTCTCTAGAGTTTTTTTCCCCTCCTTTGCTGGTACTTTGCTTGTGTGGAGAGACCATTCAAATTTACAATGGCACTGAAAAAAATGATTTATGACCATTTTTCACACTTACGACTATTGCAGTATTCCCACAGTCATGAGAGGCAAGGCGAGGCGAGGAGATACATGCCTGAATGTAAGTGATATTGAGTTGGCCACACCCAGCCAGTCACATGACCAGCAAGCCACACCCACAGAACCAGTTGTTAAAAAAATTAAATCCCACCCCTGACTCCAAGGATATAACACCTGGACACAAACTGAGCAATATCGTATATGCAGTACAATGCAGTGAGATGTGTGCAGATCTGTACATTGGTGAAACAAAACAGCCACTTTACAAATGCATGGCGCAACATAGGAGAACAAATGCATCAGGATGAGATTCAGCTGTCCATCTGCATTTCAAAGACAAAGGCAGTTCTTTTGAAGACAGCAAAGTGTGTGTTTTGGACAGAGAGGACCAGTTTTTTGGAAGAGGGGTCAAAGAGGACATCTATGTCCAAACTGAATAGCCCTCTTTCAAGAAAGGGGGAGGGATACAACACCATCTTCCTCCAATCTACAACACAGTCCTTTCAGCAGTTCCAGGAAGGCTCCACACATACATTTGCACCACTCAAGTGACCCTAAGGACACAGACAAACCACCAAGTGGCCTCAATGACCCTTTAAAAGGATACAAATGACTAGCTGTCTTGCAAGGAATGTAGATCCTTCCCTTCCCCACCATCCAGTCAGAGTTGAAGAAGCTGCTTGGATGTGAAGTTAAACTCCTTCAAAGAAAAAGGGCCTGTAGGGCCAACAAGGAATAATGGATGGAAACTGAACAAGGAGAGATTCAACCTGGAAATAAGGAGGAATTTTCTGACAGGGAGAACAATCAACCCATGGAACAGAAGCTGCCTTCGGAAGTTGTGGGAGCTTCATCCCTGGAGGCTTCCAAGAAGAGACTGGACTGCCATCTGTCAGAAATGGTGCAGGGTCTCCTGTTTGGGTGGGTGGAGGGTGGGTGGAGGATTAGATGACCTACAAGGTCCCTTCCAACTCTGATTATCTGTTAAAATCTGTTAAAAAACTAGAAAGTCCAGTTGCCTCTTGAAAAAAAAAAACACTTTTGGAACAACCATGACCTAGATGACTGAGAATCTATACAGACTCATAGCTATTGTACAATTTGGGATGAACTCCCTTGGAATGGTTTGGGAGTAGGAATGGATTTACAGAGGGAAAAATTGCATACAGGAACCATTTGCACCATTCAGGGGACCCTGAGGACACAGATAAACCCCCAAGTGGCCTCAACTACTCTCTAAAAGGAGGCAAATGACCAGCTGCCTACAAAGAGTACAAATCCTTCCCTTCCCAACCATCCAGCCAGAGCTGAAGAAGCATCTTGGATGAGAAGTGAAACATCTTCAAAGAAAAATCAGAAAGTCCAGTTGCTTCTTGGAAAAGCTCCTTTGGGAGAAATGTCTTTAACAAATCCAAGTTCAGAGGGCATCAACAATCCCACACTTATCCTCCTCCTCCTCTTCAGTCCCACTTCTTATCAACACTGATGACAGTACCTAGTTTGGTAATGAAATATCTTCAAGGAAATGTCCAAACTCAGAAAGCACAAATAACCCCACAGTTATCTTCCTCCTCCTCCTCCGCCGCCGCCTCCTCCTCCACACATCTCACTCCCTCCTATCACTGATGATAGTACCTGGTGTGGTAACAAAATGTCTGCAAAAAAACCAGCCAAGATCACCAAAGGATTCCAAAATCTAATCACAAACCTAACATTCAGTAGCAACAAAACCCCAAACTCTAAAACTCAACCAGAAATGATATCTGGAAGCTTTAACACAGCGGCCTCCAAACTTGGTAAGTTTAAGACTTGTGGACTTCAACTCCCAGAATCCCTGAGCTAACATGGCTGGAGGAGGAATTCTGGGAGTTGAAGTCCACAAGTCTTAAAGCTGTTTCAAGTTTGAAGACCCCTGGTTCAAAGGATCACATCCACACCTGCTCTCAAATTCAATCTCCACCAATATGATGGGTGAGTCAGCATCAACATCCCCAGATAGCAGGGCCAGTGGCTGGTTGGTTGGTTGGTTGCCCTCTCTCAGAGGTCTCCAAGTCTTAAAGCTGTCAAGTTTGAAGACCCCTGATCTACAGTATCTATCTCCATCTCTATCGATCTATGTATCTATCTATCTATTCAAAGTGTCTCCAAACTTGGCCACTTTAAGACTTGTGGGCTTCAACTCCCAGCATTCCTGAGCTAACATGACTGGAGGAGGAATTCTGGGAGTTGAAGTCCACAAGCCTTAAAGCTGTCAAGGTTGAAGACCCCTGGCTCAAAGGATCAATCACATCCACACTTGCTTTCAAATTCAACCTCCACCAATATGATGGGTTAGTCAACATCATCATTCCCAGATAGCATGGCCATTGGCTGGCTGGTTGGTTGGTTGTTCTCTCTCTCAGTGGTCTCCAAACTTGGCCACTTTTAGACTTGCGGACTTCAACTTTCAGAATTCTCCTGCCAGCTATGGAGAATGAGCTATGCTCCATAGAGCTATGCTGGCTGGAGAATTCTGGGAGTTGAAGTCCACAAGTCTTAAAGGGGCCACATTTGGGGACCCCTGCCTTAGCAGATGGTGGGATGAGGTCCCTCCCACTCCAGAAGTTGACTCATGTGAGCTGCAGATCCTCAGGTGAGGTGTAGAAACCTTTGTTCAAGCCTCCCTTTTCTCTGCTCACCTGGTCCTTGTTGGCCACTGAAGCCTTCACCTCTGGAAGCTGCTTCAGCAAAGGCCGGCGGGCTTTGTGCTTATAGGCGTAGCCCAGAATGTCACTTTTCTGCAGGTGGGCAGATAAATCAAGGAGGTTACTCATGATTCACCACATTCAAAGAAGAGCAACCAGGAAGATTAAAAGCCTGGAGACTTTTTGCTCACCATGATGTAAAAAAGAGGTTGAGATTCTAGAAAGAGTGCCGAGAAGAGCAACAAAGAGGATGAGGGGACTGGAGGATAAAAGGTATGAAGAACGGTTACAGGAACTGGGCTTGGATGGTCTAGTGAAGAGAAGGACCAGGGGAGACAGGAAAGCATCTTCCAATATCTCAGAGACTGCTGCAAAAAAGAGGGAGTCAAGCTATTCTCCAAAGCCCCTGAAGGCAGGACAAGAAGCAATGGATGGAAACTAATCAAGGAGAGAAGCAACCTGGAACTAAGGAGAAATTTCCTGAGAGTGAAGACAATTAACCAGTGGAACAACTGGCCCCTAGAGGTTGTAAATGCTCCCACACTGGAAGTTTTTAAGAAGAGATTGGATAGCCATCTGTCAGAAATGGTGTAGGGTTTCCTTCTTGGGCAGGGGGTTGGACTAGAACTGGGGTTGCCAACCTTTTGGATCTCAGGGACCACCAAACTCATAATTTTAAATCCTGTGGACCACTGATATGAATTTTGACTGACAGTGGCTTGCTGACGTTGGTGGGAGAGAGAGAGGGAGAGAGAGGGAGGGAGGGAGGGAGGGAGGGAGAGGGAGGGAGGGAGGGAGAGAGAGAGAGAGAGAGATCTAATCTTGGAGGGCTGGCTCTGATGTTCTCTCTCTCTCTCTCTCTCTCTCTCTCTCTCTCGCACACACACACACACACACATAGGTCCCTCATATACCCCCACCCCCTCCAAGGCAGCCACATTCCTAACCTGCTTTTCAGCTCCATTCTCAGGGGGGGAGAGGGAGAGAGAAATGGTATCCTGCGATCCCAAATAAAGAATGATCAATCAGTAGGAAAATGGGGTGGGGGGTTTTCCTGCAGACTTTTTGGGGGATTTTCCCAGGGTCTCTGTCTGCAGAGTAGGTAAGTAGGTAGGTAGGGATAGAGAAATATAGACATAGATAGACATTGACATAGATAGATGATATAGGAGAGAGAGAGATGTTAGATTAGAGAGAGAGATGAGATAGATAGATAGATAGATAGATAGATAGATAGATAGATAGATAGA
>BLBF01000069.1:1445200-1464671 GCA_015471245.1 Laticauda colubrina
AGATAGATAGATAGATAGATAGATAGATAGATAGATAGATAGATAGATAGATAGATAGATAGATAGGCAGGCAGGCAGGCAGGCAGGCAGGCAGGCAGGCAGGACTCACCTGTCCAGAGTCTTCCCACTTCTGAAAGGAAGCCTCAATTTGCTCATCGTTATATCGAGTCATCCACATCTCTTTCTGGATGAGATCTTGCATCTTCTCCACAGCATCAAGGCTGAGGGAGGACTTGGGGCTCAGCAAGTCCATCAGAAGGGACTGCTGTTTCCTCTGCTGGCTCAGGGTCTTCACAATTTTGCGGGTGCTCCTGTGGGAGACCAAAAAGAAGGGAGGAATGCACCCTGAGCACCTCCAGGTGGTCCCATAGAATTGAGAACATCGAAACCTAAGTCCAGAAGGGACCTCAGAGTTCTTCTAATCCAATCTCTCTGCACAAGGCAGGAGACATTATACCATCTTGGTCAATTGGTGGTTCAATCTCTCCTTGAAAACCTCCAGTGATGGAGCACCCACCAGAGAGAGAGGTTGTGACTCTGGAAAGAGGGCAGAGAAGAGCAACCAGGAGGATTAGGGGACTGGAAACTAAAACATATGAAGATGGTTGCAGGAACTGGGCCTGGCTAGTCTAGGGAAGAGAAGGACCAGGAGGGACATGATAGCAGTCTTCCAGTATCTGAGGGGCTCCCCAGAGAGGAGGAGGAAGGGGGTCAAGCTGTTTTTCAAGGCACCTGAAGGCCAGACAAGGAACAATGGATGAAAAATGAACAAAGAGATTCAACCTGGAAACAAGGAGAAACTTTCTGACAGTGAGAACAATCAACCCATGGAACAGAAGTTGCTTTCAGAAGTTGTGGGAGCTTCAACACTGGAGGCTTTCAAGAAGAGATTGGACTCCCATCTGTCAAAAATGGTGTAGGGTCTCCTGCTTGGATTGGGGATTGGACTAGATGACCTCCAAGGTCCCTTCCAACTCTGATTATATGTTATCTGGTTGTCTACATCTCGTCCAGAAACAAGGAAAGATTCAACTTGGATATAAGGAGAAATTTTCTGACAATGAGAACAATCAACCCATGGAACAGAAGCTGCCTTTAGAAGTTCTGAGAGTTTCATCACTTGAGACTTTCAAGAAGAGATTGGGCTGCCTTCTGTCAGAAGCAGTGTAGGGTCCCCCACTTGGACGGGGGGGTTGACTAGATGACCTATAAGGTCTCTTCCAACTCTGATTATCTGATCTGATTATCTGAGCTATTCTATACTTGTACATTTATATACTTATGCATTATGAACCAAGTGATCCATTTACTCACTCCCAGTGGGGTTGCCGGCCCTCATTGAGAACTTTGAGGGTGTGTAGGGAGGCCACATGACGGATTTCCTCTGGGACTTCTGCTGGAATTAAGTGTGATATCTCCAGACTCCATAACGATTGTCCAAAGGTTCCTAAGAGTCAATCCAGAAACAAACTTTTTTTTTTTAGTATAACATTTTTATTGGGTTATAAAATAAAATAAGATACAAAATACGATAGTAAATATGAGAACAGAGGCTGTGGGTGATGCACACAAGTGAGTTTAGTCAGTGGATGACATCCCCCCCCAAAATAAGACCTGGTGCTTTTTTGGTGGCAAAAAAAATATGAGACAGGATCTTATTTTAGGGGAAACATGGTGCTTCCAACATTCATTTCACACCAGATGTAGAAACAGATTAACACAATTGGAATGGACCTTGTAGGTCATCTAGTCCAACCCCCGGTCCAAGCATTGTTAGATACCAATGATATAACCCAGAAACAAACTTAAGTGGACATCCAGAACAGAATTCTAGCATCACAGCTTCCTGTTGATGTTCCACACCTGACAATCACAACCCGGAAGCGTCTTCAAAACAAAACCTTTTGACTTTCGGTTTGAGCTCCTTCGCTGACAGACCAAAACCATGATCGTGCACAGTTTCAATCCGTGCTCACCGCCGGAGCGCCCTGAGCCAGCTGGTTTTGGGGCTAAGTCACCCCATAGAGATGGTGAAGAGAGGGGAGACTTCCAGCAGGATTGAGGAGAGCCAAATCTCTCCTGCTGAGCTGGCCATTTCTCCCTTTCCCGAAGGTGGTTGCAGCGGTGGTCAGAAATGGCCGCCACAAAGAAGAACTGAACTGGAATGTGCAGCAGGAAGATAAGAAGAGAAAGTCTTGGTTGACCGGGTTAAACTGCAAAAGCAACAACGTAAGGTACCCTGGAATTTAAACAACAAAAAAAATAACATTGTTCCCAAAGAAGATTTTGAAGCAGCGAAGGAGAGAGGGAAGGGAAAGGATTTGGTTTTTTTTCTCTTCCCTTCCCTATACTGACAGCTGAGAGACATAAGCAAGAAATTGAAAAAAAAATCCACTTTGACATCAGTAGGCATTTAAGCTGAAAATAAAATGTCAAGGGGATAATAAAGATTTCTGGATACTTAAAAGCTTTTAAAAGCAGGAAAGGAGAGAAAAAGAATAAAAGGGCAGGATCTGGAAAAATGGAGGAGACTGTCTGGAACTAAAAGGAATTTACAGTGAAACCTCAACAAGATTTTTAAAAGATACATTTTGACTGAAATTTGGCAACAAAATATTAGAAGCACAGGAAGAGAAAGTGAAAAAAAGAAGCAAGAAAAAACATCTTTGGATTATTTGGATTACTTGGTGATCTTTGGATATTGGTTATTGCATTTAAATGACTAAAATCAATCTGGTGGTTGTTTAAAGCTGTTTAAAAAGGCTCCACTTTTAGAAGAACTGAAAAAGGAACTTAAAAAGTACAAAGAAGATGCACAAGAAGGGAGAGGTTCTTTTGGCTTCGTATTTCTATTATTATTATTACTATTACTATTACTATTACTATTACTATTATTATTATTATTATTATTTTATTCTAGAAAAAAAACATTTATTTGACATACATTTAAAACAGACAAATCAACACACACACACACACACACACACACACACACATATCAAACAAACTCCAAGTCCAATAAACACAGACCAAGACTCCCAACCAATCAGGATGTAGAAAAAACATCCTGGCACAGCAGTAGGCTAGCCTCAAATTTAAAACCAACAGCTGTGATAGCCTGACCCACATACAAACTCCATCCAGAAGCATCTGATGATGGCAGATGAGATTCTGCTGAAACGTTGCTACAACTTTAAAAGCATTACAATGACATGGGATAATACCCGAAGGAAGCTGAGCTGCATTCATGTAAGTACCCGCGAAAACTTAAAAAAAACAAATAGATAGATAGATAGATAGATAGATAGATAGATAGAGATAGATATAGATATAGATATAGATATAGATATAGATATAGATATAGATATAGATATAGATATAGATATAGATATAGATATGTAGATATAGATATGTAGGTATAGATATATAGATACACACACACACACACACACACACACACATAGATTTTACAGCGTATATTGAACAATGGTTAATTTTTTTTTCTTTATTTTTATCATTGATGTGATCTGCCTTGTTACAATAACTCCTTCGTTCTTTTAATGTTTTAATTTTAATTTTAATTTCTCTATATAGTTTATAATTAAATGCACATCTTCTGTCATTTCCAAAACCGTATCCAAATATCAAATATTACCTTTTATTTTAAGGTCCTGTCACACTGCCCAACGGATGCAAAACGTTTGTAAAAAGGACACAGCGGACGAGAAAAATGTGCCATCCGTTGTTATCCGCTCTCAAAAGGGGCGAAAATTTACATAACCAGAGCGGATAACACGGAAAGGAACGGACGCGGGGAGGACGCAGAGCGGATGGAAAGTGGATGCGGAACGGAAGCCCAGCGGATGGAAGTGGATGAGAGTAGATGGCACATCCACAAGGCTTCCGGGGGACCTCAGCAAAGCGGACGCGGAATGGATGAAGCGGATGCAGAGCGGACACCGAACGGATGAAGCGGATGCACAGCGGATGAAGCGGATGCACAACAGAAGCCTAGTGGATGCACAGCTGAAGCCTAACGGATGCTGAGCGTTAATTGCGCATGCGGGGAGGATGCATTGTGTAAGCCCCGCGGATATAAAGGGAAGCAGCTCGGAAGCAGGTCACCATTCGGAGGAAAGACCTGCTGCCGGACACATTGACTGCCTTGCCTGCCCTGCCTGCATGCCTGCCTGTAAGCCTTGCTGCAAGCTTTGCTGCCAGCCTGCCTCCCAGCCTGCCTCCCAGCCTGCCTCCCAGCCTCCTGGCCAACCTCCCTGCCAGCCTTGCTGTCTGCCTGCCTGCCTGCCAGCCTTGCTGCAAGCCTGCCTTCCAGCCTCCCTGCCACCCAGTCTGCCTGCCAGCCTTCCTGCCAGCCTTCCTGCCAGCCTTGGTGCCTGCCTGCCTGCCTGCCTGCCTTGGTGCCAGCCTTCCTGCCAGCCTTGGTTCCTGCCAGCCTCCCTGCCAGCCAGCAACCCCACAACCATGGGGAAGAAGAGAAAGCCTCAGCCATCTGCTGCCAGCCCTGGCAAGAGGGACAGGGCCACCCTCCCACCCCCTGGCCCTGACTCTGCTTCTGCTGGGGCTTCTGTAGCACGGGCTCACTCTTTTGGGGCTGGGGCTTCTGCTGCTTCTGCTTCTGGAGGAGCTGATGATGCTGCTTATGGCGGTGGTGCTTCTGCTCGTGCTTACTCTGCTGATTCTGCACCCCAATGGTGCTTCAGACCAGCACCCCAGTACCAGCCACCTCCACAGCACCTGGACCCTTCACCCCTGAGACTGAGCACACCTCCGAGTGACCAAGAGGAGTGCCAGAGACTGGCTGGCTGGCTACCTGTGGACTTTATTTGGACACTTGACTTGGGTCATTTTTCTTTTACAGCTTGTTGTTAATAAAGTCTATCTTTGATTCACACACTCGCTTCATTTCTTTTTTTTAATAAAGTCTTGGTGGAAACTTTTAGAAATGGTTTAAGCCTTTGCATGCTTGTGGGATGGGTTAAGATAGCAGTGGGGTGGGCAGGGATACCTGTGGGATGGGTAATAGCTATGGGATAGATAAACCTCCAGTGCAAGCATAGTGGGACTGTATGGTCCACCCTCCCAGGTGCCACACCTATGGCCCTTCATTATCAATAATAATGTAATAATCATCCACACATGTCAACATAAACACAACTCTTTATTAAATGCCCTGTTCATTGTAGGCCCACCCAACATACATGGCCCAATCTCATCAGTGTGATGAGACAGGCTGAAGGAAGCATCCATTAAGCATCTATCATCCTGTCTTGCCACTCCACCACTCCAGCTGGGGAGTTGCACCAGTGTTTCAGGAGGTTGCACTGCTTCTTCCCTTCACGTGAGGCTCTGTTGGGGCCTTGCACATCCTGAGTGTCTATCAGGTTTTGTCCTTGCCTCCATTCCCCAGGCTCCATGTCCTCATTGCCTTGTTGGAGGTCCACAAGCCTGTTCTGCAACACTGGGTAGCTGGTGCGCATGAGATTGTGCAGGATGCAGCAAGCTTCCACGATCCTCCTCACGGTCTGTGGGCGATGCTGCATGGTGGTGAGAAGTACCTGGAACCTGTTGGCCAGGATGCCAAAGGCGTTCTCCACTACCTGCCTTGCCCTGGACAGCCTGTAGTTGAAGATCCTCTCTTCACGGGTGAGGAGTCTGGAGGTGTAGGGCTTTATGAGGTAGGTTCTGAGGGAGAAGGTGTCATCCCCCACAATGAAGCAGGGCACATCTTGTGTGTCGTTGGGCAGGGGGTCTGGATCTGGGAAGCCCATGATGAGGTTGCGTTCCAGCTCCTCCTTGAGGTCACTGGAGTTGTATACTTGGGCATCTGAAGCTGACCCGTTGCCTGAAGCATCAATGTACATGAACTTGTAGTCAGCATCGACCATGGCGAAGAGGACGATGCTGAAGAAGCCCTTGTAGTTGAAATAAGTGGACCCTGATTTGGCTGGAGCTTTGCAGGCCACGTGCTTGCCATCTATGGCTCCAACGGTGTGGGGGAAGTTCCACCTCTGATACCACTGCTCTGCAACTTTCTTCCATCCTTCTTTAGTGGTGGGGCACTGGAGGAGCTCCTCCATGTATTCTTCAATGATGGCCTCTACCACTTCTCTGACCACAATGCTGATGGTGTTGTGTGGCACCCTCCAGCCGTACTGCATGCTCCTGTAGGTGGTCCCTGAGGCCAGGTGGCGCAAAGTGAGTGCCACCTTGAGCCCAGGTTCCAGGCTGGGCCGGAAGTTGGTGTTTGCCTTGGTCAACCTGGGTCTCAGCTGCTGCACAACTTCGTCAAACATAGCTGGAGGCATCCTCATGAAGTTCTGGAATGCACGAGTGTCTTCGTTCCTGAGCTCCACCATCAGCTTGTTGTACAGTCCGTACTCTGCTCTTCTCCCGATCCATCTTCGGACCCAGGCGCTTCTTGGCCGCCTCTTTTTCTTCCCGTAGTAGAGTTCACAGAGCCTGTAGATGGCTTCGCACTGTTGCAGAACGATGGTGGCTGCCAAAAGGACTTTGTTACGATCCATGGTGGACGTGACTGGATGCTGTGGAAGAGGAAGAGTCAGATGAAGGCTGCAGAGGTCTGCATAGCTGGGCTGCTGGGCTGAAAGTGAGATCCAGGTGAGTTGCTCCCCCTTTTTATAGGCAGTATAGGTTTTCCACTAGGTGTCCCTTTGCATCCTCTAGGCATCCTCTAGACATCCTTAATATCCGAGATAGGTCCCCTCTGCGAACGTTTTTTCCATTTTAAATGCTTTCTTTGTGAGCTGCATCCTCTTTCATCCTTTCTCCATCCGTTCTGCATCCGTTCTGCATCCGTTCTGCATCCGTTCCGCGTCAGTTCCGCTTCCTCCCTGCGTCCGTTTACCGCTGGAGCAGATCGAGTTGCGCGGATGCATAGCGGATGCCTAGCAGATATAGTGGATGCGTAACAGATGCAGAACGGACGCATTGGATACATTTTCCGCGCAAATGTTTTGAGCAGCGCAAAACCTTCTGAGCGGATGAAACGTCAATAGACGGATGCTGGACGGATAGAGAGGAAGCAAAACAGACGCAGTGAGTACAGAACGGAAGCATCGCGTTAACCAATGGATGGTAAGTGTTTTTCTCCATTTTACATCCTCTTTGCATCCGTTCGTGCAGTGTGACAGGGGCTTAACCAATCATACCAAATGTTCCCTTTTTCATAATAGTCACTGTCTTGTTTATTTTTTAACAATTTGGTTAGGTTATCCATCTCAGCACATTCATGTATTTTTTAAATTAACATATCCTCTGAAGGAATGAAAGACAGTTTCCACTTTTGTGCATAGGTTGTTCTGGCCACAGTTATGATGTGCAAAATTAAATATTGACATTTTTTCTCCATGTTTAAATCTATCATACTTAGCAGAAAGGTTTCACTTTTAAATTTTGTTTTGTTATATTTAAAATCCAATTTCTAATATTTCTCCAAAACTTCTGAGCACATAGGCAAGTCTACCACATGTGAAAATAAGTTCCTTGTGCGTAGTTACATTTCCAACAGTTGGGTGGTAGGTTGCGGTACATCTTAGCCAGTCTCACAGGAGGTAAGTGCCAGCAATGAACCATTTTATATCAGTTTTCTTTATACGAGACTGACATGGTTAATTTGTAATTTGTTTACCAGATGTGTTCCCACTTATCTAATTCAATACTATGACCCACATTTTTAGCCCAAATTATCATAGGTTCTGTGACTGTTTCTTCTTCTAATTTTTAATCCAAAAGATATTTATATGTTTTACAAAATGTTTTCTTTTCCTCTCCTAGCCATATTTTATCTAATTCTTGTGGGATCATATTAAAGCCAAATTGTTCTCTATCTTTTTTATAATGGGTTTGTATTTGTGCAAAGGGCCACCATGCTATCTCCTTTCCTTGAATTTGTATTTGGTTCCTATTTTTAAGCTCTCCAGTATCGTATAATAAATCTTTATACCTGACAATATTTTCATAATCCAATAGATTTGAATATATGACAGCTTCCAATGTAGATAGCCACAATGTAAACTTTGGGTAGTGGTTTTTTTTTTTATCTTTCCCCAGATATTGAATAACACATTTCTTACATGGTGTCTTTGGAAATATGAATGTTGTTTAGACTTTCCATCCAACACGAAGGTGTGCCAGCCAAGTTGGAGATCAAAACCTTCTAATACTAATAACCTTCTATTTTCTAATTTAACCCAATCCTTAAGCCAGTTTACTATAGCAGCATCATAATATAATTCAAAATCTGGAAGGCCAAATCCTCTTTTTTTGGCATCCTGTAATAATTTATATTTCACTCTGAGTTTTTTCCTCTGCCATATAAATTTAGATATACATTGGTTGGATTCTACCAATGTATATTCTACTAAAATGTATTTAGATATACATTTGTTTAATTCTACAAAAAAGTTCTTTTCCAACTTGACTGGCACTCTCTGAAACAGGAACAGTTTTGGCAAAATATTCATTTTTACTGTCGAAATACGTCCCAATTTTTGGCTTCGTATTTCAACTCTTAGAAATGGAGATTTGGAACAATGAGAATCAACAAGAAACGCTTGCAGAACAAGAAGATTGGGACAAAGAAGAAGCCATCTTTAATGATCAAGTAATTTTATGTGGGGGGAAAAAAAGGAAAGGGGGGAAAGAGAATGAAAAGTTTAAGATTTGAAAAAACAACCCAAAAAAAGAAGAATAGTTTGAAAAATAAATATAATATTAGAAAGCAGCAGAAGAGGGGATTACAGAAGAGAGAATTAGAAGTGGAGAGATAAGGGGGTAAAAAGGGGAGGGAGAAAAAGAGAGAGAAGAAGGAAAGGAAAAGAAGTTATAAAAGAAAGAAACAAGATATAGAGAAACAGGGAAAAGGTATAGAATTAAAAATATTAAGCCCCTGTCACACAGCACCAAGGGATGGAAAGAGGATGTAAAACGGAGAGAAACAATTGCCATCCGTGGGTTAACGCGATGCATCCGTTCTGTACTCACTGCGTCCCTTTTTCATACTCTCTATCCGTCCAGTATCCGTCTACTGACATTTCATCTGCTCAAAAAGTTTTGAGCTGCACAAAACTTTTTGAGCGGAAAATGTATCCAACGCGTCCGTTCTACATCCGCTACGCATATGGGGAACATCCGTTAGATGTCCGTCGTCATCTGTTACGCGTCCGCTATATCTGCTAGGCATCTGCTGCACATCCGCACAACTCACAACCGCTCCAACGGAAAACGGACACAGGGAGGAAGTGAAACGGACGCGGAACGGACATGCAGTGTTAGAAGCACAGACGTCTGCAGGATGCCTAGAGGATGCAAAAGGACACCTAGTGGAAAACCTATATTTCCTATAAAAAGGGGGAGAAATCACCTGGATCTCACTTTCAGTCCAGCAGCCCTGCAGTGCAGACCTCTTCAGCCTTCATCTGGCTCTTGGTCTTCCACAGCATCCAGACATCTCCACCATGGATCGTCACACACTCCTTTTGGTAGCCACCATCGTTCTACAACAGTGCGAAGCCATCTACAGGCTCTTTTACCTGTTCTACGGGAAGAAAAGGAGGTGTCCAAGAAGTGTCTGGGTCTGAAGATGGATCGCCAGAAGAGCAGAGTACAGATTGTATAACAAGCTGATGGTGGAGCTGAGGAACGAAGACCCTCGTGCATTCCAGAACTTCATGAGGATGCCTTCAGCCATGTTTGATGAAGTTGTGGAGCAGCTGAGACCCAGGTTGACCAAGCAGGGCACCAACTTCTGGCCCAGCCTGGACCCTGGGCTGAAGGTGGCACTGATTCTGCGCCACCTGGCCTCCGGGGCCACATACAGGAACATGCAGTATGCCTGGAGGGTGCCACACAATACCATCAGCATTGTGGTCAGAGAAGTGGTGCAGGCCATCATCGAAGAATACGTGGAGGAGCTCCTCCAGTGTCCCACCACTGAAGAAGGTTGGAGGAAAGTTGCAGAAGAGTGGTATCAGAGGTGGAATTTTCCCCACACCGTTGGAGCCATAGATGGGAAGCATGTGGCCTGCAAAGCTCCAGCCAAACCATGGTCCACTTATTTCAACTACAAGGGCTTCTTCAGCATCATCCTCTTCACCATGGTCGATGCTGACTACAAGTTCATGTACATCGATGCTTCAGGCAATGGGTCAGCTTCAGATGCCCAGGTATACAACACCAGTCACCTCAAGGAGGGGCTGGAACACAACCTCATCATGGGCTTCCCAGATCCAGACCCCCAGCCCAATGTCACACAAGATGTACCCTACTTCATCGTGGGGGATGATGCCTTCTCCCTCAGAACCTACCTCATGAAGCCCTACACTTCCAGATGCCTCACCCATGAAGAGAGGATCTTCAACTACAGACTGTCCAGGGCAAGGCAGGTGGTGGAGAACGCCTTTGGCATCCTGGCCAACAGGTTCCAGGTACTTCTCACCACCATGCAGCATTGCCCACAGACCGTGAGGAGGATTGTGGAAGCTTGATGCATCCTGCACAATCTCATGCGCACCCGCTACCCAGTGTTGCAGAACAGGCTCGTGGACCTCCAACAAGCCAATGGGGACATGGAGCCTGGGGAATGGAGGCAAGGACAAAACCTGATAGACACTGAGGATGTGCAAGGCCCCAACAGAGTTTCACGTGAAGGGAAGAAGCAGCGCAACCTCCTGAAACACTGGTGCAACTCTCCAGCTGGAGCAGTGGAGTGGCAAGACAGGATGATAGATGCTTAATGGATGCTTCCTTGAGCCTGTCTCATCACACTGATGAGATTGGGCCATGTATGTTGAGTGGCCCTACAATGAACAGGGCATTTAATAAAGAGTTGTGTTTATGTTGAAATGTGTTGATGAATGATTACATTGTTATTGATAATAAACAGCCATAGGTGTGGCACCTGGGAGTGTGGACCATACAGTCCCACTATGCTTGCACTGGAGGTTTATCTATCCCACAGCTATTACCCATACCAAAGGTATCCCTGCCCACCCCACTTGTATCCTTACCCATCCCACAGCTATTACCCATCCCACAGGTATCCCTGCCCATCTCACAGATATCCCTGCCCATCCCACTGGCATCCTTACCCATCCCACAAGCATGCAAAGGCTTAAACCATTTCTAAAAGTTTCCACCAAGACTTAATGACTAAAAGAACTGAAGCAAGTGTGTGAAGCAAAGATAATCTTTATTAATAACAAACTGTAAAAGCAAAATGACCCAAATAAAGTGTCCCAAGTAAAGATAAAGTCAACAGGTAGCAACCCAGTCTCTGGCACTCTTCTCAGTCACTCTGAGGCATGCCCATAGTCTCAGGGGTGAAGGGTCCAGATGCTGTGGAGGTGGCTGCTGCTGGAGTGCTGGTTTGAGGTGCCATTGGGGTGCCTGGCCCCGAGAGGACAACAGGGGATGGTGTGTGGAGGAAGCTCTCAGAGAGCTGGATCAGTCCTGGGATGTTGAGAGCCCCTTCCTCCAGGACATGGGGTGTCAGTCTCAAGACCGATGACAGATGTTCTGAGGCCGGACTTGGCTGTGGGGTGGAGGAAGGAGCAGTGTAGTGGGGATGTCTGGTCTGCAAGCGAGTGAGGTGAGGCGTGAGTGGCATCTGTGGCGTTGGTGGAATCTGTGGCGTTGGTGGCATCGGGGGCGTCGGTGGTGTCGGTGGCATTGGTGGCATCAGTGGCATCTGTGGCACCGGTGGCATACGATGAACCTTTGCCTGGACTGGGAAGGGCTGCCTGTGCTGCTGGAACTCCTGGTAGCCATAGCCTTGGTAGGTGAGGGCCTGTGGAAAGCCTTGGAAGGGCTGTGACACCACCTGGGGTGGAGGAGCAGACCTGGACTGGGTCGGAGCAGGTTCAGCTGGGCCTGGAGGGTTGTGCAGAAGACTGGTGATTCTGTCCTTTGTCACCTGGTACTGTGATTCGGACATGTCCATGAGGGTCTGGTTGACATAGGTGAGGAAGGGCTTGCGGTTTGAGGATGGTATGTCGGTGTGTACCAGCTGAGAGAGGAGATCTACGCTGCTTCTGATGGTGTCCCTGATCTCCAGCAGGACAGTGTGGCTCTGCCCCTCCAGTCTGGTTCTCTGCCTGCTTTCTGTGGAGGTGGAGCTGGGAGTGGATGTGGGTTGGTCTCTGGTGGAAGTGCCCTCTCCTTGCTCCCACTGTGTCAGGGGGTCCTCCATGCACTCCGCCATGGGGAGTGCAGCTGTCGGGGGGGGGGGGTCTCCATCGTGGGACACTCCACAGATACCTGCCTGGACACAGGAGCTGACTCTTGGCCAGAAGAGGACTGGCTCTCTGTGGGCTGCCTGAGAGAGAGGGTTGTCAGAGGGGCTGCTCCTCAGTGGCGGATCTCACCCTCCAAGAAACTGCACTTGGCCATCACGTAGGTCTCCTGGTCGGTGAGCTTGACCATGGCCTGGCCAGATTTCTTGAGGTGCAGCTTCCCGTACCAGGTGTGCATGTGCTTCCACCACCTGAGGAGGACCTCTGAAGTGTAGCCCAGGCTCTCCGCCTTCTCTCTCCAAGCCGCCTGCTTCCTCTTGGTGTCTCGATAGAGCCTGTGTCCCTTCCGCCAAAGATACTCGTTCTCCCTCAGCCATTCGAGCACCTCATCCTCATGTTCCTCTTCGATGGAGTATTGCCTCCTCTCCCATTCTCACGTATGCCTCTTCCTCCCTCTGGCAGGGCCATCTGGGCCCTCATCAGAGGGGCTTTGAGGTTCTAGGGGCTGCTCCACCACACCACCACCACCAGCAGCAGCAACAACAACAGTAGCAGCAAAAGCAGCACCAGCAGCACCAGCAGCACCAGCAGGACCAGGATCAGCAGCAGCAGAGTTAGCACCAGCAGCACCAGCAGCACCAGCAGCAGCAGAGTAAGCACCAGCAGCAGCAGAGTAAGCACCAGCAGCACCAGCAGAACCAGGAGCACCAGCAGGACCAGGAGCACCAGCAGGACCAGCAGGACCAGGAGCAGCACCAGCAGAGTAAGTACCAGCAGAAGCACCAACACCAGGAGCAGCGCCAGCAGAGTAAGCACCAGCAGAAGCCCCAGCACCAGGAGCAGCGCCAGCAGAGTAAGCCCCAGCAGAAGCCTCAGCACCAGGAGCAGCGCCAGCAGAATAAGCACCAGCAGAAGCCCCAGCACCAGGAGCAGCGCCAGTAGGAGCCCCAGCAACAGAAGAGTCAGCCCGAGCAGCAGAAGCCCCAGCAGAAGCAGAGTCAGGGCCAGGGGGTGGGATGGTGGCCCTTTTCCTCTTGCCAGGGCTGGCAGCAGATGGCACAGGCTTCCTCTTCTTCCCCATGGTTGTTGGCTGGAGCTGTGTCTGGCAGCAGGTCTTTCCTCTGAATGGTGACCTGCTTGCGAGCTGCATCCCTTTATATCCGCGGGGCTGATGCAATGCATCCTCCCCGCATGCGCAGTGAACGCTTTGCATCCGCTAGGCATCCGCTAGGCTTCCGTGATGCATCCCTGTATCCGCTCGGCATCCACTCGGCATCCGTTCCTTCTGTTGCGCGTCCGCTTCGCTGTCCTCCCCCGGAAGCCCTGCGGATGTGCCATCCGCTTCCATCCACTAGGCTTCCATGGAGCATCCACTTTACATCCTGGCTACATCCTCCCCCCCTCCGTTCCTTTCCGTTGTTGTCCACTCTGCTTATGCAAATTTGGGGCACTTTTGAGAGTGGATAACAACGGATGGAAAATTTTCTCGTCCGCTATGTCCTTTTTACATACGTTTTGTATCCGTCGGCCTATGTGACAGGCCCTTAAGCCTGTTTAGAGATAATGGATGAAAACTTAATTGTAAAAGGGATTCTGCAAAGGTACATAAGATAGCATGGTTATATTACAAATAGAAATAATTTTAGAAAATATGATTAAAATGATGGATAAAATATCGTAATCTAGTGGAATGTTTGTGAATAAATAAATGAAATAAAGTGAATGAGAGAATTAAATTTGGTAAGGATGGGAACATTTTAATTATTATTAATGATTTATAAAATATAAGTGAAGAGAAATATGGGGGGAAAAAAGAATTAATGATGGAAAGTTTACAAGTGTTCCCAAGGAAGTATGATATTTAATTGAAAAGAAATGTTAAAGATGTTAAGATTTTAATGAATATTAATGATAGAATTAATTTGAAATGGAATGAGTGTTTTATTTACATACATTAATGAATATTAATGATAGAATTAATTTGAAATGGAATGAGTGTTTTATTTACATATATATATATATGTAATCATTTTTTAAGAATATAGTGTGTATTTTAAGAATGTACCAAGCAGAATTCAATTGGAAATTATGTATTATATTGAATGTTATAATCTTAAAAGTATACATTGAAGCTTAAATAAGAGTTGAATGGATAAAATTAAAAGATATAAAGGTGTCATACTCCAATTAGTAACTACAGGGGAAAATTTGTTTAATGAGAAAAGATAATGTGAAATTGAAACAGGACAGACAAAAGTATAATGATTTGAATTGAGATGAGATAATCAAAATAAAGTTGAGAAAATTAAAAGAGGGGAAAAACTATGTAAAAAATGAAAAACAGTAATAAGATATGGAATAGAACACAAAAAAGAGCATGAAATTGAGTTTGTGTCTGTATGAAGAACCCAGGACCATGCTATTTTCAAAAAAAGTGAAAATGGTGAAAATGCTACAATTATCTGCTGCAGATAGGCAAGAGGGAGAGAAGAGGAGATTTGTAAGCTCAGGGATAGACCATGGGGTCCTTGGTTTTCTTACAGATATTTCATGACCCAACTAAGGGATGCATGAGGAGGAGGAAGAGGAGGAAAAAAGGAAGAAAGGTCTGGGAGGTCCTTGATGCTCTCAGATCTTGGTGGGTTTCTTGCAGATGTTTCCTGACCCAACCAGGGAACATCATCACTGGTGGAAGGAACTGAGGTTTGAAGAAGAGGAGAGGAAGAAGAAGAGGAAGAGGAAGAACCAGTGGCCAACCCAGATTCGCTCCTGCAACATTATCCTGGGACATGTATTTGTTGGCTCCGTCGATCTCGGGAGATCATGGAAAATTCGCATCATGGAAATGGACATGAAATGTGCTGAGTCTGTGGTGGAACCGCTCTCGTCCTTTGCATTCTGTGTGACCGTTTTTCTCGCCATCAGATATTTCTTCTTTCCTCAGCTGCCTTGATGATGTTCCTGGTGGCTGTTCGCCAACCTTGGCGATTTGAGGCCATGGTCTCGAGCTGAGAGGGGTTGAATCCACCAGCTTTAAGATCTCGCTTGCAGACGTCCTTGTAGCGGAGAGCTGGGCGTCCAATACGCCTTGTGCCGGTGGCAAGCTCTCCAAAAAGCATGCTTTTAGGTATATGGTCGTCGTCCATGCGGATGACATGGCCCAACCAACGCAGGCGTCTTGCTATCAGCAAGGCATACATACTTGGTAACCCTGCCTTGGCCAGGACGTCATCGTTGGTTATATGATCTTGCCAGGTGATACGAAGGAGTCTGCGGAGGCAACGAAGGTGAAAGGCGTTCAGCCTGCGCTCCTGATGAGAGTAGAGTGTCCATGCTTCACTGCCATAGAGGAGGGTACTCAAAACAACTGCCCGATAGACTTGCATCTTTGTGTTGGTAGTCAGCATAACATTGTCCCACACTCTTTTTTTCAGGCGGGCCATTGCTGCTGCTGCCTTGCCAATCCTAGCGTTCAAATCAGAGTCAAGAGAGAGGTTGTTCGCAAGTGTAGAACCGAGATAGGTGAATTTTTCTACCATCATGAGGGTGTGTTCGCCAATGGAGATGCTTGGAGCACCACTGACATCCTGGCACATAACCTCTGTTTTCTTCAGACTAATGGTTAGTCCAAACTTGTTGCATGCAACTGCAAAGCGGTCAATAAGTCACTGCAGGGCCTCCTCTGAGTGTGCAGCAAGGGCGGCATCATCTGCAAAAAGTAATTCTCTGATGAGGACTTTCATAACTTTCGTTTTGGCTCACAGACGCACGATGTTGAATAATCCACCGTTGCTCCTGGTGCGTATGAATACCGTCATCAGACTCGTCAAATGCATATGAGAGGAGTAAGGAGAAGAATATTCCAAAGAGTGTAGGGGCAAGAACGCATCCCTGTTTGACACCGTTTTTGATTGGGAAGGGTTCAGAGCACGACCCACCGAATTGGACAGTCCCATTCATGTCATCATGAAAAGACACGATCATTCTCAGAAGCTTGGGGGGGCATCCAATGCGCTGGAGGAGGGCAAACAGTCCATCTCGACTGACCAAGTCGAAGGCCTTGGTTAGGTCTATGAAGGCGAGATAAAGCGGCTGTCTCTGCTCACGGCATTTCTCCTGGAGTTGTCTTACGGAGAAAACCATGTTGATGGTCGATCTGGCGGCTCTAAAGCCACACTGTGCCTCTGGGTAGACACGATTAGCGAGAATTTGCTATCTGTTGAGAGGAACACGTGCGTAGGCTTTACCGACAGTGCTTAGCAGCGATATACCACGGTAGTTGTTACAGTCACTTCTTTCTCCTTTGTTTTTTTACAGCGTGATAATCTTGGCGTCATGCATGTCTTTAGGTACAGCTCCTTCCTCCCAGCATTGTAGCAAGAGTTCATGTAGGTGTTCCAGGAGAGAGCTATCTTTTGCCATCTTCACTACTTCAGGTGGGATGTTGTCACTGCCTGCGGCCTTGCCATTGGCTAGGGAATCAATGGCTTTACTAAGCTCTTCCATTGTGGGTGGGGCGTCCAGCTCGTCCATTCTGGGAAGTACTCGGGTTTTCTCAAGTGCTGAGTCGATGACAGTGGTCTTTCTCGAGTAAAGTTCCTGGTAGTGCTCAGCCCACCTTTCCATCTGTTTGCTGCGGTCAGTGATGACTAGGCCTTCCGCTGACTTGAGTGGGGCAATCTTGATTGCGCTTGGACCATAAGCCTTTTTCATTCCTTCATACATTCCATGCACATTTCCCAGATCGGCAGAAAGCTGGATGTTCTGGCAGAGATCAAGCCAGTAATCATTTGCACAGCGCCTAGCAACCCTTTGTGCATCGCTACGAGCAGCACGGAGTGCTGCGAGTGTCTTAGTAGATGGGTCTCTCTTGTAGGCAAGGAGGGCATCACGCTTCACAGCTATGATGGGTTCAATCACAGCGGCTCCTGCCTCAAACCAGTCTTCTTGTTTCCTTTGTTTTCTGCCAAAAGTATCGAGAGCAGTCTGGAACATAGCCTCACGGATGTGGTTCCACCTCAACGTGGCACTATCTGTTGGACAGTCTTCCAGGGCGTCGTTGAAGGTTCTGGCAAAGCGTTCACATAGCTCAGGTATAGCGGTTCCGACTGTATTGATGCGAGGCTGGGGCTTCTGCTTCAATCGGTAAACTCGTTTGGGGAGGAGGCGTATCTTGCTGGCGACCAGAGAATGGTCTGTGTCACAGTCGGCACTGTGGAAGCTGCGCGTAACAAGCACTTGATTCAGAAGCGATCTTCGAGTGATGATGTGGTCTAGTTGATGCCAATCGCGAGACCTGGGATGTCTCCACGACACCCTATGGTGGGGCTTAGTCGGGAAGAAGGTGTTGGTGACAAGAGGTCGTTATAAGAGCAGAGCTCGAGTAGACGCTGGCCGTTGTCATTCAACTTGTCGACACCGAAGTGGGCCAAAGAAAGGGGCCAGGAGGTGTGGTCCGCTCCCACCCGGGCGTTGAAGTAACTCAGTAGAAACAGGTGCTCCTCTACAGGGATCTGCCGTATCGTCATCTCAAGTTCCCTGTAGAACAGGTCCTTTGCCTCTACTGCAGAACAGAGCGTTGGGGCGTAGACGTTGAGGATGTTTGTCGGTCCGGATGAGGTGTTGAGGCGGAGTGACAGGATTCGTGATGTGCCTGAGGATGGTGTTTCTATAGCTTCTATGAGTTCCGGACAGCAAATCCGATTCCATAGAGCCTGTGCTCATGTGGTTCCTGCCCATGCCAAAAGAAGGTGTAATCTCTTTCCTTTATACTGCCGACACCAGGGAGTCGTGTCTCCTGCAGTGCAGCTATGTCAACCTTTAATCGCTTTAATTCATGATTGAGGATAGCGGTTTTTCTGAAATCATCAATCTTTTGGAGGTTGGAAGATAGGCCAAGACACATCGTTCTCACATTCCATGTTGCCAGTTTCAGCACTGGCGGCTTTGATTTCTTAGTATTCGTAATCGTTGGTGCAAAGTATACAGTCCGTTTTTTGGCTTTTGGCCTACACTCCAGGCACCCACTGAAGTAGGCAGACCGCGGCAGGCCAGCACCTTATTGACTGGGGGCTGCCCAGCTTGAGGCGGGCAGTAGCTGGCCAGTGGAATCTTAGAATTCCTCCCACCGACAGGAGACAGCCCAAGGCGTCCAAGCTGACGCCAATATGCTTGGACTTTTAACCGGTATCTGCTGTCCCCCCGTGTTGAGCTGCCCCAGTGTAGCACTGGAGTGACCTCTCCAGGACGCGAGCCTGGGCAGAATATATGGAGGACCTGAGAATGCCCAGTCGCCAGGACCCCCCTCTCTAACCTTGCTGACGGGATCCAACGGAAAGGCATGCCGATACAGTTGGCGCCTGCTTGGCTGAAGGAGTTGCCGGGAGACCTTGCAGTGCAGAGATCAACCGCCTATGGGGCTCCACTCCGGATTTTCTTTCAGGGTTTACTCCCTTAGACTTTCCCGTGTGCAGGTGATCCACAAGGCAGCGGAGGTTTGTAATCAGGGTTTTCCTTCCCCTAGATGGGCTACCTTACAAGGTTAACAAGCCCTGTGTGCCCGAAGCATCTGGTTTTCAGGCGCCAGAGACCCGCCTTTCGCCCTTTTCCTGTCAGTAGAAGCAGTTTCGCCACGCGCAGGCTAGGAGTTGGACTTGTTGTCAGAGGCTATTTGAGCAGCACGCCATTGGGAACATTTTATAAGCAATAGGAGCTTATCCCCAGTGCCACTCCCGGCTGGGACATGTATATTTGCCCTCATTCAGGAAGACGACTGTGAGGTCCTTGGTGCTCTCTTTTCTTGCAAATGCTTCATGACCTAGCTAGGTAACCTCATCAGTGACAGAACAGAGTTTGCAGAGAGGAGGAGAAAGGAGAAGGAGATGGAGGAGGAGAAGGAGAAGAGGAGGACCGTGGGGTCCTTGGTGCTCTCTGAGCTTGGTTGCTTTCTTGCAGACATTTCATGGCCCAACTATCAGTGCTAGAAGAGGGGTTTGCAAAGAGGAGGAGGAGGAAAAGAAAAGAAGAAAAAGGAGAAGAGGGGGTGAAGGAGGAGGAAGGGAGAAGGAGAAGGAGGAGAGGAAGAGAATAGAAGGAAAAGGAGAAGAGGAGGAAGAAGGAGGAGGAGCGAGGGAGGAGGACAAGGAGGAAGAGGAAGAGGAAGAGGAAGAGGAAGAGGAAGAGGAAGAGGAAGAGGAAGA
>BLBF01000069.1:1497964-1569792 GCA_015471245.1 Laticauda colubrina
ATAGAATAGAATAGAATAGAATAGAATAGAATAGAATAGAATAGAATAGAATAGAATAGAATTCTTTATTGGCCAAATGTGACTGAACACACAAGGAATTGGTCTTCGATGCAAATGCAATTAGGACTATTAAGGCAATCATAAATTATAGTTTTCTGTGCCTGCTCTAAAAAATAAAAAGCCCAGGGAAGTTTAGTGAATGGCACTGACAAAAAAAAAATTCTTAAAAATGTACTAGCTTAAAAAGCTAGTAAAAGGCTAGTAAATGGTATAGTTGCAGTCTAGGAAAATAAATCCAAGTAATACAACAGGTGAAACTTGAAAAATTAGAATATCGTGCAAAAGTTTATTTATTTCAGTAATGCTTAAAAAGTGAAGTAAAACTTAAAAAGTGAACCTAATATGTGAGATAGACTCATTACATGCAAAGCAAGATCATGCAAGCCATGATTTGTCATAACTAAGATGATTATGGCTTATAGCTCATGAAAACCCCAAATTCACAATCTCAGAAAATTAGAATATTACATGCAATCAACAAAACAAGGATTGTACAAAGAACAATATAGGACCTCTGAAAGTATAAGCATTCATATGTACGTACTCAATACTTGGTTTGGGCCCCTTTTTGAGCAATTGCTGCCTCAATGCGAAGTGGCATGGAAGCCATCAGCCAGTGGCACTGCTGAGGTGTTATGGAAGACCAGGATGCTTCAATTGTGGCCTTCAGCTCTTCTGCATTGTTCGGTCTCATGTCTCTCATCTTTCTCTTGGCAGAATCTATGGGGTTCAGGTCAGGCAAGTTTGCTGTCCAATCAAGCACAGTAACCCCACGGTCATTGAACCAGGTTTTGGTGCTTTTGGCAGTGTGGGCAGGTGCCAAGTCCTGCTGGAAAATGAAGTCAGCATCCCCATAAAGCTCATCTGTGAAAGGAAGCATGAAGTGCTCCAAAATCTCCTGGTAGACGGCTGCGTTGACCCTGGACTTAAGGAAGCCCAGTGGACCAACAGCAGATGACATGGCTCCCCAAATCAACACAGACAGTGGAAACTTCACACTGGACTTCAAGCATCTTGCAGTGTGTGCCTCTCCGTTCTTCCTCCAGACTCTGGGCCCTTGTTTGCCAAATGAGATGCAAAGGTTGCTCTCATCAGAAATGGGGACTTTGGACCACTGAGCAACAGACCAGGTCTGTTTTTCTTTAGCCCAGGTAAGATGCTTTGGACGTTGTTTGTTGTTCAAGAGCGGCTTGACAAGAGGAATACAACATTTGGCGAAGGCGCTGGCTAAACCCCGAGATGTCAAACAGATGACTTGGCCCGAGCTGAACAGAATGCTCCGAGCACATTACACACCTGTGGTCTCCAACTTGATAAAAAGACACAAGTTCTACAAGAGAGACCAAAGAGAAGATGAAACCGTTGCAGATTTTGTAGCTGCCCTGAGACACATCAGAGGAGCCTGCGAGTTCCAGAACATTGATGAGGCCATGAGGGACCGCGTGGTCCTCGGGTTGAAGGACGCTATGCTTCAGAGTAAGCTGCTGATTAGACCAAACATAACCACAGCTGAGGCCATTGCAGAAGCCACCGGTGCCAAAGCAGCAAAGAAATCCGCAACCACCATGCACCAGATGAGTTCAATTCCAGACCCGCTACACCAAGCCAGAGAGAAGAAGGCAGAGGGAAGCAAGAAACAACCCACAGTGACCACTCACTACGAAGATCTTGAGTCCCAGAGCGACATTGAGGACGAAAATGAAGATGTCCATAGACTTCAATCAGCTAAGAAATGGCAGGGGAAAAAGAAGAAGCAGGCGGGAATTCCAGTGTGCTGGATGCGGAAGCAACCACCCGCGATCTGAATGCAGGTTCCTCGACGCAATCTGTAGAGCTTGTGACAAACAGGGGCACATCAAAAGGGTCTGCCGAAACAAAAAGAGCTATAGTCCTAAAAGACGTGGCAGCACTTCCCCCAGGAATGAAGAGAGACAAGCCAGAAGCAGATGGAACCGAAGCAAAAGAACCAGTGACAGAGAGGAAACGCACCAGACGGTAACCATTGGAAATGCCAGGGCAGAAAACAGAAAAAAGGTCCAGGTAGAGGTGAATATTGAGAGGAAGCCCTGTGAGATGGAGCTCGACTGCAGGTCCTTTTTATCTATGGTATCCTGGAACAACATCCAGCACCTGATACCGGACATCAAACAAAGAGAACTACAAAAACAAAGACTAATTTTAAAAGACTACCAGGGAAATCGAATTCTGGTAGTGGGCCTTGGACATTTCTTTGTTGAATTTAAAAATCATGCCGAAATTTTGCCTCTGACCATCATCGACCGTGATCGCCCTAGTCTGCTAGGGATTGAATGGTTCGTGCCCCTGGGAATCAGGATGACCAAGATAAACCACATTGTTGCAGCAAACTGGGAAGAGAGCCTGTTACAAGAATTCCAAGATGTTTTCGACGGGACCCTAGGCAAGTACAAGGGGACTCCAATTTCATTTAGCCTAGATCCAAAAATAGCCCCCATCCGGATAAAGCCAGACGCATCCCTTTTGCCTTAAAACCAAAAATTGACAAACAATTAAACAAATTAATAGCACAAGGGGTGCAAATTGACACCCCTTAATTAATAGCACAAGGGGAGCAAATCGACCATGCCAGGTGGGAAACACCCATCGTGATTCCCGTAAAACTAGATGGGTCAGTGCGCATCTGCGGAGACTATAAGGCAACCCTAAACCATGCACTCCAACAAAGTGCATACCCAGTACCAGTAGTGCAACACTTATTGCAGTCCCTTGGGGGAGGAAAAATTTTTGCGAAGCTTGATCTCGCACAAGCATACCAACAGCTACCCGTTGACCCCACTACCGCAGAGGCACAGACTATTGTGACACATAGAGGGGCATTCAAGTGCAACTGACTTCAATTCAGTGTTAGTGATGCCCCAGGCATGTTCCAAAGCCTCATGGAGCACCTGTTAAATGAAATCAAGGGAGTCGTCCCCTATTTTGATGACATTCTGGTGTCAGCTAAAAACGCTAACCAACTAGAGAGCAGATTAAGAGAAGTCTTAAGAAGATTTAGAAATGCAGGCCTTAAGATAAAGTGAGAAAAATGTTATTTAGCAACCAACCAAGTTGAGTTTCTGGGCTACCTAATAGATGAACAAGGGATACACCCCACTGAAAAAAAGATAAAGGCAATCAAAGACACACCTAGACCTAGGAACAAAACTGACCTTCAAGCATTCCTAGGTCTCATAAATTTCTACAATGTGTTCCTGTCCCATAAGGCAACCTTTACATCGGTTGTTAGGCAAAAAAACTATCTGGAAATGGGGCCACCGGGAACAAGCAGCATTTCAGGGTATCAAAGACCTATTAACGTCTAACACCGTTTTAATCCAGTATAGCAATACCCTGCCCTTGATGGTCACCTGAGGTGCATCGCCTTTTGGGATCGGCGCCATCCTGAGCCACAAGCTACCAGATGGCAGAGAGGCACCGGTCGCTTTTTATTCAAAGACGCTTTCCAAGTCAGAACGCAATTACAGCCAACTCGACAGAGAAGCCCTCGCAATCATCGCTGGAGTCAAAAGATTCCATGAGTACCTTTATGGCAGAACTTTTTCGATCATCACTGACCACAAACCCCTGCTAGGGATCCTAGCAGGAAACAAGCCAACCCCAAACATTCTATCACCAAGAATGACAAGGTGGTCTGAATTCCTCACCGCCTACACCTACATGCTGATCCACCGCCCTGGAAAGACCATCACTCATGCCGACGCCCTGAGCCATGCCCAGCTGCCCATCACAGAAGAGGACCCAGCTCCCACCGTCTCCACACTCCAACTCGAGGCCTAGCCAAACCTACCGCTAACCGCAGCAGACGTTGCGAGAGTCACCGCGAAAGACGTCTTGAGAGCTCACATCCTGCATTGGGTAGGTAAGGGCTGGCCAGAAGAGAACAAAACTGAGACTTTTAAACCATTTTGCACCCGACAGACTGAACTGTCGATCAAGAAGGGCTCTATATTGTGGGGTGACAGGGTGGTGATACCACACAGACTCCAGGAGGATGTTTTGTGCATGTTGCACGAGGGGCACTTGGACATAGTTAAGATGAAAGCCCTGGCCAGAAGTTACGTCTGGTGGCCAGGGTTGGACAAGGACATTGAACGTTGGGTGGCAACATGCCATGACTGTCAAAAATCGAGGGCAAGCCCCCCACAGGCACTGGTTACGGAATGGGAAACTCCCCAGGGCCCATGGTCTAGACTACATATTGACTTTGCTGGGGCAACGAAAGGCAACACCTTTTTAACAGTTGTGGATGCCTACTCAAACTGGCTAGAAGTCATACCCATGGATTCTACAACCACCGAGGCAGTGATGAAACAATTAGACAAACTGTTCATCACACATGGATTCCCTGATGCATTGGTATCGGACAATGGGCCCCAGTTTACCACGTTGGCATTCGAGCAATACTTAGCTGCCCAGGGTATCCGACATGCTTTAACCGCGCTGGCCCATACAGCTACGAACAGCAGGGCTGTTCAGTACACAAAGGAAGGCCTGGATAAAATGGACAAGGGGGACATGCAAGACAAGCTAAACTGATTATTAACTCTACAGCATATTACCCCTAGCAGCACTACCAACAAAAGCCCAGCAGAACTCCTCATGGGTAGGAAATTGCACTGCTGCCTTGACAGACTGCACCCCACTTATACCTGGGATAAACCCCCTGACTCTTCCAGCAAATACTGCACATATGAAAGAGGCAACCTAGTCTATGCCAAAAACCTTACCGGGGACCCATTATGGCTTCCAGCCATGATCACCCAGATCACAGGCCCCCAGTCTTACCGAGTACTCCTAGACAACGGAAGAGAATGGAAGCGGCACATCGACCAGCTTCATTCTCGTACCCTCAAACGCAATAACACACCAGCAGCAAAAATAAATTCCGAACAAAAAACAACTGGGGGGGGGGGAATACAAAATAATAAAAAAGGTAGAGACAAACCTCCCATAACAAGGCAACAAACACTACACAAAGACTCTCAAATAAATCAAAAAGAGCACTCACGGTTAGATGAACCCCAAAAGAAAAGTCCAGGAGCAGGAGAACAAAGCGAGGCCTTCCTGGAAGGAGACAGCCAGGCCAGCTCGACCAACCCAGCCAAACCAGGAGGAAACGGTGGAGCCATCTCAACTGGCCTGAGAGACTCAGGCGGGAGCGGCAAGGCTGACTCACCCTTCCAGGAGATTCCATGGAGAAAGCACAGAGAAACAGCGATCCTGTCCGAACCGCTTGAAGACCACACCGAGACTGAGCTGCGCAGGTCAACCAGGACTCGAAAAAGCCCCACCTACCTGCGTGACTACGTGACGCACGTTGGACTGAACCAAAGGGAGAGGGGTGTTGTTTATGGAACTTGGTCGGCTTCAAGTTCCCCATTCTGATTGGCCAAAAAGGCCATCCTCAGATTGGCCATTAGAGAACCAATCCAATTGCCCCATTTGACGGCGGGAACACTTAAAATGGTGTCACTGGCCACAAGCTGCAGGCAAGATGCTATAAAAGGGCTGCCGCGGCTTGGGTTGTTGTTCCGTTACCATTGCTTTACTGTTCTAAATAAAAGAGTTGTTGGAACCCGGTCTTGCACAACCTATTTCCGAACAGAACAGTTTCAACTCCTTCCCTCAAAATGACACTATAGAGCACAGCACCCCAAAACAACTAGACACAAGGGGAGTTTTCCCCCAAATGCCATCACTTTGCAAAACAAATAATTCCCTCAACACTGTTCAACTATTTACAAAGTTTGCACTACTATTACTGTTAATCTTCTCATCACTCCTTATCGCCCATCCTCTCCCACTTATGACTGCATGACTGTAACTTTATCGCTTGTATCCTTACGATTTATATGGACTGTTTCCTAGTATGATTTAATAATTGCTTATTGTGTCCTATGAGTATCATTAAAGTGTTGTACCTGATGATTCTTGATGAATGTCTCTTTTCTTTTTATGTACACTGAGAACATTTTATGTACACTGAGAACATTTGCACCAAAAGAATTTTTTTGTGTGTCCAATCACACTTGACTAATAAAGAATTCCATATTATTCCACTTATATTTCTGAGATTCTGAGGTTGTGCAGAAATGGATAGATTAATGTTAAAGATAAAGGACAAAGAAGACACAGAATATTTTCTAACTTGGGATTAGATAATAAAGGTAGAAATTAGATGTTGGAAGACAATTATTATACACAAGTAAAGAATATTATTATTACTAGAATTGTGCACATGTAAAATGACCCAGATAATACAAATGACCCAGAAAATACACTGTTTACTAAATGCTTATATATGTTAAAGAAAAATGTATATATATATATTTTTAATTCAGACACTTGGCAACTGGTTCCTATTTATGACGGTTGCAACGTCCTAGGGTTCCCTTTTGTGACCTTCAGATGAGCAAACTCAAGAGGGAAGCCATTTGCATGGCTGGCTGGGGGATTCTGGGAGTTGAAGTCTCTGAGTCTTAAAATGGCCGGGTTTGGAGACCTCTGCACAGGATCATGGTGGATTTCATCCTGGTTTCTAATTTTCCCTTCCTTCTGGATTTGGAAGAAGGCAACTCGTAGGCATTTTTTTTTTCCTGCTAAAAGGGATCTGCACTTTTCAAAATATTTGTCCAAAGAAAAGGGACCTTTAGAAGACAAAGGGGACACACAAGGTTGTCTTCTCCAGGTTTGGAAGTTCAAAAGGCCTCCAGGGGAGCCTAGTTAATCTTCTCAAAGAGGAAATGTCTTTTTGACAAAAGTCAGAGTTTGCAGGTGCTTCATAACCATAGCAGATGACAGATTAAGTTGGAAAGGACCTTGTAGATCATCTAGTCCAACCCCCCCAAACCCAAGCAAGAAACCCAACACCATTTTTGACAGATGGCAGTCCAATCTGTTCTTGAAACAGATGGACTCCATGGAAACCTGGAGGTTTGCTCACATGAATCAACAAATAGACCAGGCTGAGAAGTAAAAGGGAAAGAAGGATGGAAGGTCAGCTCTAGGAGACTTCAGTTGTCCACCATTAAAAAAAACCAGATTGACCCTTCATTCAGAATAGAGCTGGAAGGGACTTTGGAGATCTTCTAGACCAACCCCTGCTCAAACAGGAGACCCTGCCCTGTACCATTTCAGAAAAAATGTTATCCAATCTCTCCTTAAAAGCCTCCAGTGATGGAGCTCCCACAGTTTCTGGAGGCAAGTCGTTCCATCGATGAATTGTTCTCACTTTCAGGAAGTTTCTCCTTAATTCTCGGAGGCTGACCAGTTGCAACCTGTTTCTGACAGGCGCATGGATGACCACTTCAGAAGATTAGCATGTCCCACATGATCCCACAGCCTGTTCGTCGAGCAGTCTTTTTTTCAAAACTGCCAACTTTAAGAGGCTGATGGGCTTCAACGCCAAGAATTCCCCAGCGAGCACATTGGAGTTGAAGTCCACGCAATCTGGACTTCAGGCCGTTGAAGATCACACCTTCTGGGAGTGGAATTCTGGGAGTCAAAGTCCACACCTGCATGAAATGGAATTCTGGGAGTTGAAGTCCACTCAACTGGATGTAAAATTCTGGGAATTGAAGTCCACCCATCTTAAAGTTGCCAACTTTCACAAAACAATGGTCTACAACAGGGTGTCTCACTTCAGCAACTTTAAGCCTTGTGGACTTCAACTTCACTTCAACCATGCTGGCTGGGGAATTCTGGGAGTTGAAGTTGATAAGTCTCAAAGTTGCCTTGACCAGTCAGGTGAGGATATTCCAAGAATGCTAATATGGAACAGAAATATCCTGGGAAATATTAAAAAGGCAGAATATTTCCTCTAAAAGGAGTAGAAACCCAGAAGCAGAAACTCATCCCCACCTTTGTGAATGGGTGGGACATTAAGGCCTGGGCCAGAATACTTTACATAACAAAGATCCCCAGGTAAAGGTATAGCAGTTGCCCAAAAGCCCTTCCAGTGCATCATTATCCATCAAGCCTGGAACTCAGGACAGCCTACAGAGTTGCCCCTGGGAGTCTGACAACCAATCAGAATAAAAACCCCAATTCAAATCCCAACAGAGGGTATAAAACCCAGGGACTCTCAGCATCTCAGCCCTTTCTTGATCTCTTCCTTCTTCACCTTGAAGCATGTGATCAACCTTCCTTTTCACTCTGGAGCTCCAGGCCATGTGGTCCTGCTGCCCACCATTAAACCTTCCTAACAGCCTCCATGTTTCCAGTGTCTTTTTCCCCACTTGGACCTGAACCCAGATGGATATTTCTTCCAACAGTTGGACACCATTAGTTTATTAGAGGAAATGCCATCATTCTTCAAGGGGAGAGCCTGGTATTTTTAGCACATGGAGACCCACACACAGCCCCCCCCCCCGGGACCCAAATCAAGGGGTTGTCATGGCAGTTAGCTTACCAATATCCTGGTCTGTGGTGGAAACCGCCAAAAGGTTAAGGTTGGGCAGACATAACATGTCAATCACCCAGAGCTTCAAACTGTGACGTCGCTTAGTCTGGTCCAGCTATGGTGAGGAATAAGAAGATCGAACAGAGTTGAATAACAGAGTTGGAAGGGACCTTGGAGGTCTTCTAGTCCAACCCCTGCCCAAGAAGGAGACCCCATATAATTCCAGACAAATGGCTGTCCAATCTCTTCTTAAAAACCTCCAGTGATGAATTTCAATGGAGATTCTCCGTCCTTCAGGTCATGATTGTCCCCAAAGTGCATTTTTTTTTTTCAGAAGGTAACTGGACTTTCTTGTTCCTTCTTTGGAAGACATTTTCCTTCTTATCCAAGAAGCTTCTTCAGCTCTGACTGGATGGTGAAGGATGGAAGGATTTATGCTCCTTGCAGACAGCTGGTCATTTGCATCCTTTTAGAGGGTCGTTGAGGCCACTTGAAGGTTGGTCTGTGTCATCGGGATCACCTGAGAGGTGCAAATGATTGCAAGGAGTGTAAATTCTTCCATTTTCTATTATCCAGTCAGAGCTGAAGAAGCTTCTGAGATGAGAAGTGAAATGTCTTCAAAGAAAAACCGGAAAGTCCAGTTGCCTCTTGAAAAGGAAAACACCTTTGGGACTCAAATGATGGAGCATTTACAATTTCTGAAGGCAAGTCATTCCACTGATTAATTGTTCCAACTGTGAGAAAAAGTCTCCTTAGTTCTTGGTTGTTTCTCTCCTTGATTCGCTTCCATCCGTTGCTTCTTATCTTGCTTTCTAGTTGAGAACATGTGAACAGAATAACAATATAACAGAGTTGGAAGCGACCTATGAGGTCATCTATTCCAACCCCCTGCTCAAGCAGGAGATTGTACACCATTTCAGACAAGTAACTGTCCAGTCTCTTCTTGAAAACCTCCAGTGATAGAGCAGCCACAGCTTCTAGAGCCAAGCCGCTCCACTGATTTATTGTTCTCACTGAGTTGGAAGGGACCCGGGAGGTCATCTAGTCCAATCCCCTGCTCAAGCAGGAGACCCTCAGTTAATTTAATTATGTATAAGACAAAGGGGTGGTACACTCAAATTAGTAGCTAAAGGGAGAGATCTTTGAATTATTAAAACTATGTTCGAATTTTTTGAGCTATGAACTAAGAGTATGTGATGAATTTGCAAATGTGACAGATAAAAAGTATAAGTACAATGAGTATAGGATAAGAAATAAGATTTTTAAATATTATATAAATGATGCACGAGAATATTTGAAGAAAAATGAAAGAAGCTAAGATATGAATAGAAAATATATACAGTATAATAAATGTGAAGAATATAAGATTTTTGGGGGAAAATTTACAGGAATCATAAATGTAATGATATGATATGAAATTGAATGTGAAAGATGAATAAGTAACTAAGGTCATGTTTGTATGGAACTCTAAAAACTTTGAACCACACTGTTCATCAAAAGAGATATTGTTTGAAACATAAAAGTTAAAAAAGAAGCAGGAGAGTGATGGAGCAGCCACAACTTCTGGTGGCAAGCAGTTCCACTGGTTAATTGTCTTTCCTGTTAGGAAGTTTGTCCTTCGTTCCTGGTTGCTTCTCTCCTTGCTCAGCTTCCATCCATAAATGCCAAGGGATACCAAGAGGGTGGGGGCTTCCTCAGGGGGTCGTGGACACCCCCCACCCTCCCCCGTAAGAAACGGAGCCACCTACATAAACAGTCCGGAGCATCTTGAAGGCGTCGCTCCAGTAATGCAAGATTCCATCTCTGCTCACGGTCAGGAATCGTCCCGAGGGAGGCCGGCTGCTCCCTTTCCACGACTTCTCCCCGTGGTCCATCACACCCCGAGACTGGGTGGGGAAAAACTGGATCCGGACAATGTCCTCCGAGTGGGACCTGCAGGAAGGACGGGGAGGGAGGGGAGGGAGGGAGGGCGACGGGCAGCCCATAAATGGGGCATCTCTTTGGGTCTTTTTCAATTGCCCTCCTAGAGGGACAGGATGGGGGGGGGGAGGAAGAGGACAGCTGGATGAAGATTCCCACGTTGCTAGGAAGGTGGGAAAGGAGGAGGGAGAGGGGGAGGAGGAGAGGAGGAGGAAAAAGAAAAAGAGGAGGAAGAAGAGGAGGAGGAGATATAGGTGAGGAGGAAGAAAAAGAAGGAAGAAGAAGAAGGAGAAAAGGAGGAAGAAGAGGAGGAGGAGGAGGAAGATAAGGAAAAGAAGAGGAAAAAGAGGAGGAGGAGGAGGAAAAAGAAAAAGAGGAGGAAGAGGAGAAGAAGAAGAGGAGAAGGAGGAAGAGGTGAGGAGGAAGGAGAAGGAAGAAGGAGAAGGAGAAGAGGAGGAAGAAGATAGGGAAAAGAAGAAGAGGAAAAAGAGGAGGAGGAGGAAAAAGAAAAAGTGGAGGAAGATGAGAAGAAGAAGAGGAGGAGGAGGAAGAAGAGGTGAGGAGGAAAAGGAAGGAAGAAGGAGAAGAGGAGGAGGAAAAAGAGGAAGATCAGAAGAAGAGGAGGAGGAGGAGAAAGAAGAAGGAAGAAGGAGAAGGAGAAGAGGAGGAAGAAGAGGAGGAGGAAGGAGAAGAAAGAGGAGGAAGAAGAGGAGGAGGAAGAAGAGGAAGAGGTGAGGAGGAAGATATTTATACTAATTTATACTTGTGCCTATTTTTTGTAAGCGATTGACAAATCAAATAAATAAATAAAAATAAACAAAGAAGAAGAAGAAGGAAGGAGAAAAAGGAAGGAGAAGAGGAAGAAGAAGGAGAAGGAGAAGCAGTAGTAGTTGTTTATGGAGGCCACCCTCAAGGATTCTCTTACACCGAGATGCTTTTCATGCTTGTCTGGAACTCTGGAAGCCACTTGCTCTTCAGCATGTCATCCTTCCCACGATATTCCCGGAGCATGTAATTCAGGTACTCCTCCTGCAAGGAGATGCTCCCCCTAGTTAGGCCTCATTTACTCCAGGTGCTTTGGGAAGAGTAAGTCAAACGTCTCTTTGATTCCAAAGAGCCCTCAAGCGACCATCCAAGCCCAGGGAGATGGGCCTGAGAAAGGGGAGCAAAGTGCCATCAGGGACAAAGGATGGAACCAAGAAACCACGGGGTAATCAAGATGAGGGGCTTTGTAGTCGCTGATGGGCCTCCCTTTGGAGGAGACAGGTGGCAACCTACTGGGATGGTCCATCCCTCCTTAGTAGAAAGCAGAGGTGGATGTAGCCACTTTGGAAGGGCTGGAGAAAAGGAGGGAAGGGGCTTTGTAGTCCAAAGAAGGCCCCTACCCAATCCACAGAGCCATCGCAGTTGGCGTCCACCTTCATGAAAATGACGTCCACGTCTTCATCAGAAAGTTCTCCCAGGATTTTCTTGATCGCTTTGCGGAACCGTTCCATGTCAAGTCCTACCAAGAACCAAAAACAAGAAGCCAATCTGTGTTGAGATCTTCTCCCAGGCCCTGGAAGACCACCAAGAATGACTTGTTTTTTCTTGGGGTTTCCAGGACTGGGAGAAGATCTGAAGTAGTTAAAAGTCTGTAGAGATTCTCCATCCTCCAAGTCATGGTTGTCTGAAAGGGGCTTTTTTTCAGGAGGCAACTGGACTTTCTTGTTTTTTTCTTTGAAGGCATTTCGCTTCTCATCCAAGAAGCTTCTTCAGTTCTGACAGGATGCGGAGGGGGAAGGGAAAGATTTATGCTCCTTGCAGACAGCTGGTCATTTGCATCCTTTTAGTGGGTCATTGAAGTATCCAGGGGAAAAAATTGCAAACTACAGGAACCATTAGGACCACTCAGGTGATCCTGAGGACACAGGTAAACCTCCAAGTGGCCTTAACGACCCCTAAAAGGATGCAAATGACCAGCTGTCTGCAAGAAGCATAAATCCTTCCCTTCCTCCCCTTCCAGTCAGAGCTGAAGAGGTTTCTTGGATGAGAAGTGAAACAACTTCAAAAGAAACAAACAAGAAAGTCCAGGTGCCTCTTGAAAAAAAAAGAGCCCTTGGGGCCTCTAGAGGTTGTGCAATCTTCAAAGTGCAGGGTGAGTCCCACACTTTCCACCCACCAGACAGGACCTTCCCCCACCTTCTCCATCCACATCTGCTTCTCGGAACGTCCGTTCCAGTTTTTGCAAGTGGTCGTAGTTGATCTGCTCCTCCAGCTGTTTGCAACGGGCTTCGTCGTAAAAATCTGCAGACTTCATCAGGTGACGGTGGGATGAGCAGAGGCGCCCGGCCTTGCTCAGGATGCCCGGAAGTCTCATCTGGGTGAAGGACCACAACATCATCTCCATAGTCCTCACTTATAATTTGTATAAATTCTCATATTATCCATCATGTGTGTGTGTGTGTACAGTATATATACATGTAAGTATCCGCGAAAACTGAAAAATACATACATACATACATATATATATATATATATATATATATATATATATATGTGTGTGTGTGTGTGTGTGTGTGTGTGTGTGTGTGTGTGTGTGTTTTTAGGCTTTCGCGGGTACTTACATGTGTGCTGTTTAGCTTCCTTCGGGTATTATCCCACGTCATTGTAGTTCTGTTAAAGTTGTAGCAACGTTTCAGCAGAATCTCATCTGCCAACATCAGGCTTCTGTATGGATGTGGGTCTTACAGCTCCTGGTTTTAAATTTGAGGCTGGTCCATTCTGATTGGCTGGGAGCCTGGACCTGTGTTCATTGGACTTGGAGTTTGATTGATTGGTGTTCCTGGTTTCTTCTGTCTGTTTTGTGGCTTTGATTGGCTGGCAACACTCTGTTCCTGTGTTGGAGGCTTTCAGTGCAGCTTGGCTCCGTGTGAAGGGACGGCTGCTCTTCATTAGCAAGCTGGGTTTCACCTGGGTGCCTGGTGGGGGGGTGTTTGGGTTGAAACCAGGAACTAACTCTATACAGAAGCCTGAGGATGGCAGATGAGATTCTGCTGAAACGTTGCTACAACTTTAACAGAACTACAATGACGTGGGATAATACCCGAAGGAAGCTAAACAGCACACATGTAAGTACCCGCGAAAGCTTAAAAAAACAAATATCTGACCTCTACGGGGAGGAAATAAACAGCCAGATCAAAAGCTATGAGAAACTGGAAGTTAAAAGAGCAGGAATACTATGTGACCTAAAATTCCTATGCAGCTGCAGAGACAACAATGCAACACCAACCTGCTTCAAATTAACAATTCAACACAGCACAGCAGCTACCAAACGTATCCTGAAAAGGACAGAGATATCTCTACTCAGAAATGAAGTTCACAGTAAAAGATTCCAATTAGATCAGTTAAACAAAGATTTGCTAGCACTACACCTGGAATTGAGCAGCAAAATCCACCCTCTACTTTGGGATAAGATTAAACAACTTACAACTTGGAGAGCTGAAATTGAAACCACTTACAAAAATGAAAAACTCTTGAAGAAACTAATGAAATTAGAACATGACAACAAACCCCCCAACAACTCACAACACCTGAAACAATTAGGATATAACATTTCCAACAGAGAACTCGCCAAAACAGAAACAGATGTCCTAACCAAAGGATTCAAATATGCCATAGCACCCCAAAAAATCCCCACAGAATCCATCATATGTGCAGTAGAATCCAGCCTAACCAAATTAAATACAGATGAAGCTGACAGAATAAGACACCAGGTTACTCACATCTTATGCACAACAAAACCACCAAAAAATAATTTGCAAAAAGATGAATTCAGAGCGTTACAAACCCTGAAAAATGATAACAGCATAATCATACTCCCAGCAGACAAAGGAAATGCCACAATAGTAATGGACAGAAAAGACTATGAAACAAAATTGACAGACCTACTCCAAGACTCCACATACAAACCTATAAATACAGACCCAACCACATATCTAGAAAAATCAACCAAGAAGAAAATTATAACCAGCCACATAAGCAAAGAAATCCAACAGACGATCATCCCAAGAGAAAAATCTTCTAGATGCCCCAAATTATATGGCCTCCCAAAAATACACAAAGAAGGCATACCTCTCAGACCCACAGTCAGCTCAATAGGAGCACCATTACAAAACCTAGCTAAATACTTAGCAAAACAACTACAGCCCCATGCTGAAACCGCAGCTTCATATGTACAAAACTCATACCACTTCTTAGAAATGATCAAAGATCTACACGTGGAACAAGAAGATCTGCTTGTAAGTTTCGACGTGGTTTCACTATTCACTCAAGTCCCAATAAAAGAAACTCTTGAAATCATCAAAAATAAATACCAACCAGCCAAAGACCTCATGGAACTAACAGAACACTGCCTAACCAACACATATTTCATATACAAAGGACAAAGATACAAGCAAATTGAAGGAGCCCCTATGGGATCACCACTGTCACCCGTCATTGCAAACCTGTTCATGGAAGAATTCGAATCCAGAGCCCTGGCTAATGCCACCCACAAACCCAAACTATGGTTAAGATACATCGATGACACATTTGTGATTTGGCCCCATGAAAAAGAAAACCTAAACAATTTCCTAACACACCTAAACAACACACACCCCAAAATCAAGTTCACCATGGAAACGGAAATAAACAAACAACTACCATTCCTAGATGTACTAATCTACAAAAGAACAGATGGCACACTGGGACACACCATATACCAGAAGAAAACACACACCAACCGCTACCTCAACGCCCAATCCCACCACCACCCAGCACAGATAAATTCCGAGGCTAAAACACTAATTACCAGAACCAAACGCCTGGCAGACAAGACACATATAAAGACTGAACTATGCACCCTGACTGAAGTATTGACAGCCAATGGCTTCCACAAAAACAAAATCACCAACTTGATCCACAAAAACACACCAAGACATAACAGAGACCTAGAAGACCAACAGATCTATGGAACAGCTGTCTTGCCCTACATAAGAGGTACCACAGATAAAATCAGTAAGATACTACACAGGCATCACATCAAGACTGCCTTCAAAACAGACAAAAAAATAGCAGCCATCCTTAAAAACCCCAAAGATAAAATTGACCTGGAAAACCAAGGCATATACGAAATTCCCGGTACATCATGCCCGGCCACATACATTGGACAGACCAATAGAAGAATAAGTACCTGCCTAGATGAACACAAAAATGCAGTAAAAAAGCTGGAACACACCTCCTCACTAGTCCAACACATGAAAACCACAGGTCACAACATCAACTTCAATGGCACTAAAACCCTGGCCACTATAGAAAACCCCAGCCACAGAATCATCAGAGAAGCCATAGAGATTGAAAAAAGACCTGACAGCATGAATAGAAGAGATGATTCCACCAGACTGTCAATCATTTGGAAGCCTGCACTCTCAAATAGAAAGATCTCCATGCCACAAGCCAGGCAAACACCTGGGCAAAAACAGACTCCCTCTGATAGCTCCAACCCAAACACCCCCCCACCAGGCACCCAGGTGAAACCTGGCTTCCTAATAGATAATAGCCGTCCCTTCACACGAAGCCAAGCTGCACTGAAAGCCTCCAACACAGGATCAGAGTGTTGCCAGCCAATCAAAGCCACAAAACAGACAGAAGAAACCAGAAACACCAATCAAACAAACTCCAAGTCCAATAAACACAGACCAAGACTCCCAACCAATCAGGATGTAGAAAAAACCATCCTGGCACAGCAGTAGGCTAGCCTCAAATTTAAAACCAACGGCTGTGAGACCCTGACCCACATACAAACTCAATACAGAAGCCTGATGATGGCAGATGAGATTCTGCCGAAATGTTGCTACAACTTTAAAAGCACTACAATGACGTAGGATAATACCCGAAGGAAGCTGAACAGGACATAGAAATATGTATGTATATGTGTATATATTATTATCACTGTTAATCATTTATTTGACTATGTTATTCCATCATTTTATGCAATATATTCAACATCTTAGATTAATTTATATTAAAACATTCATTACCTCATCATAAATCCATCCAATAATACATCCTTATATTCTCTATAATTCTATTATCCTTATATTGTAAAATTCTCTAAAGTATTTCATTTCCATATTTTTTTATCTAACCATTGATAAAACTAATCCCCTATCTTGTAATATTGTTTGTCTTCTTCTTTTCTAATTTCAAATGTCAATTTACTCATTTCAGCACATCCCATTATTTTCTTAATAACTTCTTCCTGCATTGGTATTTTCTCATTTTTTCAATTTTTAGCAAATACAATTCTTGTGAGGCGGTTGTTAAATGAACCTGGTTCACCCCCATGATTCAGCTGGTCAGAAGATCACAATTTTTTTTAATCTTATACACCATTCAATTTACTCAAAATTCATATTGAAAACTATCATAATAAACTATAATATAATCATATTAAAATTACCATAATATTAAGATGGAGTTTACTGAATAATGAAATAAGAATATGTTCATTTAGTGACTGAAGTTACAACAGCACTCCCAAAAGAGTAATTGATGACTGTTTTCGCACTTATAATCATTGCAGCATTCCCCGGTGTCACATGATCAAAATTCACAGGCTTGGCAACTGCAATGTACTTATGACAGGTGCAGTGGTCACGTGGTCCCCTTTTGCGACCTCCTGACAAGCCACATCCATGGGGGAAGCCAGATTCACTTAACAACAGGATTACTGACTTAATCACTGCAGGGATTTGCTTAACAACGATGGCTCCAAAGGTCGTAAAATCGGACAGACCTCGTGGACAACAGTCTCGCTTTAGCAATGAAAATGTCCATCTGACGAGAATGAAGAATGCAGGTAGTTGTTCTGACCCACGTCCTTTTCCAACAAATCAAACACAAAAGGAACAGAAACCTTGTAATGCTTCCGCAAAACAATTAGCTGTGATAAGCACAAAGCCTCGCTAAACTGTGCGAGACTTGCCAAAAGATAACAGACAAGAAATAATCTGCAATGCAAGAATCTTCAAATACAAACTCAGGATACTGGAATGTCCACGAGGCTGGAGTTTCAAAACGTCTTTGCTTCCTGCAGAGTACATTCATTTCACAGCTGGCTTTTATCTCCTTGAAGGAGGGGCCATTACCTTGCAGCCTTACTCCTGAGTTGCCCATGCTGTTGTAGCTGCTTTTTCCTGTGAGCAGCCCTGCGTGCATGCGCACTTAGCACAGGCTTCTTGGGAACCTCCACATTGCTGCTGCCAGCCCCCACAATCTCTGAAGGTAGCAGTCTCTCCCTGATGGTCCTGGCCCCTCATTTGAGTCCTCGCTCTCCTCAGCCACCCGCACCTGCTGCCAGCTAACCACAACAGTAGTCCTCAACTTAGAACAGTTTGTTTCGTGACTGTTTGAAGTTTCAACGGCGCCGGTAGTTCTGGCGATCAGTTGGTCTTGCCCACCCATGCCCTATCCTGTCCTATATTTCCATGTTTTTCAGCTCAGCTGATTCACGCAGCACAGTAGATTGCCACGCCTCACTATTTTACTCACCGGCGGTGATCTAGAAGGCAAGCTTTATAGCTGTGATGGCGAACCTATGGCACTTGCATCATGGATGACACACAGAGCCATCTGTGCAGGCATGCAAGCCCTAGTCAAACTTACCTGCACTGTACATGTGCACGCCTCACAGCTGATTTTCAGCCTGTTTGAGGCTGTTTTCACCCTCCTGAGGCGCAAGGGAAGCCTCTACAGCCTCGGGAGGCTGAAAAACGGGCCTTCCGGAAATACCAGAAGTGATGAAACGGGACCATTTTTCAGCCTCCAAAGGCTGCAGAGGCTTCCCTCGAGCCCCCAGGAGGGCGAAAACAGCCTCCCCCGGGCTCCAGAGGCCCTCCAGAGTCTGAAAACAGGCACTTCTGGTGTTTCTGAAAAGGCCGTATTTCGGCCTCCGGAGACTGAAGAGGTTTCACTCGAGCATCAGGGAGGCCGTAAAAGGCCTCAAATGGGCTGAAAAACAGCTGGGTGGTGCACGCATGCGCAGTGCAGGCAAAGGAGGGTATTGTGCACACATGCGCAGGGGGGGCTGGGGCACATTGATGTCTGGGTGGTGGCATGCGACCACGCGAGTGCAATTTTCAGCACGGGAGCCCAAAAAGTTTAGCCACCACTATTTTAGAGGCTAAAATTGGGGTTTTTTGAATGCTGCGTGCATGTGCAAAGTGCGTACTCACAGAACTGGTTGTTAAACCGGTTGCAGCCCACTACTGAACGGCACTGAAAAAAGTGACTTGTGGTTATTTTTCACACTTACGACCATTGCAGCCTCCCCAATCAAAATTCAGACTCTTGGCCACTGACTCATACTTATGACAGTCGCAGTGTTCATGGGGGTCCACTTTTGTGACCTTCCGACAAGCCACGAGAAAGCCAAATTCACTTAACAACAATGTTACTACTTTAGGGACTCACTTAACAATGGTGACAAGGAAAGTCATAAAGTGGGGCAAAGCTCACTTCATAAAGGTCTCACTTAGCAACAGAAATGTTGGGCTTCATTGAGGTTGTAAGTGGAGGACTACCTGTAAAGAAAATCCAGGCTACATATGGGAGGAGGGACCCAGACAAACCCACACACTTGGAGCTGGTCTGGATATGGAGAAAAGCGACCAGAGGAGATGACCACTAGGCCTCCTCAACCTTGGGCTGCAGCCCTTTTTTTTGTCTTTCTTATTTTTTTTTTTTAGTATATGTTTTATTTTTATTCATAATCATTTTGAATACAGTGTATTGTCAGGGCATATCATTTACGAAAAAGCAAAAAAAAAACCTAATAGAAATATCAACATATGTACTAGTGACAATAATGATAGGGTAACAAAATAATTTTAACTAAATGTTAAAATTATTATTAAAAATAAATATTAGTTTATTTATAGTTTTTTGAATTATATCAACATGTTTCTAATTATCAGCCCTCTTCGTATTTAATTCTTTCATAACAGTAATCTTTCTAAGAGTGTCTACCTCTTATCTCTTAATCACTCACAAAATCTGTTCCATGTTAAATAATATTTTGTCTTCTTTCTCCTTTATTTTTAATGTCAATCTATTCATCTCTGCACGGTCCAATATTTTCCAAATTACATCCTCATCTGGTTGGGTGTTCTCATTTTTCCAATATTGTGTAAATACAATCTTTGCAGATGTCAGTACATGCAAAATTAGATATACAGTCCCTTTTATCATATCCTTCTGGCATTATACCCAACAAAAATATTTCCAGTTTCAAGTCTATAAGTTGCTTAACCATCTTTTCCAAACCTTTATATAGTTTCCTCCAATATTTTTCTAGCTTTCGTACAGGCCCACTACGTGTGATAATACCCGGGGTTTGATCACACTTTCCAACATTTGGCTGAGATGTTGCTAAACATTTTGGCCAATCTTGCCAGTGGCTGGGCTGCTGCAGCCCTTTTCTAGCAGTGCCCAGGGACACGCAGAAGCCATGGGGTAACCAGGTACTTACTGCAGGGTGTGGAGCCTGTGCTCCCTGCTTAAAGGCCCAGTCTCCCTCGGAATCCACAGTTCCCCTGCAAAAAAGAAAGAAAGAGAGAGAGAGAGATAACAAGCCAACATCAGTTATAAGACCATCATTGCTAGCCTGTGGTCAGCAGAGCCCAAGGTCCCATCCAGATTGCAGGAATCAGCCCAGGACTGAAAAAAGGAGGGAAGGATTTGTAGTTCAGGATTGATCTCTGGGGTCCTTGGTTCTTCTCTTGCAGGCGTTTCATGACTCAGCTAGTTAAACTCATCTAGAAATGAGTGGGGTTTGTAGAGGGAGGAGGAGGAGGAGGAGGAGGAGGAGGAGGAGGAGGAGGAGGAGGAGGAGGAGGAGGAGACAGACAGACTGTGGAGTCCTTAGTGCTTTCTGAGCTTGGTTGTTTTCTTGCAGATGTTTCATGACCCAACTAGGGAACATCATCAGCGATAGAAGGTTGGGGGGGAGGAGGAGGGAAGAAAAAGAAGAAAAAGAAGAGGAGGAGGAGGAAGAGCTGTGGGGCCTTGTTCCTCTCTGAGTTTGGTTGTTCTCTTGTATATGTTTCACGACCCAACTGGGGGACATCAGTGCTCGTGTTAGAAATAGAGACTAGTACTGATGAAGTTACCTAGTTTGGGTCATGAAATGTCTGCAAGAAAGCAACCAAGTTCAGAGAGCACCAGGGAGCCCTCAAGATACTCCACCAATTGCTTATCCTTACTCTTTGTAATCTCTCCTTGTTCATGGGTAGCATAACGTGGACTTCCATGCAAGATCATCTGGAAGGTCTACCCCCGTCAAGGTCAATCCTGAGGATCATTAAAAGGAGCTGAGCTCATGAACGTAACAATACATCGTGGCATCGTTTTTTCCCCATCTTCCATTATTCATATCTATATACATATATACATTATTCATATTTACATTATATATTAACTATTCTTCTTGTTATCTATCCAAGTATATACATTTTCCCAGACTGCATAGAATTCTCCTTTTTTCCTTCTCTTGCAACTCCATAGTAAGCTTATTCATTTCCGCACAATCCATAATTTTTTTAACTAGCGTATTATCTGTGGGATTACCCTCCACTTTCCAATTTTGAGCATAAATTATTCTTGCTGCTGTCAGAATATGCATTATGAGATGTTCAATTTCTTTTTTATTTTTGCCTCTAACTATCCCTCATAAAAACATTTCCAGTTTAAATTCTATTTTTTCATTTGTTATTTCTTGCAAACAATTTTTTATTTTATTCCAGAATTTTTTGGCTTTGGGGCACAGCCACCCCATATGAAAGAAGGTACCTGTTGCTTGTTTACACTTCCAACATATTGGACTCAAATTTGGATACATCTTGGCCAATCTCAATGGTGCTAGATGCCAACAATGAAACATTTTGTAAAGGAGTAAAACCCTACTATCTTGTCATGCCTGGTCTTTCTCTTCACTAGACTAACCATGCCCAGTTCTTGCTACCGTTCTTCATGTTTTAGCCTCCAATTTCCTCATCATCTTTGTGGCTCTTCTCTGTACTCTTTCTAGACTCTCAACATCTTTTCATCTACTGTCCCTGGTAGAAGAACCCCCCAGAGAGCTCCACTCACCATGTCACAGAGGCATAGAGGCTCAGCTTTTCTGGACTGCTGATTTGGGACTCGTTCCCTGAACTCATGACAGAGTTGGGGCCCCTCCCTAAAGAAGAGGTAGCAGTTTGCTGGTAGGACTCCTGCTGCATGTTTAGGCACCGATTCAAGAGGTCCAACCTGAACTTCTCCACTTCTTGGCTCCCCACAAACTCAACTGTGATGTCAAACTTTAGAACTGTGATCTCACTTCCCAGAACATCTGGAGGTCCCGATGCTGGGTGGACATAGGCGGTCCTCCTTTCACCACTCAAGTTTTTTAGTTGCGATGAAGTCTTTTGACTCATGTCATCATCCAAATTCTTGGGACAGTGACCATCGTTTCATCTCCTTTGGGAACCCACCATTGCAACAACCTGAACCCTGAACTCCAAAGACTAAAGGCTAGTTTACAATGCACACCTCCTCAACATCCTATATTGCAAGCCAATACTTACCAAGGATCCGTATTCTAGGTCCATCAGTTACACCAATGCTTGCCAGGGTGAGATGGTTCTCAGAGTTTGGCAGAAAACAAGGAAGGGACCCTCAAAACATGGAGGTATGCAGCTCCATGGAGTTGTTTCCCATTTCTAGACCCCCAATTATTTCACCTCTTATTTTGTGGGCAGCTTCTCCAACTGCTTTTGGGTTGAACAAATAGAATTGGCTAATTCTGGAGGAGCAAGAAGAAGCATGGAGGACCATCATGTCCCAAAGGTGTATTTTTCAGGAAGCAATTTCTTGGGTTTTTTTTTTTTTTCTGCTTCACTTCTCATCCAAGAAGCTGGATTGGGGGGGGGGAAAGGATTTATACACTATCTTCTATAAAAAATCCCTACATCTAAAAAAACCTCCAAGTTACCCAGGAGCTTGCTCTTCCTGACCACGTCATCTGTGAACTGTCCTTAAATATCACATTTCAGTTCTTACTGTGTTACAGAGCCCCTGATTATGACATTGAACATGCAAACAAGCTAAATACACTACTAACATGGGCAGCATCCTGCCCACGTGCTTTTATCTTCCTTGGTGACTTCAATCTACCTCATATTGACTGGACCCTAAATGAATGTACAACTGAACCCGTACACGCAACCTTCTACAATGCTGTTACAAATCTGCGACTGGAACAACTAGTAACCAACAACACTAAACAACTGCCTTGATCTCATCTTCTGCAATAGTTTGAATTCAATTTACGGAATACAAATTAAAGAACCCTTTTCCAACAGTGACCACAACATGATTGACTTTTGTCTCAACATACGTCCACACAAAAATCATCACAATGACGGAATCCCCAATTATAAGTTCAAAAAAGGCAACTATGATCTTATAGACAATGATTTCTCATCCCTTGATTGGCAATTTCTATTCACTGGATGCAATACTGTAGAAGACCATGACAACATATTTTTACTTGAAGTCAAAACAGTTATCAAACTAGATGTACCAATAACAACTCCCAAAACCAGAAAAAACAGATTACCCATAACAATAAGGAAGCTTCAGTCCAAAAAGAAATCACTTTGGCGGAAAAACAAATCTAGTCACATTGCCAACTTCAAAATGTCTGGAATACTCTACCTGACTCTGTCCAATCCCCAAAAACTTTAACCTTAGACTGTCTACTATTGACCTCTCACCCCTTTCCTAAGAGGTCTGTAGGGGACGTGCATAAGCACACCAACATGCCTACTGTCCCTGTCCTATGTTTCTTTTATTTTATTTTTATTTTTCTTATATGTATCCAGGTATTCATAACTATGTTTTTACTTATACCTATTATCTTGTAAGCAATTGACAAAAATAAATAAATATAAATAAAACCTTGCAGACACCTGGTCATTTGCATCCTTTTAGAGGGTCGTTGAGGCTACCCGGAGGTTTAACTGTGTCCTCAGGTTCACTTGAATGGTGCAAATGGGCCTGGAATCTTCTTGGCTGCAGTACACAGGGCAGAAAAAAATATCCTGCAACCAAGAAGGCTCCACACTAACTTGTACCACTCAGGTGACCCTGAGTACACAGACCAACCCCCAGGCGGCCTCAATGATCCTCTAAAAGGATACAAATGACCAGCTGTCCGCAAAGAATATAAATCCTTCTTTCCCCACCATCCAGTCAGAGCTGAAGAAGTTTCTTGGATGGGAAGCAAAACATCTTCAAAGAAAAACCAGAAAGTCCAGATGCCTCTTGAAAAAGTACCTTTGGGAAAACTATGAACTGGATGTCTGAGAATATCCATAGACAAGTAGGACCATCATGCCTTTCTTTTATTAGGACCATGGGTGAGTAACCACACCACCATCATCCCCGCCCCATTGATCTCATCTCAGGACATCAAGCCTGACTTCATTGTGTCTCACTTTGGAGAGCAGTTATTTTGTCCACTGACCCATAAGGACCCCATCCTACAACTTTTCACCTGCTTTTCTTCTCCTGTGAATCTCCACCTCTTCTCCTCTGTGTGGCCAGGCCTCCTCGGTGTCACTGGATCAAGTAACATCTCTGGTAGCTTCCCATTTTTTTAGTCTTTTGGCCACCAGGATCTCAGGGTGGCTGGTAGATCCCCATCCCACCTCCAGTGCCTTCCAATTCTTGGTCTTGATTTCCACTTCCAACTCATTGCTATCTTTATTGATCAGAACATTGATCAGAACATTATTCTAACCCTCCTTATTCTAACCTAGCTCCCAAACATGACAAACTCTCTATAGTAAAATAAATGTTCCCTTTAGTAGGAGTGCCAACAGCCCAGCAAAACGTTTCTCTCTCTCTCTCACCGCAGGGAGATGAATAGTTGTCTGTCGTATCTATTCATCTCCACCCCCTGCCTTTTACCCCCAGAGCTAGGGTGGGGCTTCACTAACAGTGATGGCTTTTTCGTCCCAAGGTCCGGCCCATAGATTTCCACTGCTCTCCTCTCTTCTGCCTTCTGCGCATCCATGTGTCAGGCACTGGACCCGGCTTTTCCTCCTCTTCTTCATCAGTCACCTCCAGACTTGGGGGCTGTTGACTCTCTGGGGGCTGACGGACGGCCCAGGCTCTGCCTCTATCTCTCTGCCAGCTGTCAGGGTTCCTGCGATTGCCGTAATTTAAACATGACCCTCGAGCCAAGCTTCAAGAAAATTCAAAAGATTTATCAGGAGCAACATGCTGGCATTATCATGAGCCTCGATGGCACTGTGGTTAAGAGTGCAGTGCTGCAGGCTACATCTGCTGACTGTTGGCTGCCTGCAATTTGGCAGTTTGAATCCCACCAGGCTCAAGGTTGACTCGGCCTTCCATCCTTCTGAGGTAGGTAAAATGAGGACCCAGATTATTGGGGGCAATACGCTGACTCTGTAAATTGCTTAGAGAGGGCTATAAAGCACTATAAAGCAGTATATAAGTAAGTGCTATTGCTACTGCTATTAACCTAAATTAAGCTAACTGTGGCATACGTAATTCACAGTCACCTGCTCCCCCCTGGGTGTGTCATAAGTCAGATTCTCCAGTGAAGCACGTTCACAGGCTGTGTGTCATCAATCACATTCTCCAATGAAGGATTTTTGAGGGCAGACTTGCAAGCACCCCTGTGGTCAAGTTGTGAATTTCAAGGGAGTTTCCTAAGTCCAGTTACCTGCTTGCAGCACACCCTAGTGGGAAAAAGGGGAATTGCATGGAATACCACAAAATTTTCCAAACTTCACCCTTTGCCAATTTAAAGCATGGCAACGTCTTCAGCCATGACAGATGTCTCTGATGTACCAGAGGACTCAAATCCTCCACCAACCTTTGATGTAAATGTGGAGCTTGGTTCCCAAAACCTGCTCCTTCAGGCTTCTCCCCACCCTTGTTCATGGCAACTTGAAAACAGGCCTAGGAATGTTTTACAAGTTGACCCCAGCTCCGTTCCCTCTTCCCACTCGGAGCTCTCAGGTTGTTTTGATATTGGCCATGACTCCCACGCCTCCTCCTCTTCCTTCTCTGATTCAGGTGCTGGAGGGGCCGGGGGCCACAATACTCCTTCTCCATCACGAGATCAATTTCTCCTCTGTCTTTCCACTATGTACTTACGACTTACAACAGCTCATCTGAAGACCATACAAAGTGACAGCACTGGAAAAAAAAGACTTGACCATTTTTCACGCTTATGGCCGTTGATCCCCATGGTCACGTGGATCAACTCTCAGCTGCCTCTGCTCTTCTGATTCTCTGGTCTAGGAAAAGCAGCCAAGACTCACAGTTTGGAGTAATCTTCACTTTCTTCCAGTAACTGGCTTTCATGCCTAAGGCAGGACTAGAACTCCCAGTCTCCTACTGATTGGCCCAGTCACCCAGGTGGCTCTCATGCCTAAGATGGGACTAGAACTCCCAGCCTCCAGCAGCTGGCTTTTGTGCCCAAGATGGGACTGGAACTTACCATCTCCTGGTGATTGGCCCAGAATTACTGAATTGCTCACAGGTCTAAGGCAAGATTAGAACTCCGTCTCTACTAGCTGGCTTTTGTTCCTAAGATGGGACTAGAACTCACTGTCAACTGGTGATTGGCCCAGTGACACAGGTGGCTTTGGTGCCTAAGGCTGGACTAGAACTCACCATCTCCTGGTGATTGACCCAGTCTCCTGGTGTTTGGCCTAAAGTCACCCAGCTGGCTTTGATTGCTAAGACAGAACTAGAACTCCCAGTCTCCAACAGCTGCCTTTTGTGCCTAAGGCAGGACTAGAACTCACCATTTCCTGGTGAATGACCCAACATCTCCTGATGACTGGCCCAAAGCAACCCAGTTAGCTTTCACTGCTAAAGCAGGACTAGGAATCTCAAACTCCTGTGATTGGCCCAAAGTCACCCAACCAGCTTTCGTACCTAAGGCGGGACTATAATTCACTGTCTCCGGGTGATTGATCCAAAGACACCTAGCCAACTTTTGTGCCCAAGGCAGGATTAGAACTCCTAGTCTCCTGGGGATTGGTCCAGTCACCCAACAGGCTTTCATGTTTGAGGGGGCAGGACTAGAACTCACTTTCTCCCACTTTCTAGTCTGCTGCCTTTAAGAGTAGACCAAAGTGACTTCGAATTCACCCCAAAGATGCTGGTTCAGAGATCCGATGCTAACTATACCCAGGCAGTGCGAAGCACAGCAAGCCAAGGATGATATGAACAAAAAAGAACAGAGAATTTGGACATCAAAAGAAAAGGACCTTGAGTACAAATAAAATACTTCTTGTGGCTTGCCAGTTTTGGACAATGAGGAGACTCAAAGGTTGGGGAGGCTGGGGAGGAACCTGGGCCAGTCCTGGAGTCTGGGGACGGCTCTGACGGGTGCTCTGCATCGGAGGCAGAGATGGGGCCAGGGCCATCCGACAGTTATCAGCTACCTTCGGAGTCAGAGATCAGTGGGGAAGAAGAACAGCTGGAGCCTGTTCCCAGTGTGCACATGCACAGAGCTGCCAGATGAAGGGAACAGCTAAGGAACAAGGGTTAACTCAGGAGTAAAGCCACAGGTGGACGGTGAATAGCCCCTCCCAGAGGGAATAAAGAGGAGCAAAAGGGGAGTGGGGTTTGCAGGAGACAATTAGTTCAATTCACTCGGGTGAAGATCTCTTCCTGACTCCTTGCCAAGTCATTGCTGCTACAGCGTGGAGTTTGGGAGCTATCAGCCTGGCAACTCTCCCGGCCTGATCAAGGTCTGTGGTTATGAAATCTCATGGAAGACTCTTTGCCAGGACTTTGCTAGAGAGGAATTCCCTTGGACCTAAATAAAAGGGGTTTTGTCGGGACGAGGAGCCGGCTTCACGATCTTGGGAAGCCCAGGTCAGAACAATCATCTCTGCAAGGACGACGATACTCCAGAAGACGCCACGTTCTTGAAATAACAGAACTTTATTTAGAAACTGTTTAAAAGTAGAAAAAAACCCTGTCAAAAGGAGTCTGGTTTTGAATATCGTTCCAGGGATAACAGGCATTTAGAAGGCCACAAGAGAAACAGCACCTCTGATGTTTTAAATAATGGCTTTCTTTTTGTCTTTCCTTTTTCTTTCTTTCTTTCTTTCCCTTCTTTTTCGTTTTTTTCTTTTTTTTTGGCATTCGTCCACAATGTGGGTCTCCCGCCGAATTGTCATAAGGAAATCATGCACTACACAACAAGTTACCATTAACTCTGCTTTCTACACACATCGAGACACACAACCACCAGAAGCAAACGGACAAAAGGAACACACCAAGCCGGAAGCTTAGTCTTTGCTGTGGCTGGGGAGGACGGGGGGGGGGGGATTTTCCAAACCTCCAAAAGCCCCCTCCCCAAGGAGCAGCCATTGGGGAGGGGAGGAGGAGGTGGTTTGCTCTGCAAAAGAGGGGAGGGGGAGAAGGTCAAGCACAGAATACTGCAATAATCAAAATTCACCGGAACACTCTTTATCTCCAACAACCTCGGCTCGCCTATTTAATTCGCAATTCTTCCTCTTTGTTTTTCCACCAGTACCTGCGGCACCTGTGCAGGTAACTTAAGAGGAGGAGGGGAGGGGAGATAGGCCTGGGTGCCCATCCAGGCTGCTCTCAGCTCTCCAGTTGAGCAAGAGTGGAGCGTTACAACCGGGTGCCTTCTCCTCCAATCCTTTCGGATCCAGCATCCCTGTTGAAATTATCCTAGCTTGGTGAGAAGGGTGCAGCTGCCATCCCAAAAAAGGGTTTGTTTGTTGAAAGTAACCGTGTCAGGGTTACTTTGGAAGCAGAGGGGGTTGGGCAGAGAGGGAGAGAAGCGCCCCGTATTGAGTGGAGCAGAGGTGGAGCAGCAAGGGATTCAGGTGAGGAGTGAGTATCTCATTTGGCAACTGGAAGGATTGTAGGTATCAGCTCCCAGAATTCCCTAGCCAGCGCATGATGCGCTGGCTGAGGAATTCTGGGAATTGACGTCCACAAATGTTTAAAAAAAAGTTGCCAAGAATGGCCCCATTGCTTTGGAGGTTACACCAGGCCACAATCATAGAAGCCAATTTTGGGCACACCTGCTTCACACCTTTCTTGCCACTGAGCCTACTATTCAGTCCACTCGCCTGCCACATTCTCAGCCACGCCGGGCCCACTTCTACACGGCCTTGAACAAACTAAGCAAGGAAACTCCAATCTCCCCTTTTTATTTCCAAGCGCCTCAAATCCTCCGTCGCTTTACCGGTCCTCTCGACACCCCCAATTCATCCCCCCTTCCTCTCCCTGCTGTAAAGACCACCCTTTAAAAAGATCCCCTTCCCCTTCCTTAGGCAGCCTTCTCCTGCTCCCCTCCCCAAACACACAGCACTGCCCCACTGCGCAACGCTGCGTACCCCCAAGTTTGTGGAGCCTCTTGCTTCCAAATGACACCAGATGGAGGGTTGATATATTCCGTGACGAAAAGTGACCGTAGAGCGCTCTTTCTCTCTCTCTCTCTCTCACCAAAAAAAAAAACCCAAACAAACCACAACAAAACACCCATCGGAAGTGGAAGGAGGATTGAGAGGGGAAAATAGTAGTAGTAAAAGTGCACTTGGAGAGGTACTCTTTTTTTCATTTGTTTGTTTGTTTGTTTTTACTTTCGAAAAGAAACCAGTTTAAGTCCTCTAAGAATAAAACGAGAGTATTTTACAGATAAGCACATGATTGGGGCAAAGATTTCGGGCTTCGGACTGCTGCTGTTCGGCTGGTAAACGTCGGTGGGGCCATTTAATACTCCTCTTGCTCCTCCGGAGGGGCTCCTTCATCGGGTATCACAAAGCCTTCCTAAGAGAGAATGGGAATCAGAAAATTAAGAAGGGCGGCTGTGCAGGAGGGGTTTAGATGGGTATCGGAGGCGCATTCTCCAAGGGTGCCCGGCGGGATGGAAACACGGAATATGAACTATCAGTGGGACAGTGTGCCTCCACAAGTTCTGGGTGCTCCATCACTGGGGGGTTTTAAGAAAAGACTGGACAGCCATTTGTCTGGAATGGTAAAGCCTGCTTGAGGTTGGACTAGAAGACCTTCAAGGTTCCTTCCCACTCTGCTATCCATGTTTCCCCGAAAGTAAGACCAGGTCTTCTATTAATTTTTGCTCCAAAAGATGGGTTAGGCCTTGTTTTCTGGTTAGGTCTTATTTGGGTTGAAATACGGTACGAAATGCATCTGTCTGGCTACCAGTCTTAACTAAGCCTTATTTGGGAGGTAGGGGTTATATTACGAGCATTTGTGGCCTCTGTGGCGCAGTGGTCAGAGTGCAGGACTGCAGGGCTACTTCTGCTGATTGCCGGCTGCCTGCAATTTAGCAGTTCAAATCCCACCAGGCTCCAGGTTGACTCAGCCTTCCCTCCTTCCTTGGTGGGTAAAATCAGGACCCAGATTATTGGGGGCAATAGGCTGACTCTGTAAACTGCTTAGAGGGTTGGAAAGCACTATAAAGAGGTATATAAGTGCTTTTGCTACCCTGAAAAATCATGTTAGGGCTTATTTTCCGGTTGGGTCTTGTTTTCAAGGGAAATAGGATATTCTGTTAAACATCATCGGAAACGCATGTTAAAATATGCACAAAATGCCTTCGTTTCATAGAAGCGAGCAGCAAAAGGGCCGAGAACACCCACTTTAAAAAATTAAATACATATTAATAAATAAAATAAAATAAAATGTCACCAATGGTGAACTGAAAATCACTCCAATGAATCCCAAAGGTGTTTTTTTCCCCAAAAGACAACCGAACTTTCTTTTGGGGCAGAGGGTTGAAAATGTTTCACTTCTTATTCAAGAACCTTCTTCAGCCCTGGTGCGGTTATTATCATCATCATCATCATCATCACCCTTGAGATGGTGACATTGGGTTTTTTGGGGGAGGGGAGTGTTCTTTTTCTCTCTTTTGGGAGTGGCCGCATCGGGATTTGGTTTTAATATGTGCCATTGTGTATACGGAAAAGATGACCATAAAGGTTATTCAATTCAAGTCGTGCAGGTGAACATCCTGGAAAGTGCACAGAAGGAAAAGCTGGCCCCACAGTTATGCCAGAGCCCAAAGTGGGGAGTGCCACTGCCAGATCACATTTACTTACATCTGTAGCATAAAGTATTTCCACAATTCTCTGAAGGACTGGATCACTTTCGCCTTCGTTCTCCTGGCAGATCAGCTCGATGTTCCTCAGCTTCCCGAAGTAGAAATCTCGTTCCTTTTCTAAATCTTCCACGGTCATCTTTAATGCGTTGATCTGACAAAAGAATGGTTCTTCTCAGAGCAAGTCGCTGAAGAGACACGACCACAGAGAGCCCCGGTTGCACAAGGGGTGAGAATGAGGCCTTACAGACTGACTCTGCTCAGTCAGCAGTTCGATCCTGACCGGCTCAAGGTCAACTCTTCTGTTAGGAATATGAGTCTCCTAACAGGTATTTGGGTTAGAAATATATAAACCAGGATAAACATTTTAGTACTATCTCTTTAAGGGAATGCAAGAGCATGCAATTGGGTGTGGCTTCTCAAACGGCCATAAGATGGAGCCAGAAACCTGGTTTGTTTAGTCTTAGTCTGAGTCTCAGAAGAGAGTGTATCTTTATTTCCTTCTGTTGGAAAGTATTGCTATTGCTCCATTTTTCCTAATTGACTGATATTACTGGATTTAATGTAAGTCTGATACTTAACTATTTTTTGACACTTTTTGGACTTTGTTACTGGAACATCCCTGGATTGAAAAACTGACTGATTAACCAGTGAATGACTTTTGGACTGCCTATTTTGGACTTTGCTTAAACCTTTCTGGAAGTAAAAACCTACATTTACTGTGCAGTGTATCTGTGTACTGAGCGTGTATTATTCCAACACTACTCTCTATACGTCTCCCTGTATGCGCTCATTCTCCTCACGGGGAATTACCTCAACATCTTCCCTCCAAGCTCAGAAAAATGAGGACTCAAATTGCTGAGGGCAAGAGGCTGACTCTGTAAACCACTCAGAAAGGGCTGTAAAGCATTGTAGAGCCATATATAAGACTAAGTTCCTTTCCTTTCCTTTCCTCTCCTCTTCTCTCCTTTCCCTTTCCTCTTTCCTTTTCCTTCCCTTCCTTCCTTCCTTCCTTCCTATTTTTCCTTTTTCTGAGCCCTGGTGGCACTTCCCTTTCCCCTTTCCTTTCGCTTCCTTTTCTTCCTTCCTCCCTCCCTCCCTATTTTTCCTTTCTCCAAGCCCTGGTGGCACAGTGGTTAAAAAGCAGTATGCAGGCAAGGGGAGAGGGAAGAGGAGAGATTTCTGTGAGTATGGCAGGCATCCAACTAAGCGCATTCGGGTAAGTGGCAGGTGGGGCGCCTCACTCACACAAATACAGCTTGAACGCTCGCCTCTTGCACAAACAGAGCCTCGCATGCATGCTTGTCTGCTGCTTGCACGGCCCAATTCCAAACCATCCACGGCCTGGAGATTGGGGGCCCTTGTTCTAATCAACTCACAAGTGTGTTTCTCACTCCTTGGCCCTGACAAAAGTCCAAGAGGGGCTAATAAACACTCCCCTCCTCCATGGACCCCTTTGGAGACCCCGTGGTTTAAATTCAGCATGAAGGGGTTCCGAATTTCAATGAACTAAAATCACAGCTGCCCACATCACAATCAACCAGTGGAACAGAAGTTGCCTTCGGAAATTGTGGGAACTTCATCCCTGGAGACTTTCAAGAAGAGACTGGACTCCCATCTGTCAAAAGTGAGGTAGGGTGGCTAAACTTTTTGGGCTCCTGTGCCACATGCGCGCTTGCATGCCAGCACCCAGAAGACAATGCACGCACCCCTCCTTGCCCTGTGTGCATGCGTGTGCAAGCCCCCCCCCTTACCTGCATTGCACCTCACAGTTGATTTTCAGCCCATTTGAGGCCTGTTTTGGCCTCCCAGAGGCTTGAGGAAGGCCTCTGCAGGCTTTGCAGGCCAAAAACTAGGCCCATTTCATCACTTCTGGTATTTCCGGAAATACAGGAAGTGACAAAATGGACCTATTTTTCGGCCTGCAAAGGCTTTCCTCAAGTGTCTGGAAGGCCAAAAAAGGCCTCAAACCAGCTGAAAATCAGCTGTGAGGCACGCGTATGTACACTGAGGTAAGTTTGCCTGCAGCTCGCATGCCAGCACAAATGGCTCTGCTTGCCACCTGTGGTACGCGTGCCATTGGTTCGCCATCACGGGTGTAGGGTCTCCTGCTTGGGCATGGGGGTTGGACTAGGTGACCTCCAAGGTCCCTTCCAACCCTGATATTCTGTTTAAATTAATCACAGCTGACAAGACATCTCACACACACACTCCCCAAACCCACCTGTTGTATTAATTCGGCCGATTCATCCTCTCCAATTCCCCCAGGAGCCTTTTTGATCATTGGAGGCCCCGATTTATTCGCCACTGTTGTTCGTTGTGCAACCATGGGCCTCGTTGGGGCTGTAAGAGAGGAAACGCGTTAGCCACGCTCTGCAGTGGTGGCGCAAGGCCTCGGCACCACTGCCAACCAAAATGAACAACACCCGAAGTGTGCAACCCGGTGTGCGACACAAAGCCCAGAGAAGAGAGTGAAGTGCCTCCTTCCACCCGTTTAGTACCAATTGTAGCAGTTTTCTTTAAGGACAGAGGAGACTCTGCTCTTGCTGCCTTCAGTTCCGAAGTCCCCACAAAACTGTTATCTACAAAAAGAGAAGGTTTCTAACCAGGATGCACAAACACAAGGCACTTCGCAATCATAAGATCTCGGGATCATCACCCTCTCCTTTTAATGACCCCATAATCCCTTGCTTCGAGGTGGAGTCTGGGCAACTGAAGGGAGCTGAGTGTTTACCGGAAAGATGCCCTTCCTGTCACCAATGCGGAGTTTCATTCAGCAGATATATTCTCATCATGCCCAGAGAGAGAAATATCTGCCTCTACCCAGGATCTAACTTACTAAGTAGGACACCCAAACAAAAAGCACTTTGCAATTACAAGATCTCAGATCATCATCATCTCCTTTTAATGACCCCATGATCCCTTGCAGGCTGGAGTCTGGGAAACTGAATGGGGCTGAGTATTTACTAGCCGGATCCCTTTCCTGTCGCCAATATGGAGTTTTTTTCGGCAGATATAGTCTCATTGTGCCCAGAGAGAGAAATATCTGCCTCTACCCAGGATCAAGCTCGTTAGTAAAACTGGGACGCACAAACACAAAGCACTTTGCAAATACAAGATCTCAGATCATCATCATCTCCTTTTAATGTTCCCTTGCTGGCTAGAATCTGGGCAACTGAATGGAGCTGAGTGTTTACTGGCCAGATGCCCTTCCTGTCACCAATGCGGAGTTTCATTCAGCAGATATACTTTCATCATGCCCAGAGAGAGAAATATCTTCCTCTACCCAGAATTGAACTTACAGCTTCCTGATTGTGAGGTGATAGCTGCCACTCAATTACAAGATCTCGGATGAAACACTGAAAATGCAAAGCCTCCCAATACTGTCTGCATGGCTGAGGAAGAGCAGAATGAACGGGCGACTTCAACAAAAGGGCAATTCCTAATTTGAGGGAACAAATGTTGAGTGCTTGCAAAACTTAGCATTGGGCAAGGGCTCCACAAGCGCCCTGAATTTGATGAAGGCTACACTGGCTAGATTGTGAAAGAACCGCAGAGCTTGATTGTTGCTCTAGTGTTGATGTTGATGTTGAGGAATGAACAAGACCACTCCCGCTGACAAGGCAAGCCATTAGTTTATGAACAAAGAGCAAACCCCTCTCCCTTCTAGCACTGATGACGTTACCTAGTTGGGTCATGAAATGTCTACAAGAAAACCACCAAGCTCAGAGAGCACCAAGGAGCCCACAGTTCAATCCTGATCTAAAAATATTTTCTTCTATGGCTGTCTTAGTTCTAGAATTCCCCTGATAATGGATGTTGTACACTTGCTTGTGGGAAAATGAAATTAACTGCTGTATCTCCCCAAGATGCTGCTTCAAGGTCACTTGGCTGGGAGAAGAAACTGCATACCAAGCTACACTTGAAGTGACTTCTGAGCACACCTTGCTTGAATCTGACTGGGCATGGAAGGGCTGGTGACAGGAGGCAGTGAAGGGAGGGAAAAGTTGGATTTAGGGACTTTGGCGCACAATGCTCCGCTCTGGCTTTGCGTTACTGCGATACACTTGGCTTCTAATAAAGCTACACCTTTCTCAACAAACAGGAGGCCAAGGATTGTTTCTAAGTAGAGGTTTAAAACATGGCAAGTCTGACAGATGTAGCCTTTAAATCAAATCACTGTCAGGATTCCAGCAGTTACCCCGATTTAAATCGTGAGTCTTGAGCCAAAGTTCCAAAACTTCAAAAGGATTTATTGGGAGTCAACATGTCGGCACTGCCTGGGTGTAGCTGACTCTGAGACACATCATTTGCTATCACCCTTGATCCTGGTTTTCCCCACCCCCTGGGTGTATCATAATTCCTATTCTCCAATGGGACACCTCCATCGCCCAGAGTCCTCAATCGTGCTCTCCAGTTAGATATTTGGGTGCAGAAACTTCAGTCACTTAGTTCCTATCTTTGAAAATATTTATGGAATGCACTTTCAGTTTGCAAGCTGCTGCGCTGCTCCCCCTCCCTTTCTCTTGGCAACCCTAAAAAGACCAGAGAAATATTTTATGAATTGACAATCCCCACCACACCTTTGCCAGGATAACAATTCAATAATGAATTGTACATGTTAAGCGTAACTTCCAATCTGGCGAGCAACACCACCAAACACAGGCCAAGGCACAAAGAAGGCCTGAGATGCTGTCTGGGGATGTTCCCTTCCTGGGCCTCCCCAGATGTTGGACTGCTTCTCCCATGGTCCCCAAACAGACAACCTGGTCCAGGTTGGAGCACTAGAACTTCCAAGCGCCCATGGCGCCCGACGCAAAGCCTCTCTCTCTTACCTGTGCCACCAGAGCCCAGGTTCTTCTTGGGTTTGTTCAGTATCGGGACCACCAGAGCCGGGGTGGGGCACGTCTCCTGGCCTTGCCGAGCTGCCACGGGGTCGTAGTCCTTTCCGTCATAATTGGCATCGAAGAATTTCTTGAACCACTGAACAAATTCAAAATTGTCTTGGAATTTCCCTTTCACTAATTTGTCCACAGGTATTATCTGAGGAGAGAAGTTAAGGATGTTTAACCCGGATGAGAAATATAGTCCAGAATTCTAACAGAAGTTTCTAAAAGTAGGATAGGTAGTGCTCGACTTATGACTGGCTGTTCAGTGACCATTTGAAACTCCAATGGACGTAACGGGGAAAGTACTTGTCACCCAAAATTCAGAGTTCTTATGGTCTCCCTCTCATTCGCGTGATTGCACTTTGGGCCACGTCTACATTTGTTTGCAGCGTTCTGCAGTCATGTGTCTCTGTTTTACCACGGTTCTGCCAAAAAACCCTGGCACTTAAATCAGGTTTACAGCAAAAATACACTATGATGAGAACCACTGGTTCGTTTCCCAATGGCTGGGAAAAACTGTCATAAAATTGACGAGAGGGGGGAGAGAGGGAGAGAGAGAATTCCTCAGCCATCCATAACTGGCTGAGGAATTCTGGGAGTTGAAGTCCACAAGTCTTACAGTTGCCAAGTTTGGGGATAATTGTTCTATGTCATGCATGACAGGATCCTACAGAACATTCTAGAATTCTGTTTGAATTCCTTACCAATATTTAAGAGTGCTATCCTCTCTCTCTTGTTGAGGTAACAGACTCTTAAATCCTTTAACCTCTCTTCCGACAGCTTAGCTCTTAATTCTCTGATCATCTTCGCTGTCCTTCTCTGAACCTTAAATTATTATTGGGAATTAAAGAGGAGTTAACTAAATGATGTATAAGGTAAAAGGGTGGTAGACTCAAATGGGTAATAGTGGGGGAAATCTTTTAAATTGTTTGAATTGCGATGGAATTTTTGAAATGATGATACAACAACATGCAATGAAATGACAGATAAAAGTATAAAGTTTAATGAATATGAAGATATAAGAATTAAAAGTTAAAGGAAATAGGTCAAGAAATGAATAGTATATAAGTTTGAGAAAAGTATTTGAGCAAATTTATAGAAAACATGTAATGATAGGATATGAAATTAAATGTGAAAGATGAATATGTAACAAAGGTCATGTTTGTATGAAAATGTGAAAACCTGGAATCATGCTTTTCACTAAAAAAGATGTTTTTGAAACGTGAAACAAAAAACTTTTTTACAAACAAAAAGAAAGAAATTTGGGGCTGGAAGGGACCTAGGTCTTCTATCTCAACCTCCTCTTAGCCAGAGAGACAAGAGAGATGGGGGCCTCCCCAAAGCAGAATAGAGTGGATTTATATCTTCACATGATTTGGAAAATTTATATTCCTCCAGAAAAAGGGAATTTTTCACAATATGCCACTGAAAGACCAAATTGCATTTCTTCCCTCAGGACCCTATTTGTTGACATAAGGTAGGATGATGATCTATTCTCCAAAGCTCCTGAAGGCAGGACAAGAAGCGAAGGATAGAAACTAATCCAGGAGAGAAGCAACCTGGAATTAAGGAGAAACTTCCCAACAGTGAGGATAATTCACCAGTGGAACAGAAGTTGCTTCCAGAAGTTGTGAGAGCTTCATCACATCGCTTGCAAGAAGAGATTGGACTCCCATCTGTCAGAAATGGTGTAGGGTCTTCCTGTTTGGGCAGGGGGTTGGGATTGGACTAGAGGACCTCCGAAGTCCCTTCCATCTGTATTCTGATCAACTGGCCTTGGTAGAGGCCAGATAAAGTGGTGGAATATCAATGGGACAATATTTCTCAACTTCAGCCAATTTACAGCCTCTTCCAACACTTTCATTCTGTAGTTTCCTTTACATGATCTGCTCCTAAAGGTGTTAAAACACTGGATACAATTAGGATCCTGAACAGAACGACGGAAGGGATCTTGGAGGACTTCTAGTCCAACCCCCAGCTTAAGCAGGAAACCCTGAACCATTTCAGACAAATGGTTGTCCAATTTCATCCCCATCATCTGTATTTGTGAGAAGGACCAAAACAAAAAAAGGGGAAAAAGATAGGCATTGCATAAATTCCAAGGTTTGCCCAAACTTCCTGTTACTTTATTCAATCTTCAATTGCTACAAACTTCCTGAGAAGCAAGAAAGCTAATCTTCCTATTTACTCACACCAAGGTCTTGCAATCCACTGATTGCCAGCTGCTGTTTGGAAACACACTTTTTTGGTAACATCTAGCCTATAAAAACTTCCTCCGAGAACGTGAAAGCACGCAACTTCTTTTCTTGGGTGCAAATAAAGATTCTTGCCTGTTAGAAGGTTGGGGTGCTATTCCTACAAAGTGAAATAGCTAGAAGTGGTTTTCATTTTTTTTAAAACACAAATTTATGCTACTTTGGGGGGTTGGGGGGGGGGAATAATAAAGATTTTGCGTTAACGTGTGTCAAAAGCCCTGGTCTTTCAGGGCAAACTAACTGGGCCCAACTAAAACAAGGGGGTTAACTCACATCATCCCTGTTTTCTCAAACTAACTTGGATAAGTTACAAGGTTGCTACTTGCTTGATAACATCTCCCTTGTGACTATGAAATGATGTGGTACCACTGAAAGGAAATGTGTCTCAACCGTGGCAGCTTTAAAATGGGTGAGAGATTCTCAGACATCCAGGCCATGATTGTCCCAAAGGTGCTTTTTACAAGAGGCAACTGGACTTTCTTGTTTCTTCTTTTGAAGACGTTTCGCTTCTCATCCAAAAAGCTTCTTCAGGTCTGACTGGATGATGGGAAAGGGAAAGATTTATGCTCCTTGCAGAGAGATGGTCATCTGATCCTTTTAGAGGGCAGTTGGGGCCGCTTGGGGTTTATCTGTGTCCTCAGTGTGAGCAGAACTGAAGTCATGTTGGATGACCCATTGAATTGAATAAGGAAGTGTGTCTCAAACTCAGTAGTTCTGCTAAATAAGAAAGTGTTCCAGTTTGTGCACAAGAGAAAAAAAAACAAGATAAGGCTAGAACAATGGGGAACTGTAATAAAGTGCTGCGATGTCAGAAACCGTATAACTACTTTTGCTAGATAAGGAGCTAGTATGGACCTTCGAAATACATGTATCAATTTGAAAATAGAAAGAATGTGAGCCAAGGCCTCATAAGAGGGGATAAAAATGCTGCCTGAATTTTGCTCTGTGTTCCTTCAATGCCTGAGGGAACCTGTCTCTGCAGACACGTGAATAAAACCTTGTTTTCCTTGGATCAACGAATCTTTGGGTGGCTTTATTATCTGTTTCCACCTCACAATTTGGTGCCCAACGTGGGGCCCGACGGAATTTTGACTGGAGAAAAAGGACTGGGTAAGTGTGGCGCCACCGCCTCCCATTGTAGAGGGGCCTCTCCCTTGTCTCAGTTGGATCCCGGGGTAACTGCACTCAGCAGACGATCCTTGGAAACAAGAGAGAGAGAAGCCGGCCTGATGCTCTGGGAGTGTCGTTGATCACCTGAAGTGGGGACGCCCACACTCCTTTCGTCTCCGGGAGACCAGGGGTGTATCAGATGAGTTTGTTGCCTTTTGGGATAGAAGAAGGGATATACTGTCCTTAAACTCTGGGAATCCAGCGACTGCTGGGGGACAGTGTAAATCCCTGAGTTGGGAATTTCTGGGAGATTGTTGGCGGGCAGCGTGGAGAATGGGAAAGGGACAAAGCAAGTGTGAAACGTTCCAAGAGGGAACGGGTACTGAGATAGAAAAGACCCCGAGAAGGCGGATTCCGACTGACTCCCCATTGGGCCCACTACTACAACAATGGTCGTTGCCCCATCTGAGGACTTACACTCGGAGTCTAGAGAAAAAGAAAATGATCTACCTATGCCAAAATAGGTGGCCGAAGTATCCCCTAGTAGACCCTGAGTTTCCTTACCACTGGGATCCCGAAGAGAATACCAGCACGTACTGGATAACTCAGTTGAAAGAGTGAAACACTGGATGAAGGAGCAAATACCCTATGTGGAGGTATGGTATCATGCTCACTTTGAAGGTCCAGTTCCACCAGAAACAGAAGTAGGACAGTTTGTCAGCAAGGTGGAGGAAAGCAAAACTGAGGACTGGATGGGGAGTCCACCGGCATCGGCTCCGGCAGTCCCGGCACCACCGCCCCTGCCGGCTCCAGTTGCCCAGGCTCCACCTCCACCTGCATATCCAGGGCTCAGAAGGGAACCGGCTCAATTAAACAAGGACCTAGAGAATTTGCCTCTAGGAGGAAGGTCGGCCAATCCCGTGTCGGCCTTCCCAGTCAGAGAAGTCCCAAATGGCATGAATGCGCAGGGGAATCCAGTCACTGTTTTCGTGGCTGTCCCCATAAAATCTGCTGAGTTACGGGATCTGAAAAAGACCTTTCCGAAACTCCATGAGATTGCTCATGAAGTGGCGGAACAGTTGGAATTATTTCTGGGGCCCAATGAATACACATACCAAGAACTGATGTATATTCTTGGACACCTTTTCACCCCCGAAGAGAGGAACCTCATTAGGAGGGCAGCAATGGCTGCCTGGGACAGGAGACATGCAGGGCAACAGGGAGCAGTGGCTGCAGACACAAAGTTCCCCGTAGCCAATCCAAATTGGAACATCAATAATAACGCTCATAGGGAGTACATGAGAGATATGTAACGCATGATCATTGAAGGAATTAAATTGGCCATCCCTCAAGGGAAAAACTTGACCAAAGCATTTGAAATAATACAAGGAAAGGATGAGTCCCTGGGGGATTTCTGTGCACGGCTCCGTGAAGGGTTAACCAAGTACTCCAGAGTGGAGCCAGAAACCTCTGCCTTCGAGACTCTCCTAAAGATGCAATTCGTCACCAAAGCATAGCCAGATATCCAGAAAAAGATCCAGAAGACAGAGGGATGGACTGATTTGGGCATGACAGATTTGATGAGAGCAGCCCAACAAGTTTTTGTGAACCGAGACTCAGTTAAAACCAAACAGAAGTCTCAGATGATGGTAGCTGCTGTGCAAACGGCAGCCAAGAATGAAGTTAGGAAAAACAGGGAGACCCAGATATCAGATCTGAGGACAAGGTGGAGAGATGAAAGATCTCCCAGCAGGGAGTGGAGACCCCGGTTAGGCGAGGAGGTCCAGGGGGCAATTGATGAGGTCGATTCCAACGGCCGTCCCATAGTAGAACTTGCTTCAGATGCGGGAAAGAGGGACATTTTGCGCGCGAATGTCCCAAAACCCCAGAGGAATGAAGCTATGCCCTATACGATTAGGGAGGTTCCGGCTCCCCAAGAGGGACCCGCGGGGAGCCATTGGTAAATGTGTTAGTGGGTCCTGACCATCAGGAACGGCTGTTCCTGATCGACACAAGTCGAACATCTGTATGCGATCCGGTAAAGGGAGCATGCAGGTCAAAGCAGACTTTAAAGGTGGTTGGGGTGAGTGGGAAATCCCAAGAGGTCAAGATTTTGGAAGAGGTGAGATTGGAATTGAATGATGTGGTTACTGAAACAGAAATATTGTATATTCCGGATTCAGGGGTGAACTTCCTAGGAAGACACTTGTTGGATGTTTTGGGAATAGAATTGTGGGATAGAAGGAAGTTTGCATGTGTATGTTAACAATGGAAGATGAGGAGAAGATATCATCAGATGTGTGGGCAAGAGGTGTCGGGGTTAGAAGGAAAAAAAAAAAGGTGAGATATTTGGGACATTACATTCAGCAGGGGGTTAGGTCCTTGGACCCTGAAAGGGTGAAGGGGATCATGAGCTTGGCTCCTCCTAGGAACAAGACAGAGGTGCGGAAAGCGTTGGGATTATTGGGGTATTGCAGAATCTGGGTGGACCAATTCACAGTGTTGGCACAGTTTTTGCACAGAAAGTTGCCTGGAAAGGGAGAGCACATAGAATGGGAGCAGGGAGATAGTGAAAGGTGGGAAGAGCTGAAGAAGGCTTTGTCAACTGCTCCGGTTTTAGCCTTGCCAAACCTGAAATTACCGTTTCATTTGTATGTGGCGGTGGCTCAGGGAACAGCAGTTGGAGTCCTTGCCCAAAAGAGGGGGGGGCAGTACCAGCCGGTAGCCTTCCTAAGCAAGGGTTTGAAGCTGGTTGTGAAAGGATGGCCAGTTTGTGTTCAGGCTGTGGCAGCAACAGCGATGTTGGTGGTGGAGAGCAAAAAGTTAACCTTTGGGGGAGCTTTGGTGGTGCATTCGCCTCATCAGGTCAACTCAGTGTTGAGCCAACTGGCTTCCACTTGGATGACCGAAGGGAGGATATTGAAGTATGAAACCATTTTGAGAGCCAGTCCTGATGTGGTGATAGGAACAGACAAGAATCTAAATCCAGCAGAATTCTTGGAGGGGAGAAGGCAGGCGTGGGAACCGGAAGACCATGATTGTCTATTGCAAGTGGATCTCATGACGAAGGTTAGAGGACTTGGAAGAGACTCCTTTGGAGAAGGGAGAGAGGTGGTTTATAGATGGATCTAGCAGGGTAGAAAATGGAAAGCGAAAATCTGGGTTTGCAATAGTAACCGGGGAAGGTGAGGTAATAGAGAAAGGCTCACTCCCAGCTGCTTGGTCAGCTCAGAAATGTGAATTGCTTGCCCTGACCAGAGCCTTGGAATTGGCTGAGGGGATGGAAGTAACAATTTGGACTGATTCCAAGTATGCATGGGGGGGGGGGTGCACACGTTTGGGAAAATCTGGAGAGAAAGAGGGTATATCAAGGCGGATGGGAAGCAAATAGAGCAAGTGCAGTTAGTAGAACAAGCCTTAGAGGCATTGCAACTCCCCAGCCGAGTATCAATTGTCCATGTGAGCATATATCAGAAGGGGAACACATCGGAGGTTGTGGGAAACCGATGGGCGGACAAATGGGCGAAGGAAGCTGCAGGGGAGATAGAGTTGGTTATGGTATCTATACCAATACTGGAAAAGGAGGACGAGAGGGAGGAATGGGAGCCAGAGAAAAAGGAAAAGTTGGAGTTGGAGAAAGAGGGATGTGTTAAAACCCCAGAGGAATGGAAGACGTCGGAGGGAGTCAAGGTGGTGTCACCCACTGTCATGAGGGAAATATTGGAGAAAGTTCATGAAGGAGGACATTGGGGAACGGAGGCCTTGGTCATGTCTGTTAAACCTCACTATTGGAGTCTGAGGATGTGGACAGTAGCTCAGAGCATCTGCTGGAAATGTTTGATTTGTTTGAAAGTAAATAAGAAAGCGGCACGCAAGAAAGAGATGGGAGGGCGACCCTTAGTGGGATGGCCTTTTCAGAGAGCATAAATTGATTTCACTGAGTTGCCAGAAAAGGGGGGTTGGAAAGAGTCTTCCCTTAGCTCTGCTCAGGATCAGAACTTGTCCAAGGAAAGACACAGGAGTCTCTCCCTTTGAAATGCTGATGGGGAGACCCTATTTGGCCAAACTAGGCAATCCCATACCAGAGTTCAGGGACTTGTTCCTTCGGAAATATTTGCTGGCACTGTCTCGGTCTTTGCTTTCTCTTCACAAACAGAGACTGTTGGTGCAACGACCACCTTTGGCTGGTAGCCAACACCCACACGAGGCTGGAGACTGGGTCCTGATAAAGACTTGGAGGAGTGAAAAACTGCAACCTAGCTGGGAAGGTCCGTACCAGGTGCTACTGATGACTGAATCTGCAGTCCGTACTTGGCAAGGAGGCTGGACCCATTACAGCAGAATCAAGAAAGCACCAGAACCTGAGAAACCTTGGAAGGCAATCCCAGTGGACGGTCAGCCGTTAAAGGTAATCTTGAAGAAATAGCCAGCAGAAACCACCATGGAGATGTCGGCTGAATAGAGGACTATTTGTTGCAACTATATTTACATTAATACATCAAAGACGTTCACAATATTTTGGACCTGCAGGTTAAGTTGGGAACAGACGTGTGGGATGACAATGTGTTCATAAAGGATCTCAAGAAGGTCTCACATTCCTTGAACATCACCAATTGCTGGTTATGCATGCACCTGCCAGGAAGAACAGGTGAAGGATTAATCCTACATGCAATTCCACTTGATCAGAACACACTAAGACCAAAGGGACACGGGATAGAAAAATATGGTGTAGAACGAAATATAACAGGAAGGATTTTTGTTCATTTAAGGGAAACGGCGTATGTGTGTTTTAGGAGAAATGAAACTAGAGGGCTCCACTTAGGAGATTGGGAAAAATGTAATAAGACTTTTGATATGCCATCATCCTGTAGTAACCATAGCTATACCAAGAGTTATCATAAATTAGATTATTTTAATCAAGATCAGTATCAGATGTGTATGCATTTTGAAGATATGATCAATTGGACCCGAACATCACAACAGACCTATGCTATGGAAAACTTTAGGTGGGTATTGTGTGGGAAATATGCATACAGGGAGATGCCACCTTACTGGAGTGGCACATGTACACTCGGGTATGTGATACCGGTGATATATAAACTTGATGGCCTTCCCCAAGGCCGGATACAAAATAAAAGAGACTCAGAATCTGGCCTTACCCGGAGACTCTGGACCCAAATCTCCCGTGGTATAATAACACCATTGGGAGTAGCCATGAACTACCGAGATATACATATTCTAAATACCTTCACGGTAACAATGTTCAATGATACAATAAAGAATATTAAAATGATCAATACCGAGCTTTCTGAAGTAAGACAGGTTGCTCTACAAAATAGGCATGCTTTAGACATTGTATTAGCTACAAAAGGGGGTGTGTGTGCTCTGATTCATTCACATTGCTGTGTATACATCCATGATTTCCAACCCAATATTAAGCCCATGTCACACTGGCCAACGGATGCAAAAAGGACACAGCGGACGAGCAAAATGTTCCATCCATTGTTATCCGCTCTCAAAAGGGGCAAAAATTTGCATAACCGGAGCAGATAACACGGACGCGGGGAGGACGCAGGGCGGACGCAGGGCGGATGCGGAACGGAAGCCCAGTGGATGGGAGCAGATGGCACGTCCGCTGGGCTTCCGGGGGGCCTCAGCAAAGCGGACGCGGAACGGATACAGCAGATGCAGAACGGACACCGAGCGGATGAAGCGGATGCACAGCAGATGCACAGCGGGTGCACAGCGGGTGCACAGAGGAAGCCTAGCGTTAATTGTGCATGCGGGAAGGATGCATTGCGTCAGCCCCGCGGATATAATGAAAGCAGCTTGGAAGCAGGTCGCCATTCAGAGGAAAGACCTGCTGCCGGAAGGATTGGCTGCCTTGCCTGCCCTGCCTGCATGTCTGCCTGCAAGCCTTGCTGCCAGCCTTGCTGCCACCCTCCCTGCCAGCCAGCAACCCCACAACCATGCGGAAGCACAGCAAGCCTCAGCCATCTGCTGCCAGCCCTTGCAAGATGGACAGGGCTACCATCCTAGCTGTGGGATAGATAAACCTCCAGTGCAAGCATAGTGGGACTGTATGGTCCACCCTCCCAGGTGCCACACTATGGCCCTTTATTATCAATAACGATATAATCAATCATCCACACATGTCAACATAAACACAACTCTTTATTAAACGCCCTATTCATTGTAGCCCAACCAAACATACATGGCCCAATCTCATCCGTGTGATGAGACAGGCTGAAGGAAGCATCCATTAAGCATCTACCATCCTGTCTTGCCACTCCACTGCTCCAGCTGGGGAGTTGCACCAGTGTTTCAGGAGGTTGCGCTGCTTCTTCCCTTCACGTGAAGCTCTGCTGGGGCCTGGCACATCCACAGTGTCGATCAGGTTTCGCCCTTGCCTCCATTCACCAGGCTCCATGTCCCCATTGCCTTGTTGACGGTCCACAAGCCTGTTCTGCAACACTGGGTAGCGGGTGCGCATGAGATTGTGCAGGATGCAGCAAGCTTCCACGATCCTCCTCATGGTCTCTGGGCTATGCTGCATGTTGGTGAGAAGTACCTGGAACCTGTTGGCCAGGATGCCAAAGGCATTCTCCACCACCCGCCTTGCCCTGGACAGCCTGTAGTTGAAGATCGTCTCTTCACGGGTGAGGTATTTGGAGGTGTAGGGCTTCATTAGGTAGGTTGTGAGGGAGAAGGCGTCATCCCCCACGATGAAGTAGGGCACATCTTGCTTGTCGTTGGGCAGCGGTTCTGGATCTGGGAAGCCCACCATGAGGTTGCCTTCCAGCCCCTCCTTGAGGTGACTGGCATTGTAGACCTGGGCATCTGAAGATGAGCCATTGCCTGAAGCATCGATGTACATGAACTTATAGTCAGCATCGACCATGGCGAAGGGGATGATGCTGAAGAAGCCCTTGTAGTTGTGATAAGTGGAGCCCGACTTGGCTGGCGCTTTGCAGGCCACGTGCTTGCCATCTATGGCTCCAACAGTGTGGGGGAAGTTCCACTTCTGATACCACTGCTCTGCAACTTTCTTCCATCCTTCTTCAGTGGAGGGGCACTGGAGGAGCTCCTCCTTGTGTTCTTCGATGATGGCCTGTACCACTTCTCTGACAACAAAGCTGATGGTGCTGGGTGGCACCCTCCAGCCGTACTGCATGCTCCTGTAGGTGGTCCCTGAGGCCAGGTGGCGCAGAGTGAGTGCCACCTTGAGCCCAGGTTCCAGGCTGGGCGGGAAGTTGGTGTTTGTCTTGGTCAACCTGGGTGTCAGCCACTGCACAACTTCGTCAAACATGGCTGGAGGCATCCTCATGAAGTTCTGGAACGCCCGAGTGTCTTCGCTCCTGAGCTCCACCATCAGCTTGTTGTACAGTCCGTCCTCTGCTCTTCTGGGGAACCATCTTTGGACCCAGACTTTTTTTGGGTGGCTCCTTTTCTTCCCGTAGTAGAGTTCACAGAGCCTGTAGATGGTTTCGCACTGTTGCAGAAGGATGGTGGATGCCAAAAGGACTTTGTCACAATCCACGGTGGACATGACTGGATGCTGTGGAAGAGGAAGAGTCAGATGAAGGCTGCAGAGATCTGCACAGCTAGGCTGCTGGTCTGAAAGTGAGATGCAGACGAGTTGTTCCCCCTTTTTATGGGCAGTATAGGTGTCCCTTTGCATCCTCTAGGTATCCTCTAGGCATCCTCTAGACATCCTTAATATCCGAGATATTATCCTCTGCAAACGTTTTTTCCGTTTTAAACGCTTTGTTTCCGTTCTGCATCCGCTAGGCATCCGTTCTGCATCCATTCTGCGTCCGTTCCGCTTCCTCCCTGCGTCCAGGTGGATGCGAGTTGCGCGGATGCGTAGCGGATGCCTAGCGGATATAGCGGATGCGTAACAGATGCGTAGCGGATGCAGAACGGATGAACTGGATACATTTTCTGCGCAAAAGTTTTAGGCAGCCCAAAACTTTCGGAGCAGATGAAACGTCAATAAACGGATGCTGGACGGATAGAGAGGAAGCCAAACGGAGGCAGTGAGTACATCGCGTTTTCGAACGGATGGAAAGGTTTTTTGTCCGTTTTACATCCTCTTTGCATCCGTTGGTTCAGTGTGACATGGGCTTTACAAAGACAGTAAAAGTAATGGAAGAACGTATTTGCTCTAATCCATTATCACAAAGAGGTGACTCCTCATTGCCAGACCTGTGGGGAGCACTATGGTCTTGGCTTCCCAGTTCCACTTGGTTTAGATCTACCATAATGGGAATTATATTGATTATTATATGCTATGTATTGTTGTATTGTTGTGTTCAGTGTCTCCCTGGTGCAATAACAACATGTGGGAAGATAGGGAAATCCTTGGGTTCAAGATTTGAGAAGAAGCAGGAAGCAGAACCTCTAATGATGTATCAGAGAGGAATCACTCTGAAAGAAGCAGAGGATCTGCTATTTGAGTTTGAGACAAGAGTGGAAAAAGAAAAAAAGGGGGGATTGTGAGCAGAACCGAAGTCATGTTGGATGGCCCAATGAATTGAATAAGGAAGTGTGTCTCAAACTCAGTAGTTCTGCTAAATAAGAAAGTCTTCCAGTTTGTGCACAAGAGAAAAAACAAGATAAGGCTAGAACAATGGGGAACTGTAATAAAGTGCTGCGATGTCAGAAACCGTGTAACTACTTTTGCTAGATAAGGAGCTAGTATGGACCTTCGAAATACATGTATCAATTTGAAAATAGAAAGAATGTGAGCCAAGGCCTCGTACGAGGGGGCAGACAGTTAGGGTATAAAAATGCTGCCTGAATTTTGCTCTGGGTTCCTTCAATGCCTGAGGGAACCCGTCTCTGCAGACACGTGAATAAAACCTTGTTTTCCTTGGATCAACAAATCTTTTGGTGGTTTTTTATCTGCTTCCACCTCACATCAGGATCACCTGAATGGTCAAATGGTTCCTGAGTCTGCAATTTTTTTCCTCTGGAAATCCATTCCTGCTCCCACACCATTCCAAAGATGTTCATCCCAAATTGTATAGCTAAAAGTCTGTAGAGATTCTCCATCATCTAGGTCATGGCTGTCCCAAAGGTGCTGTTTTTTAATAGGCAACTGGACATTTTTTCTTTTGAAGACCCAGCCTTCTGGGAATTGAAGTCCCCCCCCCCATCCTCAATCTTAAAGCTGCCAAAGGTCAGAAAAATTGACTTTAAGGCCTATATAAAAGTTGGATCTTCCAATAAGTAGGACCCATATGATCCAGTTCTGGCCCACACAATTACGTTGGGATAAAATTCAGATGGCAGACAATTGCAGATCTGAATAGTTCCTTTTGTTTTTCTTTAGCAACAGGGAACAGTGAGAGCAGCCTGCTTCTCCAATGGCTGAGCACACCTTTCAGGTCAACCATCAACCTGATTTGGGTCCCAAACTGTGGCACACCACAATGATCTCCTCCGAGAAGAGAGGAAAAAAAGTCACACAAAGGGGAAAAATTGCCTGATATAGAATTGAGCCCCTGGTCCTTTTACCCCAATACAGTCAAGAAACATAAGGAAGAGTGGTATTCTGTAGTTTCTTGCAGCTCTGATAACCTGTTTAGAAATGAAAGCTTTTGGCTAAAATGTATCCTAATTTAAATCCAAACTGTTGGAAATGTAAGCAAATACAGGGTACCTTCTTTCACATATGGTGGCTTTGTGCAAAAGTTAAGAAATATTGGACCAAAATACAAAAATGGTTAAAAGAAATTAGTAAGTCCAAATAGAATTTAAAGCAGAATTATTTCTTCTGGGAATTATTAAAGGGAATTATACAAAAGAGATAAAATATTTAATCCTGCATATAATAACAGCAGTGAGATTAGTGATCCCATAATATTGGAAAGGAGATTATATGCCGACACTTTTAATCATCCAAAAGATCTTTGACTGCATGGAAATGGACCAACTTTCATTAGAATTAAAAGAAAAGGATGACTCAGTTTATTATAAAGTGTGGGAAAATTGGTACCATTGGATAAACGATAAAAATAAGCAATTAAATAAATAAGAATGTATAATTTAGAAAGATAGGGACATATATATAAAATAACAAATAGGAGTATAAAATATGCACTGGAATAATAATTGAAATGTAAGCACTGTCAAAATGGATTGTAACATACATAACACTCTCATTTTAAATATTTATATTGTATTTTGTATTTTAATATTTTTTAATAAAGGTAATTTTAAAAAAAGAAAGCTTCTATAGTCGACTTACAACAGTTCATTTCGTGACTGATCAAAATTACAACATCACTGAAAAACGTGACTAGGACTATTTCTCACACCTAGAACCATTGCTGCATGCAACCATTGAGTTGCATGAATTTTGATACTATGATCAAAATTCAAAGGCTTGGCCATTGGCATGTACTTATGACGGTTGCAGCGTCCCAGGTCACATGATTTCCCCTTTTGCGACCTTTTGATAGGCAAAAGGGGGAGCCAGATTCACTTGACAATCATGTGACTAACTTAAGAACTGTCAGGGATTCACTTAACAGCTGTGTCAAGGAAGGTCATGAAACAGGACAACATTCACTTAACCACTGTCTTGCTTACCAACACAAATTCCCTGGCTGAATCGTTGGACTATCTGAACTTGGCAATATCACCAGTGAATCCTGATCCCCAAGACAGGTGATTTCTCAACCATGGCAATTCTAAGGTCCTGGCTGGGGAATTCTGGCAGTTGAAGTTCTGCCCATCTTCCAGGAGCCAAGTTTGAGAAACACAGAAATCCCAAATCCAATTTCCATTTGAAAGACAGCAAGTGAGTCAAAACCATTCATGGGGAAATTAGCATGTGAAAACCCACATTCCTTCTGCCTTTTCCAGTAATTCAAGGGCAGCAATATAAGCATTCTTTTACTCCCACAATTTAAGAAGGGTTAGATGTTTTTCGATTGACCTATATTTCATATTTTTGAACCATTCAGAGAGGAACTCCCTGGGCGGTGTACATGAGAATATAAAAAGAGTACATGAAATTTTAAATTTTAAAAGGAGGCAAACATAGCTGAGTGCTGCTAAATTTAAAATTATATGCTATAAAACTTCTGAAAATTCAAATAAATGTCTTTCCACACAAAAAGAGACTAGCCAACAGAAGCATCTGGAGCTCTAACTCAATCACAAAATATCTGGGAATAGAGAAGTCTTTCAAGAGGTTTATTATTAGTCATATCTTGACAAAGATTAAAACCTCCCCCCCCCAAAAAACAACACCAATCAGGAACTTCTCTGGTTTTGAGCCACATGTCAATACAGGCAGAAATGGCACAAACTCCAACTTGACAAGAAAAATACCTTCCTACTTGATAAAATAAAAATCCCACATTATATTCAGCAGCACGTTAACAGGTGATTGGCACATCACTACACATATGTTAAAAAATGAAGTACCAAGCACTGCTTTTCCTGGAAAAGATACATCATAAAGCTGAAAAATGATTCCAGTTTTGTTGAAAGAAATATATCTGGATGAAATTGAACAAGACCGAGGGGAGAAAAAAGAACCACACCAGTATTACTGAACATTAATTTGAAAACTGAGAGGGGGGGAATGCTGGTCTCTGGCAAATATTCTAAATAAATAAATAAATATTCAAAATAAATCAATGTGGATGTCTTAGGCCAAGGAAACTTATGCCAGTTTTCCAAGCTTCAACATTCTCTAAATCTGACACCTGAGGAAAAAGTTCTGAAATTCTTACTTTGTCAACACCCATTCGTTTAAAACCTGCTTGTAGGACCTTGAAATTCTGAATGTATTCATGTTCCAACTTTGCTTGGAATTTCACTTTCTTGAGTGTGACGGAACCTGGGAAGAGCATGTCCATAAACTGACAATAAGCAGCACCTGGCAGAGAGAGAGAGAGAGAGAGAGAGGGAGAGAGAGAGATAAACATCTTGGTGAAAATTAATCTTAGCAAAGGTATTTAGGGTAAAAGATCAGAATCTCTGCATTCCTTTGTGGCTGCCAATCCTGTTTTCTGAAGGAGGCAGTGTGGCAGGAGAAATTTGTGGGAGGAATTTAACTCAAACAATTGGGTGGGAAAGAATGTCAAGGACAAGAGAAACCATTCTTTGAGTCTTCCTTCCAACAGTTCTTTTAGGCATCTTCCTCTTCACACAGCAGGGAAGGAATTGGTTGAAGGTTATTGGAAGGGCCATCTTTTCTCATCTACCCAACCCACCTGAAAGGGGAGACAAAGGAAGTTATGGATCCCCTTTCTTAAGGGAGGTCCATCTGGGGGAAACCACTGTGGCTTCCTCCCAGTTGTTGGAAGGACCATCTTTTCCCAGCTACATCTACCCAAACCACTTGGTTGGGAAGACAAAAAATGTTATGGACCCTCTCTTAAGAGAGGTCCATCTGATGGACCAAAAATGAATGAATGAATGAATTCTTTATTGGCCGAGTGTGATTAGACACACATGGAATTTGCCTTGATGCATAAAAGAAAAGATACATTCATCAAGAATCATCAGGTACAACACTTAATAACAGTCACAGGGTACAATAAGCAATCAAATCATACTAGGAAACAGTCAATATAAATCATAAGGATACAAGCGACAAAGTTAGTCATACAGTCACAAGTGGGAGGGGATGGCTGATAAGGAGTGATAAGATTAATAGTAATAGTAGTGCAGACTTAATAGATAGTTGGATAGTGTTGAGAAAATAATTTGTTCAGCAGTGTGATGGCGTTCAGCAAAAAACTCCCCTTGTGTCTACTTGTTCTGGTGTTCAGTGCTCTATAGTGTCATTTTGAGGGAAGGAGTTGAAACAGTTTATATATCCGGGATGTGAGGAGTCTGTAAATATTTTCCCAGCCCTCTTTTGGACTCCTGCAGTATACAGGTCCTCCATGGAAGGCAGGTTGGTAGTAATGGTTTTCTTCTCCCTGGTGGCCCTCTCCCTGTTATTTGAAGGACCACCTTTTCCCAGTTATATCTACCAGGCCCACCTGAGTAGAGAGGCAGGGGATGTTACAAGTCCCCTCTCTTAAGGAGGTCCTTAAAAGAGGACCTTCTCCATGGTGGCTCCCTCTGTGTGGAACATCATCCCTGTGGAGATAAGACTGCCTTCCCCTTGACACTATTTCCAACGGCTCTGAAAACATGGTTTTGCCAATGGGTTTGGGGACCCCAGAGTGATATAGAGCTCATCAGGTGGTTGGTCCGATTTTCATCACCAAGTGGCGGGGGGGGCGGGAGTTTACTGGTTTATTTGGGGTTTATTTCTTGAAAGTCACATGGATTCACCATGAGTAAGTTGGGTGGGCTATATAAACTTTCTTGATGATAAATTTGCCGAATGAGCCACCCACAAAGAACTTCTGAAACTCATAGTTGAGGCTGCTCTCCAGAAAGACCTGTCACCAAACTGGATGACTCTCTTCCTTGAATGCCATTGCATCTGTTGTTGGAACAGCTGGGTGACAAGACAACCAATACAACTCTTTCCAAAACTGCTGTCAAGCTTGAAACACGTTTTTGCTGTTGCAATTGGTATCCCTTCTTAGCTTGCCAAGGCACCAGGGGGAAGGGAAGGGTGAGATGGAATGTAGGCTCCAGACATCAAGAACCTGAGCCGTGAAAGCCAAGGACACTTCAGCAAGTGTTTGCCAAAGCCAAAGGGTTTTTCTCATAGCAATAAAAAGAGACTTAACTGGACAATGTGACCTGCTCTAACAGGGAGAAGGGAGAGTCCTATATTTTAATTATGTAGGTTTGCGCGGGAATTAGCTAGATCAGGTTCTGTCCTCTTCAGTGCCAAAATGATGTACCCAATAAGTTTTTGCATTCAGAGAAAAAAACAACTCCTGGGATGGAATAGGAGATTTCAAACAGTCAAGATGATTAATAAAAAGGAAGCTGATTACAAGGGCACATCAGGGATCTGGTCACTCAGGTTTAACTGCTGAAAGGATCCAGAATGGGCTCTGAGACAGATTAAGACAGAATAACAAGAGTTGGAAGGGACCTTGGAGGTCATCTAGTCCAACCCCCTGCCCAAGCAGGAAACCCTACAACATTTCTGACAAATGGCAATCCAATCTCTTCTTTAATGTATCAAGTGATGGCACTCCCGCAACTTCTGAAGAGAACTTCTGTTCCATGGGTTGATTGTCCTCACTGTCAGAAAAATTCTCCTTATTTCCAGGTTGAATCTCTCCTTGTTCTGTTTCCATCCATTATTCCTTGTCTGGCTTTCAGGTGTTTTGGAGAATACCTTGACCCCTTTCCTCCTCTCTGGGGCAGCCCCTCAACTATTGGAAGATGCTCTCCTGCCTCTTTCCTAGACTAGCCAGGCCCAGTTCCTGCAACCATTCATTGTATGTAGCCTCCAGTCCCCTCATCGTCCTGCTTGCACTTCTCTGCACTCTTTCTAGCGTCTCAAAATCTTTTTTTTGCAAATCAGGCTGTTATGAGACCGTGTTTGAAGAGTTTTTAGCTTAAACGCTTTCAAAATGCTTTAAATAGCAAGCGTGGAACTCGAAACACCCGTTTCACAATGAGGGAGGAAGCTTCAATGAAAAATAAAGTTCCAAGAAGGTTACACACCCATTTGCACTCTGATTCAGGTGACCCCAAAGGCACAGATAAGCCCTCAGAGAGAATATGCAAGGAATATAAATATTTCCATCTGCCACCTTTCAGGCAGAACTGAAGAAGCTCCTTGGATGAGGAGCGAAACGTCTTCAAGGAAAAACCTAGAAAGTCCAGCTGCCTTATGGGAAAAAAGCACCTTTGGGTGGCCGAGATTTTCCATAGACACCTTCACTATAAAATAAATGCTCAAAAGAGTTCAAGGCAACCCAGTTTGTGCACCCCTATGAATTACAGGGAGTCCTTGACCTGCAGCCATTCATTTAGTGACTGTTCACAGTTGGGAATGTAATTTTTTGGCAGGCTTGTGATACTGCAATACAGAAGCTTCTTATGGTTAACATTAACATTGAAAATACATTTTTCTTCTTCTTCTAGGACTACAGGGATGGGAGAAGGACCAGAGAAGGACCCCCAAAGCAACTTAGAACTAAGGAGAAATTTCCTGACAGTGAGAACAATTAATCAAGGGAATAACTTGCCTCCAGAAGTTGTGAATGCTCCAACACTGGAAGTTTTTAAGAAGAGATTGGATAACCATGTGGATAGGGTTCTCTGCCTGAGCAGGAGGTTGGACTAGAAGACCTCCAAGATCCAACTCTTTTATTTGGTTAAAAGTATTGCAGACAAACTCTGTCAACTATCTGGTGTTCGATCCTGAACCAGCTTGACTCAGCCTTCCCTCCTTCCCAAGTCGGTAAAATGGGGACCCAGATTGTTGAGGGAAAGAGGCTGACTCTGTAAACTGCTTAGAGAGGGCCAGAAAGCACTGAAGTGGCATATAAGTGCAATTAATTCATTCCTTCCTTCCCCCCACCCCCCTTCGCTGAGCCTTGGTGGTGCTATGATTAGAATGCAGTATTGCAAACTCTGCCCACTGCCAGCAGTTTGATCCTGACTAGCTCAAGCTTGACTCAGCCTTCCGTTGTATGGAGGTCAGCAAAATGAGGAACCAGATTGTTGGGGGCAAGAGGCTGACTCTGTAAACCGCTTAGAGAGGGCTGGAAAGCACAGTGAAGCGGCATATAAGTCTCTAAGGGCTATTGCTATTCAGCTCTCCATTATTTTGCTCATGTAAGACATTTCAAGGTATATCTAACACAACACAACTGCATAGAAACTTCAAGACACACATAAGATACTGCACCCCCCCCCCCCACGAAAAGTGGTGTAGGTAGAATCTCCTTCTATACCCTAGGAGAGTAAAGTAAGCATACCAAGTAGAAAGTTCAAGATTGGTCCAATGCTACCAAGGCAATACACCTTCTATGTCACCTTTGTTGAGCTGGACAGGTGTAAGTTTGTTCAAATACATTTACACTTCAGACACAAGGTGAGCAACTATCCACCACAGGGCGATCATTACCATTTCCAACTGCTTAAAAGGAGAAATAGTAAGGAGCAAAGGCCTCCTGAGCTCAGGGGGTCTTCTTACCTGAACAAAGTTGCTCTATCTTGGTTAACGTTAGTTGTAACGACTCATTGATCCAGGCGAGCATATCATGTCGGCTTAAATTATCACTCGTCACAGAGGTGGAATACACATTCACGGCCATTTTCTAAAGAAAAATCGATTGAGAGGGGAGACAGTTTTACTCCAGAGTTCAAAGTCATACCTGTTCCTAGACATCATCTGAATCATCATCATTTTAGGGCACTCTCTTATCAGCTCAGTTTACCAAAGAGAACGTAGCTCAGTGTTTCTCAATCAGGGCAATTTTAAGATAGGTGGAATTCAATTCTCCAATTCCCAGAGTTCCCCCTGCCAGCATATCCACAGCTAAAAGGTTTACTCCACTCTGTGTGTGTGTGCGCATGCCTGCATATATATGTGTGTGTGTGTGTGTGTGTGTATAAAGTTTTCACGGGTACTTACATGAATTCAGTTCAGCTTCCTTCGGGTATTATCCCACGTCATTGTAGTGCTTTTAAAGTTGTAGCAACGTTTCAGCAGAATCGTACGAACTCCATACAGAAGCCTGATGATGGCAGATGAGATTCTGCTGAAACGTGGCTACAACAACAGAACTACAATGACGTGGGATAATACCCGAAGGAAGCTGAACAGCACACATGTAAGTACCCGCGATAACTTAAAAAAACAAATATATATATATATATATATATATATATATATATATATATATATATATATGCATATATGTGTAAATATGTTACATGTCTAACATGTATATATTACATATATTATAATTAGATGACCCAGGTTGTTGGGGACAATATGATGACTTTGTAAACCACTTAGAGGCTTGTAAAGCACTGTGAAGCGGAATATAAGTCTAAGTGTTATTGGTAAGTAGGAAGGGAGGGAGGGAGGGAGGGAGGGACGGCCATGGTGGCATAGTAGTTAGAATTCAGGATTGCAGGCTAACTCTACCCACAGCCTGGAGTTTGATCCTGACCAGCTCAAGGTTGACTCAGCCATCTGTCCTTCCGAGGTGGGTAAAATGAAGACCCAGATTGTTGGGGGCCATAGGCCAACTCTGTAAACCATTTAGAGAGGGCTGTACAAGCAACGTGAAGCATATATAAGTCTAAGTGCTATTGCTATCTTCCTTCCTTCCTTCCTGTTAGAATGCAGTATTGAAGGCTAACTCTGTCCACTGCCAGGAGTTCAATCCTCACTGGCTCCAAGATGACTCATCTTTCCATTCTTCCGAGGTGGGTAAAATGAGGACTCAAAACTGTTGGGGGCAAGAGGCTGACTCTGTAGACCACTTAGAGAGGGCTGTGAAGCACTGTGAAGCTGTATATACCAGTAAGTCTAAGTGCTATTATTACACACACACGTTGTAGGTGTAATGGCCTACCAGAAATGATGAGGAAAATATTAACAGCTGATTCACATAACTTTTCTGTTAGGAGGGATATGGCGTCTCTTGTTATGCACAGACCGGAGGTGATTTCACACACACACACACATAAAAGGAACTGATAAATAGATCTGAGATTCAACACCCTTAGACCCAAAGGACTAGGAAATTAGTTAAGGGGGAGGGAAAAAGAAAGTTAATGGGGTCAGAGATAGTTGATGGTAATTATAGGATGAAAGCTTGGGTTTTAAATAGCAAAGATTCCTCAGAGCAGAAGGTATGATGATCAAAAGGAAGCAAGCAATGATGGCTAATAATGGACATTAAGGAAAATATTTGAAGCTCAAGGTTGAAATGAGGGGTCCTTGGTGGTCTCTGACCCTGGTGGTTTTCTTCCAGACGTTTCATTACCAAACTAGGTGATATCATCAATGCTATCAGTAGTAGGCAATGAGATTTGCTCTCATTTTTATAAATGCAAGAAAACCATCAATCTCAGGGAGCATCAAGGACCCCACAGTCCTCCTCCTCCTCCTCCTCCAACCTACAAACCCCACTCCATCCTAACACTGATGATGTTACCTAGTTCAGTTATGAAATGTCTGCAAGAAAACAACCAAGCTCAGAGAGCACCAAGGACCCCTCGCAATCAGAGATTATTGGAAACAGAAGCCAGAGAAGGAAATTACTTCCGCATCCACCACTGCAGGGAGCAGAAGATGAAGATATCATCAGAATGAAAGGGGCCAGACTACCTATGGAACTCTAGGGTACCTTGGAGGTCTTCTAGTCCAACCCCTCCCCCCACACACACACACTTCTCAAGCATGGGAATTCTGGATGTTGAAGTCCAAGTTGCTGGAAAAAAAGCACTGCAGAGGAGGATGGAGAGGATTTGAAGGATTCCCATGATGCCTGTTAGGAAGTCTAAGGAAACAGGTTGATATTCCTAGAGTCACCTCAAAACAATGAGATGGCAGTATATAAATTAAACTGTATTATAAACAGTAACAGATAAATAAAAGTCCTCATGCAAGATTATAGGAGAGGAACCACCCAACTGGGCTTATAACTATGGTCCTCCTCCCTTCCAGCCAGCAGTGAGAGAAAAAAAAAGGAAACCAAACCCAGCAATTTGCAAGGAGAGCCCGCTTTCTTGAGATGAAAGACCATTTCTGCCCTTAAGACCAAGGTGGAACCCACAGCTTGGGGGCACGCATTATCCAACTGGGAATACTCTAGAGGAAATATGGCCTCTCCCAGCAGTATAAGAAGGTTGGAAAGTGACCCTTACGAGAGATAGGTGGTGTAAAAAATGCCAAAAAAATTGAATGAATTGAATATAATATGAAATATAAATAAATCCGAAATGCAAGCTGAGTTTGGGGGGCCAGGCATTCTTTTACTGGACTGTGGAGAGGGAGAACTCTGCACATGCCCAGAGCAAGTCATGAAAAGGCAGAGTGGAAATTTAAGAATAAAACAGTCTGGGGCGGGAAGGCAGCCCTTCTTCTCCACCAGCAGAAAGGACTCTGCACATGCCCTGAGCAAGTGGAAATTTAAGAATAAAATAAAAATAAACATTATGAAGAAAAAAAGCAGCTACCCCACCCACCCAGGAGGGAAGCTCTGCACATGCCCAGAGTAAGTCAGTTGGTGGAAAAATCTAAGACTAAAAGAAATAAAATAAAACAGAAGAAGAAAAAGCACCCCCAATCCTCCCAAAGCAGCAGAGAGGACTCTGCACATGCCCAGAGCAACTCCCTGAAAGGCAGGGTGGAAATTTACGAATAAAACAGAAAAAGCCCCCCTCCTCCAAAGCAGAGAGGAGACTCTGCACATGCCCAGAGCAAGTCAGTTAAAAGCAATCTAAGACTAAAAGGAATAAAACAATTCAAAAGAAAAAAAAGCAGCCCCAACCCTCACCTGCGCTCCCTCCCAAGCAGCAAAGATTCTCTGCACATGCCCAGAGCAATTCCCTGAAAGGCAAGGTGGGAATTTAAGAAAATAAAATAAAAACACTATGAAGGAGGAAAAAAAGCAGCACCTTCTTCCCTCCCCCTCCCCCTCCCCTCCCCCACAAGTAGAGACGACTCTGCACGTGAAAGTCATTGAAAGGAAAGGGTGGAAACAATTTCAGAAAATAAATTATTTTTTAAAAAAGCAGTGCCCCCTCCCTTCCCTTTTCTGCAGGCAGGGGAGCCCGGAGAAGGATCCCCCCCACCCCACCTGGGTGACACCATCCCACCGGCCCCTTGGGAGTAGCTTGGGGGCAGGGAAGCCCCCTCCCCAGGGTAGGACCCCGACCCCACCCCAAAAAAGGAAGGCTGGGATAGCAGGGCTTGCGGGGGGGGGGGGGGGGAGGGGGGGGGCGGGCCGCCCCCCGGCCGGGGGGCCCTGGGGGGCAAGGGGGGGGGGGGGGGGGGGAGAAGCCCCCCGGGAGCCCCCCCTTAACCCACAGGGGGGGGGGGGGTTAGCCACTTTATTTGGAGGGGGGAGGCAGGTCCCTTCCCCGCATTGGGAGGCTGAAATGCGGCGGGGGCGACGTGAGGCAGGCCCTCCCCATCCTTTCTGCCCCCCCCCCCAGGCCCACAAACCGGGTTAGTTACGGAAAGCCAGGCCGGGTAGGCCCACGACCCCCGTCACCCCCCAACAGACCCTCTCTTCCCCCCCCCCACGAGGCGAGTTGGGGGGCGCAATGGGCATGAAACACCGCAGCCCTCGGCCTTGGGCCAAGGCGGGGGAAGGGGAAAGGCCGAGCGGGGAGCCTCCGCCCCGGTTTGGGGCCTCTCGCCTCGCCTCGCCCGCGCCTCCCGTTACCTCAGCGGCTCCGCCGTTCCGCCCGGCCCCGCCCGCCTCGCCCGGGATCTGACGTCACGCGCAGGCCGGCAGGCACCCTGACGTCACCCACTGGAGGGGGAAACGGAAGAGGAAGAAGCGTCGGGGGACGACGGCGGACACGCCCCTTTAGGAGGGCGGGGCTCTGTGCCGTTGCTAAGAGCCCGCTTTACGGCTGAAGCGACGGAGGCCGTGACTCCCTCGATTTGAGGCGTTGGCTTCCCGCTTCTTTAGCAGGCTTCGTTCGGCATTTACTCAACCTTAGCCGCTTTCATATATGCAGGCTTCCGCTCTATTTATTGGTTAAAATAATAAAATTTATGAAAAGGTTTTATTAAGTATTATTATTGTAAATTATTATTATTAGGGTTAACGCTGACCGGCCCTCAGCCCACCTTTCCCACATTGCGGCCCTTTTGGCCGGAAGAGGCTGATCAGCGCTTGATCAGCTCCCGTTCTCATTGGCGACGCACGTAGAAGTGGGCACGGCCTGGCCTTAACAGCCAATCGGAGCTTGGAGGGGTTCCGCAGGACTGGCGCTGCTGGGGCAGTGAATTCTGTGCTAGAGGGGCTTGCCCTCCCAAGGCGCTCTTTCCCTCCGGCTCAGTTTCTTGGAGGCTAACAGGGCAGGGCAGGGCAGGGCAGGGCAGGGCAGGCCATTGATTTGCAAAATACAACTGTTAACTCTTTCCAAGAAGGTTATTAAATCTGGGCATTAAATCCAAATCCCTTGGGTTATTCACCCTTAGTTATGGCCATGGGGTGCAAATAAACCCCGTCATTTTAAACCAAACCTATTTTGCTTCCTTTTTTTCACAGTGATTTTTTTCTTCATCAGGAGAAATTGCCTTATTTTGAATTTCATTTTTAAAGAATTTATTTTATTTTGATGACACAGACAAACACAAAAACAAAACATTCGATAAAACCGTCTTTCCATTATACAGTGTCAGTTGGTACATATCTCTTGTGCACAATATTAACAGTCTATCCCTCCTAAAGATAAAATTCATATTATATAAATCAGCTATCCACATCATATTATATTGTTATCAAACCATTATTAGACTTTGATTGTAAATTCATATCCTTTTTGAGCGAATCTCAATTTTTAAAATGTCTAATTCATAATATTTCACAAGAATCCAACACAACATATCATTACTGAAGCTAATTGTAGGCTTTTATACACTACACATCAGCCTGGCGGCTTTTAAGATATCTGGACTTCCAACTCCCATGCAACATCTTAAAGCTACCCACGTTGAAAAATATTGCACTACACAGACGAAGCAAAGAGGCCTGGAAGCTGCATCTGATGAAACCACCGAATTAATTGATCCAGATTACAAAAGTTTAGCATCCTTCATATAGAATATGCAGCTAGGAGGCTTTGATCTGTGCTGCTTTAGCATGTTATGTCAATGCCTACCTCAGACTGGGCAAGTCTAGAAAAGGAGAAACACTTTTTGAAGAAGAATCAAATAATGATAAAAAAAATTTGCCAAATTGTGCTCAGCAGTGAGTTGGACTAGATGACCTCCAAGTTCCCTTTCAACTCTGTTATTCTATTCCATCCCATTCCTATTACTACCCTATTTGTGGGAAATAGAGTGTATTGTTTTTAACAGAAACTGTAAGAAGACATGCTGGCCAGTGAAGAAAAAACATTGTATATATTTCTAATCTCATGAGCTAGGCTGCAGCTTGAGAATTGGGCGTAGGAAGGCCTGTGCTATGCAACAAACCGGCATTAAGCAGAATTTGCTGATAGGATAGTTACTCTAGAGACAACCCCTTAGGAGCTAGGACCCATAAAAGGTGATTTGTAAATAAGGGCAGGGGGTGATAGAATTAGAGTAATGGGAGATGTAATCAGGGGCAGAGATAATGTGCTAACTTTAGATACTTGGGATAGGTTGTGACGGCATGAATACTAAGCTAATGAGGAAAAGGTAGGAGGTAAATTTGTAATGGCAATAGGAAATATAAGGCAAACATGATGATTTAACGCAGAGGTCCCCAAACTTGGCAACTTTTAAGCATAGCTGGCTGGAGAATTCTGGGAGTTGAAGTCCACAAGTCTTAAAAGTTGCCAAGTTTGGAGATCTCTGGTTTAAGATGTGTCCACATTACTTGCGTGTGGGTACCTCTCTTTGCAAAGCAGTAAATAAAATTACCAGTTTTCTCTTGGGAAGTTTTGACTGGTTGTTTATTATTTCAAAAGTAGACAACAAATCCCACATATTCTTCCCTTTCCAGACTCTGCTTATTCTACTCAAGGAATCTCCTCCTAAGCACCCTACTCTCTTGGGGTCTCCTTCAGCCCACGAAGCGTTGTTTCCACTTTTATCCACTAGCACAATTTGAGTTTTCCACCCAACTCTGCGTGTTGATCTAGCTGCCCACCATCGCTCCCAAGATCCTAATTAACGTGACTGGTATCCAACAGTGCCCGTAATGATGAGATGTCAGCATGGATTCATTTTATTCATGCAATATAACTTAACTAGTAGAAAGTGGGAATGCGGTGGATGTGATATAACTTATTAAATTTCAGGAAAGCAACCATAGAAGAATTCCAGGATATCAACCAGATGACACATTCATTCATCCCAACTGGAAAAATCAAAAAGTGTCTCTTCCTCAATTTATTTTGTTTCTGGTACACCCCACTTCTGCCCCTCCACAATGGAGAATTCCCTGATTCCCATCTGTAATTCTTAACTCTTTCCTGTCATGAATAGATTGGTATCATCTATTATTGGGCATTGCACGCCAAAACAACAAGAAAAACATTTTTTTCCCTTTGTGCCATCACTCTGCTGAACACCGAATTTCCATAGCCCTGTCTGATGTCTAAGAATATTTATCCATATAGCAGGGCTATATTGCTATTATCCTTCTCAACTTTCCTATTACCTTCTCTTATTGGTATCATTATTATTGGAATCAGAATAGAGCTGGAAGGGACCTTGGAGGTCCTCTAGTCCAACCCCTTGCTCAAGCAAGAGACCCTAAACTATTTCAAACAAGTGGCTCTCCAGTCTCTTCTTAAAAGCCTCCAGTGATGGAGCACCCACAATTTCTGGTGGCAGGGTGTTCCACTGGTTTATTGTTCTCATTGTTAGGAAATTCCTCCTTAATTCCAGGTTGCTTCCCTTGTTGGTTCATTTCCATCTGTTGCTTCTTTTCTGCCTTCCTGTCCTTTGGAGAATAATTGACCCCTTCCTCTTTTGTGGCAGCTCCTCAAATGCTGGAATACTGTTATCATGTCACCGTTTTCTCTAAACTAGCCAAACCAAATCCTGCAACTGTTCTTCATACATTTTAGCCTCCAGGCTTTTAATCATCTTGGTTGCTCTTCTTTACACTTTTTCCAAAGTCTCAACATCTTTTTTGTAATGCAGTGACCAAAACTGGAAGCAGGATTCCAGGTGTGAAATTACTCTCGTTGTTTTGTGCACATACACTGAGAGCTTATGAACCAGAAACAAATTCCTTGTGAGTCTAATGCCACATGGCCAATATTCTATATTCGATTCTACAGTATATTCAATATTCACCCCTCTCAAATTTCTGCAGTTCTCCTCAAATGGACCGGAGGCCCTCCAAAGGGAAGAGACCTCACCCCCACACTCCAATTTCATTCTTCCCACCCACTGAAGGAAAACATGGATCTTCATAAAGATCTCCTGTTAAGGTATTGAGATTTAAGAGCTGACCAGTTGCTGTAAGCCTGATGCAATAGGGATGAGTCAGCATAGCATACTAAAACTCCAGTTTTAGTAAAACTCCACAGAAGTTTTACCTCTTTAAGGGGTCTCTATATAAAGGCAGCCATTAGAGGGCATGTTCCCTCTCCTTGTATCCAGTATCCATTGCAGAATTATCCATGTAGTTAAGAAGATTGCTTGCTTGTAAGGTATTTGCCTACCACGTATATTTCTGTACATTTCTTGTACATAAATCACTGTTAAATGTCTATGCCTCTGTGCTGTGCTTTGCTCCTAACAGATAACAGATAATCAGAGTTGGAAGGGACTTTGTAGGTCATCTAGTCCAAGCCCCCCCACCCAAGCAGGAGGCCCTACACCATTTCTGACAGATGGGAGTCCAATCTCTTCTTGAAGGTCTCAAGTGATGGCGTTCCCACAACTTCTGAGGGCAACTTCTGTTCCAATGGTTGATTGCTCTGTCAGAAAGTTTCTCCTTATTTCCAGGTTAAATCTCTCCTTGTTCCGTTTCCATCCATTATTTCTTTTCTGACTTACAGGTGCTTTGGAAAATAGCTTGACCACCACCTCCTCTGTGGCAGCTCCTCAAATATTGAAAAATCTCTATCATGTCTCCCTTGGTCCTTCTCTTCCCTAGACTAGTCAGGCCCAGTTCCTGCATTTGTTCATGTTTTAGCCTTATCCCCTCATCATCCAGGTTGCTCTTCTCTGTACTTTTCTAGAATCTCAACATTTTTTATACTGTGGTGACCAAAACTGGATGTAGGACTCTAGGTGTGGCCTTACTAAGGCTTTATAGTGGTATTAGTACTTGATCTTTACTGTATCCCTGTTAATGCAATTTAGGATTGCATTGACTTTTTTGGCTGCTGCTACACACTGCTTGCTCATATTTAGTTGGTTGTCCACTAAGACTCCAAGAACCCTCTCCCAGTTCCTGCTATTGAGCCTGGTTTCACCCAGTCTATATCTGTCCTTTGGGTTTTTCTTGCCTAAGTGTAGGACTTTACATTTCTCTACATTGAATTTCATTTTGTTAGATATGGCCCAGTGTCCTCATAATACTCATCCTGCAAACGCTCTTAACTCAAATTTAGGAAGGACAGAAATGGGCAATGCCCTCCTCTAAGCAAGGGATGAACTATTGCAACTTTACGAGTTGTGGACTTCAATGGTTGTGCTCTTGGTTGGCAGAGGTCATCTGGGCAGTCAGAGGAAGAACCAGGCCCATCCTCTCTGCATCCTAGGACATGCAGGGAAGAAAGGAGAAGGCAACAACTTGGCTTTCAAGAGAGGCAGCGGCCATGATCCCCCTCATTGGTTGCAGTTGGGGAGACTAGTACATAAGAGACAATTACAACACAGCATTGCCAGAAGCAAAGCTTGTGTTATTTTGGTCTAAAGTTGTCCTGGTTGGCCTCCTTCCAGACTGCCTTATCTCCTTGAATTTGGTAATTTACTTTTCCTGGTCCATTGTGGAAATTCCTTCATTGTTTTGGTTTTTTATTTCATCTCTATCTGCTCACTGAGTTCGGACAGTATTGCTTTCTTTTGAAGACTATTTTTGAGTACGTTTTATCTCCAACTGAGAATTATTGAACAGTGGGGCCAAGTTGGAGGCATGATAAAGGATATTTATGTTTTGGATTTTGTTACATTTGTGTTACACTCTAGGTCATCACATTAACTCCCAGAATTCCCCAGCCACCTGGCTCAGGAATTCTGGGAGTTGAAGTCCACAACTTGTGAAGCTGCCATAGTTTTATTCACTCCTGCCCTAAGGCTTTGACCTCATCTTCAGAAGTGGATGCACAACCCACTGTCCGTATCTGCTGGGCCATTTACGAATTCCACACACACACACACACACACACAAATAAAAACAATGGGCCACACTATTATAGAAAAACACTGACTTTAATTAAACCGTGATAAATGTTTTAAGGCAAACGCATGTCAAAACCGTTTCGTTTCCAGCAGTGACGACACCAAAGAAAAACGGGGATTTTCCCCCACCCTTACTAAGGCTCACGTACAGCCATCCATTTTGGGGCCGAACTCCAGTCCCAAGAAGCTCTTTAAAAAAGAGAAAGGGGGAAAAAAAAGGATAGTGTTTTATTTTTTAAAAAAAGGTTATATAAAAGCATATCGTTTTGACATTAGGAAAGTATAAAAACCATAGCACCAATATCAAGAGGTCCTTTCAACATCTTGGAAATGGCATTTCTGAAATGTTCTCAGTTTAAAATGCGTTAAAAGGCATTACTTTTTAGGAAGGCAAGATCTTTTTTTATTGATTTTTAATATTCTCTCAAAAACCGGAAGGGATCCAATAGAAATCTTGCCGGAGACCAAAAATTAAAGATTTGCAACACCCTTCAAAGGAGGTGGAAAGGGGAAGGACAAGGAGAAGGCACATCGAATGGCGAGCTACAAGCACCTCACGCTTTCATCCCCCTCCCCTGAACCCCCCCTCTAAATTGGGGGGGGGGCGCTGCAGAATTCCCCATTGACCTCATTCCTTTCCCTTTTGGCAATGCAGACTTTTCCCATGGGACCAAGGATTCCGTTCCCAAACCAGCAAACACACCTAACATATAAACATAGTAATGATTGTCTCACACCAAGAGGTTTTCACCAACATTTGCACATGCATAGATACACGCGCGCACACACACACACACACACACACACACACACACCTCCAAGGAAATCTCCTTCCGCCCTTAAATTACTGGCATCCATTTTGAGTGGAACTTCCTGAGATTCATCATTCCTACCAGAATAGGATCCATTGGGATGCCAGCAGCAGCTGGAGAATTGCCAGCGGGCATTGGGCAGAGAAAAGACTGGCAAGAGGTGGGCAGAGAGCCAGATTTAGGCAATCCTCTTGGCACAGAACCCACTTATAGCTGGACACATTTTGCATGCCCACCACTAAGGTGACACCTTCTGGAGTGTGCAGATGGTGCATCATCGGATAATGTGAAGTGCCAGTCCTTTGGCAACCTCAAATACTGACAAGAGGAAAAAAAAAAAAGAGAGAGAGAGAGAGAGAGACCACCACTGCTCCCATTTGCCTGCAGGGGGAAAATGTACCAAACTGGAGCAGTGATGGCTCTTGACCATAGTCCCATCTTCCTCTGTGGCTGACTTGAGAAAAGTTCCCTAACAATCGACCGTCTACAATCCAAAGTCTTTATTTTTTCTGAGGGGACTTTGGCAATCTCGATACCCAAGCCAAGACACCCAACCCCTGCCTCCTATATTTGATGGCAAATCGGAAGTTAAAGAGTAACATGGCACCTCCATCCCCCCACCCCCATTTCTGCCAATGTGTCTAAGAGGGTTTGTTTGCTTCATTGGGGGGGGGGGAAATCTCTGATTTTGGACAGACATCCCAGTTGCAGAGAACGAAAACGTTAAATTTGTCTCCTACACTGATTTTCGTGGTTTGGTTCATACAAGCACTGGGAAGTCCGGAGTAGGGCATGACGGGTTTGATGTGCAGCCTGCCGGCTAAGGCGAACATGGAAACGGCGATTGCGAAAAATTGTAGCAAAGTTTTGGATTGGCAACTGCGCCAGCCAAAAAAGACCCTACCAAATCCCAGGGTTGCCTTTATCCCCTCCTAGATACTTTCCCACCCAATTCTTATCTTGGTCTGTTAAAAGCAGGGTTTGAAGAACGGACAGTCAAGGAAAACAAGCTTCATGATGAAAATAGCAGCATCAGTGAGGACTGAAACCCACTTGGGATCCCAACATGGAAAGGGCAGCTCCAGGGCGAGAATCTCGTAGCAGCTTTTAAATTCTTTTTTTCCTCTCTGCAATGGGTTGGATTCTTCAAAGAGCGAAGGCCAAACCGCAGTAAACATTTCTGGATTGTCTCTTTTTGGGGGGGATTGGTAGATTTCCCATTTTCCTCCTCCGCTGCCTGCTGGGAATTTCCCTGCCTCTGAAAAGGACCATGGTTGTGCAAATGCTCTTGCACAGCTCTTTTTTTAAAAAAAGAAATACCCAGCGTAAATTGAAGTGGAAGATGCGTTCTTTGTCGTAAAATACCCCCAGTGCATTTTTCTCTGCATGAAAAGGCATCGTGTAAATTTAAAAGTATAACGGCTTATGGCACGGTTCATTTTTCTTTCTTTTCTTTTCTTCCATTTTGTTCTATGCAGTACGATTATCGCCTGGTTTGCGTCCTCTCTAGGAATTTTCACATCCAGCTGCGAAATGGCTATCAAGGTCTCTCCCCCACCCCCCCCCCCCCCCACACACACACACAAGTTTTGCATTCTTAAAAGAAAAGTTTAAAAAGAAATTTTTTTTCCTGTTTTCCCCCCACACACACAGGGCGAACAGTGGGAGAAACCCAAGACAAGCTGGCTCATTGCTACAGACAGACGGGTGTCTCTGGAATTGCATCCTACCATTTTCCCGTTTCAAGTTTTCACTTTGGTTCTCGCGGCCGGTTGAGCAGCCTCAGTTTCCCCATCCGCACAAGACAAAGGGTGAATGCTACCTCTTCTGCAGTTCCCCCCCAAAATCTGTGTTGTTGTTGTTGGCACAACGGAAACGCAAAAGTCTGACAAGCTTGGAAAAAAGGCATGGATGGAAAATATTTTTTTTGTGCGGAGAAGGTCTCCTTTAACGGGGGGGCGGTCAAGGAGGGGGATCTTGGCTCTTCTCCTTCCACCCAGGAGACCGCAGGATCCCTGCGGCCTAATCGCAGGAAAAATAATCCTTCAAGGGGGCAAAGAGGTGACGGATAACCGGGACGCTCCACGACCTGCCAAGCAGCTTCTGACGTGCGTGACGACCCATGTTGGACACGTCGGTGTAGTGGAGTGGGAAGCCAAAGATCCTGAGGGGTGGAAAAGAGACCTGTCAACTCCTAAAATATTTCTTTGGTCTTTTTAGAGTTGCCAAAAGAAAGGGAGGGAGGGAGGAGCAGTGCGCCAGCTTGCAAACCAAAAGTGGATTCCATAAATGTTTTCAAAGATAGTAATTAGGTGACTGAAGTTTCTGCCGTGCTAAAAGAGAGCATGATTGATGCCTCTTGGCTATGGAGGTGTCCCATTGGAGAATATGAATTATCATACACCCAGGGGGTGGGGAGAAACCAGGGTCAAGGATGAAAATGAATGATGTGTCTCGGAGTCGGCTACACCCAGGCAATGTAAGCATGTTAACATGTTAACAAGAAATCCTTTTGAAGTTTTGGAAGTTTGGCTCAAGACTCCGGATTTAAATGGGGGTCACTGCCAGAATCCTGACACTAGCACTGATGATTTTATGCAGATGGGTCATGAAACATCTGCAAGAAAACCACAAAGCTGAGAAAGCAACAAGGACCCCATAATCCTCCTCCCCTCCTCTCCACAAACTCTCCTCCCTTCTAGCACTGACAGTGTTGCCTAGTTTGGGTCATGAAAGGTCTGCAAGAAAGTCACCAAGCTCAAGAGAGCAACAAGGGCCCCAGAATTTTAGGGTTGTGTTACATTTCAAAGGAACACCTCCTTTGGTCAACTCGTAAATCTTTCCTATGCCTGTTTCCGAGTTGCCATAAGGCATGAGGGAATGGCCTTGGCCTGAGAGAGCAGTAAGGCAGATGAAGTCCAGAAGCACATTCCACACTTATCTTGTGGATATTGTAGCCTCGCCTACTGGATCTTTTCCCATGAAGATCCTTAATTGGAGAATGTGATTGATGACACCCAATCCAGTGAATGTGTTTCGCTGGAGAATCTGATTTATGACACACCCAGGGGGGTGGGGGGAAATAGGGTCATAGATGATAGCAAATTACGTGTTTCAGGGTTGGCTTCATACGGGTTAGTGCTGGACATGTTGCTTCTAATAAATCTTTTCCGATTTTTTTCAAGCTTCATTCAAGGCTCATGATTTCATGAGGGCAATCGTAGGAACCCTAACAGCTTTTTTGGGCATTTCGTACTGGCAAATGAGAGCATTTACTCACAGAATCACAGAGAAATGGGCTACCCTCTGCAGGCTGTAAAACAACACCAAGGAGAGATTGCCAAGGAAATTCCCAAACATCTCAAGAACACGAGGGAGAACAGCAGCAGCAGAATGATTTACAAGACGAGAAAACGATCAGAAAATTGCAAAGTGGGACTCTTGAAACCCGGGGTCCCCCAAATAGGTTGGAAAAAAAGCATCATCACCCCTCACCCCCCAATTAGCAAGACAATACCCAGGTCTGCATGAGAATGTGTGAATACCTAATCTATCTGAGCAACGGGTTGGGGAAAGACTAAATGCAAAATAATTGATCCATCCACTTTGCCAAGTAGAAGGCACAGGGACTCCTGGACTTATAATGGTCATTGAGCCTGCAATTTTGGTCGTAAGTTGTGAAGATCACCACGCAGGACCGTGCCTGATTTTGCAACCATTTTTTTCAGGGTTGTTTGGTGAATGCTGTGGTCATAAAACAAATACTGCTGTTGTTAAGCAAACCCTGGCTGGTGGATTCTGGGAGTTGAAGTCCAGCCATTTTAAAGTATGCTAGCTGGTGGATTGTGGGAGTTGAAGACTTCCCCTCTTCAAGCATGCTGGCCGGGGAATTCTGGGAGTTGGACTCTCCCCATCAACTGGCTGAGGGATTCTGGGAGTTGACATCCACTCATCTTAAAGCTGCCCAACAGTCTTCCCTAGGGGAGCCATTCCAGGACTGATGTGTTTTCTAACCCCTTGCTTCCCCCACCCCACCCCGTCACGGGTTCCCTTGCCCTGCCCATCCCTCACCTTTCCAACTCTGTGCACCATAAATCGTCGTCCTTCCCGTTCATGGACACAGGCAGCATCTGTCCCTTCCCCTGCCGAATGGAGTTGGACTTTGTCGTGATGGTGCGGACTTTCTTCATCTTTATAAGAAAAGCAGAGGTGAAGAAGGCCATTTTGTGGGGGAGGGGGACAGAGGTCGGCGTGCAGATAGCATTCCTAATGGGGAGTGTGGGGGCTGCTGATTTTTGTTTGCAACCAACTGGAATAGTCCTAAGTATGAAAAATGATTTTTCAGGGTCCTTGTAATCAGGATTCAAATCTTTAACAAGCGGTTCTGTGGGCATGGCTTAGTCATGTGACTGGATGGACATGGCTTGGTATTCATGTGACTGGCTGGGCACGGCCAACTCAACATCCCTCACATTGAGGCACGATCTCCTCGCCTGGCCTCTCGTGACTGGGGATGCTGCAACAGTCGTAAGTGTGAAAAATGGTCATAAGTCACTTTGTTTAGTGCCATTGTAACTTTGAATGGTCATTCTACATAAGCGAAGTACCAGCAAAGGAGGGGGGAAAAAACTCCAGAGAAGTTCCAGAGACAGGAAGTCTAGTACTGCCAAGCATGTAATAAGGGTTAACGGAAAGGCAGTTTCTGTAAGCAACCCCAGAATGTTTCCTTCCTGCCTTCCTTACAGGATTAGCCCAATAATTTCTTCTAACAACCGGATCTCCGAATTGCTTAGAGTGTTAACAACTGGTTCTAGCAAATAGGTGTGAACTGGTAGAATCCCACCCCTGCTTGTAACTTCAAGCAGTCACTACACAAACCGTTGTAAATCTAGGACTGCCTGTCCTATCTCCTTTGGCCATCAGGGGAACCGAGGATTCTGGACTGGAAAGAAAGAAGGGAGGGACCAACCCCCTCCCCCCACATGTCAACTCAGAAAGCATGCCTGTTTCCGAGTTGCCATAGGGGGTGGAGAGAACAGAAATACATTCCACGCTTATCTTACGAAGATTGTAGCTAGGCGACCAGATCTTCTGCCCTCAAAAATCCTTCATTGGAGAATGTGATTGATAACACCCAGTCCTTGAACATGCTTAATTGCAGAATCTGATGTAGGACACATCCAGAGGGGAGAGGGGAAACAGTGTTACAGGTGACCGTGAATTATATGTGTCAGAGTTGGCTTCAACTGGAATCATGCCAACATGTTGCTCCTAATAAATCTTTTGGACTCTCTTTGAAGCTTGGCTAGAGGCTCATGATTTAATTAGGGCAATGGTGGCTAACCTTTTTGGGCTCCTGTGCCAAAAATTGTGTGTGCACCTGCATGCTCACGTGCCAGCACCCAGTAGCCAATGTGTGCCCCTCTATGGTCCCTACACATGCGCACACAATCCCCCGCACATACCTACTCCTGCCGCACCATTACCTGCACTGCACCTCACAGCTGATTTTCGGCTGGTTTGAGGCCTTTTTTGGCCTCTCAAAACCTTGAAAGGCTTCTGCAAGCTTTGTAGGCCGAAAACTAGCCCCATTTCATCACTTCCTGTTTTTTCTGAAAATACCGAAAATGACAAAACAGGCCTAATTTTCAGCCTACAAAGCTTGTGGAAGCCTGCAGAAGCCTTCCTCAAGACTTTGGGAGGCTGAAAAAGGCCTCAAACCGGCTGAAAATCAGCTGTTAAGTTTGCCTGCAGCTTGCGTGCTGGCACAAATGGCTCTGTGGCATGTGTGCCATAGGTTCACCATCATGGAATGAGGGCAATCGCCGGAACCCCAACAGCAAGACAACAAGCAATCACGACATCCGGATGAGGTTGGCATGGCAGAAACAGGAACGATTCTGCAGCCTCCTTTATCCCAGCCGAGAATAATTGGGGGGTGGGTGGGTTAGTCAATGGTGGTTACCTTCGCCCTCCGACTGTACTCCAGACAATCCTGAAGCTCCAGCTTGTCTCCCTTGGAGGCCACCACGGGCCTGGAAAGAGAAAAGGTTTATGAGACTCTGCGATCCGCATACGCACACAGACGCCACATCTTCCCAAAGTCATGCTGTTTAATTTGTAGGTTGCAAGAAACACTCCCCAAGAAAGGAGATCACAACAGACCAATAAGA
>BLBF01000069.1:1578581-1599818 GCA_015471245.1 Laticauda colubrina
TATTATTATTATTATTATTATTATTATTATTATTATTATTATTATTAATTATTACGCTCTGATGCTAAGGAGTTCTACTCTCCCCTTCCCCACCTGAAAAGAAATCTCTTCCAAATGCAAAACACAAGCAGGAGTTTCAGTTTCAGAGCCCCAGGCAGCTTTAGTACAGAACAGTTGAGCTAAGCCACGCCCAGGCTCCTTGCTGTCTCCTCCTTGCTCACACAAGCAAATACTCTTTCCGTTTCCAAACAGCCCTCAACTCTCCCACCCACTGACAGGATGCGAGCCAGATGAATACCGCTGGATGCTGGTAGGCAGAGGCAGAATTTTTGGCCCCTTATTTTCCTCCCCCAAAACTATACCCCACCACAAAGTTTCGTAGCGAAGGACAGGTATCCAGCTAGTGATATATAGACTGGCTTTAAAGAAGGAAAAACGGATTATCCCCAACTTGGTGCCAAGAACCCAAACTTTGTGGAGGAAGATTGTGATAGAAATTACGGTGGGCCTCGCCATCTTCCTCACAGCGTGTGGCCAAAAACAAAATGTTTAAAAAGCACATCACAATCACATTCTCCGTAAGCAGACAGGAAACTATGACCGCTACTGACCAATCCATCAAAGGTACATGGAGCCCTGGACATGCGACCACAACGGACCCTGACATTTCTGTGCCCGAACACGATGGTTGTTAAGTGAGTTTTGCTCCCATTTTACAACCTTTCTTGTCCCAGTTGTTAAGTGAATCGCTGCCATGATACAGTTGACACGGGACTCAATCAGAATAGAGCTGAAAGGGGCCTCGGAGGCCATGTAGTCCAGCCCCCTGCTCAATCAATCAATCAGAATAGAGCTGGAAGGGGCCTCGGAGATCATGTAGTCCAGCGCCCCACTCAATCAATCAATCAGCATAGAGCTGAAAGGGGCCTCAGAGGTCATGTAGTCCAGCCCCCAGCTCAATCAATCAGAATAGAGCTGGAAGAGGCCTCGGACATCATGTAGTCCAGCCCCCCACTCAATCAATCAGTATAAAGCTGGAAAGGGCCTTGGAGGTCATGTAGTCCAGCCCCCAACTCAATCAATCAATCAGAATAGAGCTTGAAGGGGCCTCGGAGGTCATGTATTCCATCCCCCTGCTCAAGCAGGAGACCCTAGACCAGTGACCTTTTTGGGCTACTGTGCCAAAAACTGCATATGCGCTCGGGTGCCAGCACCCAGAAGGCAGTGCGCACAGGCCCCCCTATGCCCTCTCTGCATGTGTGCATGCTCTCCCCCACCACCACCCTGTTACCTGCACTGCACGCCTCCCAGCTGATTTTTGGGCTGTTTTGAGGCCTTCTTTGGCCTCCCAGAGGCTTAAGGGAAGCCTTTGCAGTCTTTGGAGGCTGAAAAATGGGCCCATTTTCATCATTTCCTGTATTTCTGGAAATACAGGAAGTGGTGAAACTGGCCTGGCTTCCCTCGAGCCTCTGGGAGGCCAAAAACGGCGTCAAATTGGCCAAAAATCAGCTGCAAAGTGCGCGCATGTGCAGTGAGGTAAGTTTGCCTTCAGCTTACATGCTGGCACAAATGTCTCTTCGTGCCACCTGTGGTACACGTGCCATAGGTTCACCATCACGGCCCTAGTCCATTTCATAGTCCAATCTTTTCCTAAAAAGCTCCAGTGATGGGGCACCTACAACTTCTAGTGGCAAGCCATTCCACCGGTGTATTTTCCTTACCGTTAAGGACTGAAGGAATGGAATTCCCTATCTGGAGAACACTAAACTGTCTCTTCTCTCTTCATGACCTCCCAACCTACCTGGGCACTGGTATGTTAGATCCGAGCAAGGACTCACCTGTAGCAATGCCGTCGAAGAGAGACAACACTCGGATGGCCTTCCGTTTTGTGGCTGGGATGGCAGGGTAGATTTTGGGTGCCTTCTGTGATGGGGTGAGAGGCAAAAAAAAAAAAAAAAAGAGCATGTGTGACTGACACACACATACACACACACACGTACACAAACCTGCACCAGCAACCGTGTCAGTTTGTTACCACCATAACCTTCTGACCCTCACGTAAATCTGGACAAATATTCATTTCGCTGACACTGCTCCGATTCAGGGGGAAACATATAATATAGGTCCATGATGGCCAACTTATGGCTTGCGTGCCACAGGTGAAATGCAGCCTCGGGAGGCCGAAAAACGGGCCTTCTGGAAATACCAGAAGTGCTGAAACAGGCCCGTTTTTCGGCCTCCCAAGACTGCAGAAGCTTCCCTCGAGCTTCCAGGAGGAGGAAAACAGCATCCCCCCAGGCTCCACAGGCCCTCTGGAGGCTGAAAACGGGCACTTTGGTATTTCCGGAAGGCCCGTTTTTTGGTCTCCTGAGGCTGCAGAGGCTTCCCTCGAGCCTCAGATGGGCCAAAAATCAGCTGGGAGATATGCGGATGTGATGGGGCACGTTGCATTGTGGGTGCCAGCATGTGCGCGCTTTCGCTGCACAACAAAAAGGTTTACCATCACTGATGTACACTGTCCTTTACCAGGGATGGGATTCTACCAGTTCGGACCAGTTTGAGCGAACCGGATGTTAAAGTTACATCTGGTTCTACGAACTGGTATGTCAACTGAGCAGCTGGCCCTGCCCACCCTGTTCCTGCGCGGAGGCTCTAGGAGGGGGGAAAATGGGCCTTCTGGAAGTCCAGAAACGGGCCTGTTTCTGGCTTCCGGTGGGCCTCCAGAGCCCGGGGGAGGCTGTTTTTGCCCTTCCAAAGGCAAGCCGCTGAAGGCCCATCGAAAGCAAGCCGGAAACAGCAACTGGGCAGCAAACCGGTTGCTGGGCTTTTTGAATCCCACCCAAGCCTGGCATTTACATCGTAAGGCATTACGGTCATTAAGCAAGACACCTGCGTGCTGCCATGTCAAACAACCACAGTCCCGGCTGTCTCCCTGCTGGCGGTTGTTAAGCACAGAGCAAAAAAGAACCACAGGTTGTAAAAACTTGTACAATCGCAACTGTGCACAAAATTTATACATTGCTAAACAAGGTAGTTGTGTGCCCGGCCCCATTTTATGGCCTATCTTGACACGGTTGTTAAAGAGAATCGCTGCGAGTGTTAAGCAAATAGCACATTTTCCTGTCTTATCTAGGTTTACCTTTTCCACTTAACCACAAACCAGCTTCTGTGTTGTAAATACACCAAGAGTAGAAGTTTTTAAGAAGAGATTGAATAACCATTTGTCTGAAGTGGTATAGGGCAGGGGTCCCCAACCACCGGGCCCCGGACCGATACCGGTCCGTGGATCATTTTGTACCGGACTGGAAAGAATGAATAATCGTGATTAAAATATATATAAAAATATGTTTTTGCTTCTGGGTGTCTTATTTTGAAAGACAACCACTTCCGCCCTTGCCTAACTTCTGCGCTAACTTCTGCACCTAACTTCGTGAACCGCATTGCTGAAGGTAAGAAGCCCTTTACTATTGGGGAATGTGAGCAGAACCGAAGCCATGTTGGATGGCCCATTGAATTGAATAAGGAAGTGTGTCTCAAAACTCAGTAGCTCTGCTAAATAAGAAAGTGTTCCAGTTTGTGCACAAGAGAAAAAAACAAGATAAGGCTAGAACAATGGGGAACTGTAATAAAGTGCTGCGATGTCAGAAACCGTATAACTACTTTTGCTAGATAAGGAGCTAGTATGAACCTTTGAAATACATGTATCAATTTGAAAACAGAAAGAATGTGAGCCAAGGCCTCGTAAGAGGGGATAAAAATGCTGCCTGAATTTTGCTCTGTGTTCCTTCTATGCCTGAGGGGACCCGTCTCTGCAGACACGTGAATAAAACCTTGTTTTCCTTGGATCAACGAATCTTTTGGTGGTTTTTTTATCTGCTTCCACCTCACAATTTGGCGCCCAACGTGGGGCCCCAACAGAATTTCGACTGGAGAAAAGGGACTGGGTAAGTGTGGCGCCACCGCCTCCCATTGTAGAGGGGCCTCTCCCTTGTCTCAGTTGGATCCCGGGGTAACTGCACTCAGCAGACGATCCTTGGAAACAAGAGAGAGAGAAGCCGGCCTGATGCTCTGGGAGTATCGTTGATCACCTGAAGTGGGGACGCCCACACTCCTTTCGTCTCCGGGAAACCAGGGGTGTATCAGATGAGTTTGTTGCCTTTTGGGATAGAAGAAGGGATATACTGTCCTTAAACTCTGGGAATCCAGCGACTGCTGGGGGACAGTGTAAATCCCTGAGTTGGGAATTTCTGGGAGATTGTTGGCGGGCAGCGTGGAGAATGGGAAAGGAACAAAGCAAGTGTGAGACGTTCCAAGAGGGAACGGGTATTGAGATAGAAAAGACCCCGAGAAGGCTGATTCCGACTGACTCCCCATTGGGTCAACTACTACAAAAATGGTCGTTGCCCCATCTGAGGACTTACACTCGGAGTCTAGAGAAAAAGAAAATGATCTACCTATGCCAAAATAGGTGGCCGAAGTATCCCCTAGTAGACCCTGAGTTTCCTTACCACTGGGATCCCGAAGAGAATACCAGCACGTACTGGATAACTCAGTTGAAAGAGTGAAACACTGGATGAAGGAGCAAATACCCTATGTGGAGGTATGGTATCATGCTCACTTTGAAGGTCCAGTTCCACCAGAAACAGAAGTAGGACAGTTTGTCAGCAAGGTGGAGGAAAGCAAAACTGAGGACTGGATGGGGAGTCCACCGGCATCGGCTCCGGCAGTCCCGGCACCACCGCCCCTGCCGGCTCCAGTTGCCCAGGCTCCACCTCCACCTGCATATCCAGGGCTCAGAAGGGAACCGGCTCAATTAAACAAGGACCTAGAGAATTTGCCTCTAGGAGGAAGGTCGGCCAATCCCGTGTCGGCCTTCCCAGTCAGAGAAGTCCCAAATGGCATGAATGCGCAGGGGAATCCAGTCACTGTTTTCGTGGCTGTCCCCATAAAATCTGCTGAGTTACGGGATCTGAAAAAGACCCTTCCGAAACTCCATGAGATTGCTCATGAAGTGGCGGAACAGTTGGAATTGTTTCTGGGGCCCAATGAATACACATACCAAGAACTGATGTATATTCTTGGACACCTTTTCACCCCCGAAGAGAGGAACCTCATTAGGAGGGCAGCAATGGTTGCCTGGGACAGGAGACATGCAGGGCAACAGGGAGCAGTGGCTGCAGACACAAAGTTCCCCGTAGCCGATCCAAATTGGAACATCAATGATGATGCTCATAGGGAGCACATGAGAGATATGAAAAGCATGATCACTGAAGGAATTAAATTGGCCATCCCTCAAGGGAAAAACTTGACCAAAGCATTTGAAATAATACAAGGAAAGGATGAGTCCCCGGGGGATTTCTGTGCTCGGCTCCGTGAAGGGTTAACCAAGTACTCCAGAGTGGAGCCAGAAACCTCTGCCTTCGAGACTCTCCTGAAGATGCAATTCGTCACCAAAGCATGGCCAGATATCCAGAAAAAGATCCAGAAGACAGAGGGATGGACTGATTTGGGCATGACAGATTTGATGAGAGCAGCCCAACAAGTTTTTGTGAACCGAGACTCAGTTAAAACCAAACAGAAGTCTCAGATGATGGTAGCTGCTGTGCAAACGGCAGCCAAGAATGAAGTTAGGAAAAACAGGGAGACCCAGATGTCAGATCTGAGGACAAGGTGGAGAGATGAAAGATCTCCCAGCAGGGAGTGGAGACCCCCGGTTAGGCGAGGAGGTCCAGGGGGCAATCGAGGAGGTCGATTCCAACGGCCGTCCCAGAGTAGAACTTGCTTCAGATGCGGGAAAGAGGGACATTTTGCGCGCGAATGTCCCAAAACCCCAGAGGAATGAAGCTATGCCCTATACGATTAGGGAGGTTCCGGCTCCCCAAGAGGGACCCGCGGGGAGCCACTGGTAAATGTGTTAGTGGGTCCTGACCATCAGGAGCGGCTGTTCCTGATCGACACCGGCGCAAGCCGGACATCTGTATGCGATCCGGTAGAGGGAGCATGCAGGTCAAAGCAGACTTTAAAGGTGGTTGGGGTGAGTGGGAAATCCCAAGAGGTCAAGATTTTCGAAGAGATGAGATTGGATTTGAATGATGTGGTTACTAAAACCAAAATATTATATATTCCGGATTCAGGGGTGAACTTGCTAGGAAGAGACTTGTTGGATGTTTTTGGGATAGAATTGTGGGATAGAAGGAAGGATGTTCGCATGTGTATGCTAACAACGGAAGATGAGGAGAAGATATCATCAGATGTGTGGGCAGGAGGTGAAGGGGTTAGTAGGATGGCAATACAGCCCATTCAGATCAAGATACAACCAGGGATAACTAAACTGTGGACTCCACAATATTCTCTGAGCAAGAGAGGTAGGGAAGGGTTGAAACCAGTGATTGACAGATTATTGAAACAGGGACTGTTGGAACCTACTATGTCACCGTTCAATTCACCGGTTTTAGCAGTACTAAAAAAGGATGGGAAGTATAGATTAGTTAATGATTTGAGGAGGATCAATGAGATAGTGGTTCCTAGATTCCCAGTGGTTCCTGATCCCTATACCATCTTGGGGCGGATCCCCCCCAAAGACAAATGGTTTACTGTGATAGATCTGAAGGATGCCTTTTGGGCGTGTCCTTTGGAGGAGAGGAGGAGAGACTTGTTTGCCTTTGAATGGAATGATCCTGAGAGTGGAAGGAAACAGCAGTTGAGGTGGACAGTACTTCCTCAGGGATATACCGAGAGCCCTTTGTTGTTTGGACAGGCTTTGGAAGAAAAATTGATGTCATTTGAGAGAGAGAAAGTATGTGGATGACTTGTTGTTAACTGGGGAGAAAGAGAAGGAAGTGAGAGCGGCTTCTGTGAGTCTGTTGAATTGGCTGAAGGAGCAGGGGCTGAAAGTCTCAAAAGAGAAGCTTCAGTTTGTTGAAAAAAAGGTGAAATATTTGGGACATTACATTCAGCAGGGGGTGAGGTCCTTGGACCCTGAAAGGGTGAAGGGGATCATGAGCTTGGCTCCTCCCAGGAACAAGACAGAGGTGCGGAAAGCGTTGGGATTATTGGGGTATTGTAGAATCTGGGTAGACCAATTCACAGTGTTGGCACAATTTTTTCATAGAAAGTTGCCTGGAAAGGGAGAGCACATAGAATGGGAGGAAGGAGATAGTGAAAGGTGGGAAGAGCTGAAGAAGGCTTTGTCAACTGCTCCGGTTTTAGCCTTGCCAAACCTGAAATTACCGTTTCATTTGTATGTGGCGGTGACTCAGGGAACAGCAGTTGGAGTCCTTGCCCAAAAGAGGGGGGGGCAGTACCAGCCGGTAGCCTTCCTAAGCAAGGGTTTGGAGCTGGTTGTGAAAGGATGGCCAATTTGTGTTCAGGCTGTGGCAGCAACAGCGATGTTGGTGGTGGAGAGCAAAAAGTTAACCTTTGGGGGAGCTTTGGTGGTGCATTCGCCTCATCAGGTCAACTCAGTGTTGAGCCAAGAATCTAAATCCAGCAGAATTCTTGGAGGGGAGAAGGCAGGCGTGGGAACCGGAAGACCATGATTGTCTATTGCAAGTGGATCTCATGACGAAGGTTAGAGAGGATTTGGAAGAGACTCCTTTGGAGAAGGGAGAGAGGTGGTTTATAGATGGATCTAGCAGGGTGGAAAATGGAAAGCGAAAATCTGGGTTTGCAATAGTAACCGGGGAAGGTGAGGTAATAGAGAAAGGCTCACTCCCAGCTGCTTGGTCAGCTCAGAAATGTGAATTGCTTGCCCTGACCAGAGCCTTGGAATTGGCTGAGGGGATGGAAGTAACGATTTGGACTGATTCCAAGTATGCATGGGGGGAGGGTGCACACGTTTGGGAAAATCTGGAAAGAAAGAGGGTATATCAAGGCGGATGGGAAGCAAATAGAGCAAGTGCAGTTAGTAGAGCAAGCCGCAGAGGCATTGCAACTCCCCAGCCAAGTATCAATTGTCCATGTGAGCGCACATCAGAAGGGAAACACACCGGAGGTTGTGGGAAATCGATGGGCGGACAAATGGGCGAAGGAAGCTGCAGGGGAGATAGAGTTGGTAATGGTATCTATACCAATACTGGAAAAGGAGGACGAGAGGGAGGAATGGGAGCCAGAGAAAAAGGAAAAGTTGGAGTTGGAGAAAGAGGGATGTGTCAAAACCCCAGAGGGATGGAAGGCGTCGGAGGGAGTCAAGATGGTGTCACCCATTGTTATGAGGGGAATATTGGAGAAAGTTCATGAAGGAGGACATTGGGGAACGGAGGCCTTGGTCATGTCTGTTAAACCTCACTATTGGAGTCTGAGGATGTGGACAGTAGCTCAGAGCATCTGCTGGAAATGTTTGATTTGTTTGAAAGTAAATAAGAAAGCGGCACGCAAGAAAGAGATGGGAGGGCGACCCTTAGTGGGTTGGCCTTTTCAGAGAGCACAAATTGATTTCACTGAGTTGCCAGAAAAGGGGGGTTGGAAATACCTGCTTGTGATCAAAGATCAACTAACGGGGTGGGTAGAGGCTTATCCCACTAGAAGAGCCACAGCTCCCACAGTAACCAAGATCTTACTAGAACAGATTATCCCACGATATGGAATGATGGAAGCAATAGATTCAGACAGAGGAACTCATTTCACCCAAAAGGTTCTGCAACGGGTAATGGAGGTGGTGGGGGTGAAATGGGAATTACACATGCCATGGCATCCTGAATCCAGTGGAAAAATTGAAAAAGCGAACGCAGAATTGAAGAAACACTTGACCAAACTACAACTTGAAAATGGCTTGCCATGGACAAAGAATGTTCCCTTAGCTCTGCTCAGGATCAGAACTTTTCCAAGGAAAGACACAGGAGTCTCTCCCTTTGAAATGCTGATGGGGAGACCCTATTTGGCCAAACTAGGCAATCCCATACCAGAGTTCAGGGACTTGTTCCTTCGGAAATATTTGCTGGCACTGTCTCGGTTTTTGCTTTCTCTTCACTAACAGGGACTGTTGGTGCAACAACCACCTTTGGCTGGTAGCCAACACCCACACGAGGCTGGAGACTGGGTCCTGATAAAGACTTGGAGAAGTGAAAAACTGCAACCTAGCTGGGAAGGTCCGTACCAGGTGCTACTGACGACTGAATCTGCAGTCCGTACTTAGCAAGGAGGCTGGATCCATTACAGCAGAGTCAAGAAAGCACCAGAACCTGAGAAACCTTGGAAGGCAATCCCAGTGGACGGTCAGCCGTTAAAGGTAATCTTGAAGAAATAGCCAGCAGAAACCACCATGGAGATGTTGGCTGAATAGAGGACTATTTGTTGCAACTATATTTACATTAATACATCAAAGAAGTTCACAATATGTTGGGCCTGCAGGTAAGTTGGGAACAGACTTGTGGGATGACAATGTGTTCATAAAGGATCTCAAGAAGTTCTCATATTCCTTGAACATCACCAATTGCTGGTTATGCGTGCACCTGCCAGGAAGAACAGGTGAAGGATTAATCCTACACGCAATTCCACTTGATCAGAACAGACTAAGACCACAGGGGCACGGGACAGAAAAATATGGTGTAGAACGAAATATAACAGGAAGGATTTTTGTTCATTTAAGGGAAACACCGTATGTGTGTTTTAGGAGAAATGAAACTAGAGGGCTCCACTTAGGAGATTGGGAAAAATGTAATAAGACTTTTGATATGCCATCATCCTGTAGTAACCATAGCTATACCAAGAGTTATCATAAATTAGATTATTTTAATCAAGATCAGTATCAGATGTGTATGCATTTTGAAGATATGATCAATTGGACCCGAACATCACAACAGACCTATGCTATGGAAAACTTTAGGTGGGTATTGTGTGGGAAATATGCATACAGGGAGATGCCACCTTACTGGAGTGGCACATGTACACTCGGGTATGTGATACCGGTGATATATAAACTTGATGGCCTTCCCCAAGGCCGGATACGTAATAAAAGAGACCCAGAATCTGGCGTTACCCGGAGACTCTGGACCCAAATCTTCCGTGGTATAATAACACCATTGGGAGTAGCCATGAACTACCGAGATATACATATTCTAAATAACTTCACGGTAACAATGTTCAATGATACAATAAAGAACATTAAAATGATCAACACCGAGCTTTCTGAAGTAAGACAGGTTGCTCTACAAAATAGGCATGCTTTAGACATTGTATTAGCTACAAAAGGGGGTGTGTGTGCTCTGATTCATTCACATTGCTGTGTATACATCCATGATTTCCAACCCAATATTACAAAGACAGTAAAAGTAATGGAAGAACGTATTCGCTCTAATCCATTATCACAAAGAGGTGACTCCTCATTGCCAGACCTGTGGGGAGCACTATGGTCTTGGCTTCCCAGTTCCACTTGGTTTAGATCTACCATAATGGGAATTATATTGGTTATTATATGCTGTGTGCTGTTGTGTTGTTGTCCCTGGTGCAATAACAACGTGTGGGAAGATAGGGAAATCCTTGGGTTCAAGATTTGAGAAGAAGCAGGAAGCAGAACCTCTAATGATGTATCAGAGAGGAATCACTCTGAAAGAAGCAGAGGATCTGCTATTTGAGTTTGAGACAAGAGTGGAAAAAGAAAAAAAGGGGGGATTGTGAGCAGAACCGAAGTCATGTTGGATGGCCCATTGAATTGAATAAGGAAGTGTGTCTCAAAACTGAGTAGTTCTGCTAAATAAGAAAGTGTTCCAGTTTGTGCACAAGAGAAAAAACAAGATAAGGCGAGAACAATGGGGAACTGTAATAAAGTGCTGCGATGTCAGAAACCGTATAACTACTTTTGCTAGATAAGGAGCTAGTATGGACCTTCGAAATACATGTATCAATTTGAAAACAGAAAGAATGTGAGCCAAGGCCTCGTAAGAGGGGATAAAAATGCTGCCTGAATTTTGCTCTGTGTTCCTTCAATGCCTGAGGGGACCCGCCTCTGCAGACACGTGAATAAAACCTTGTTTTCCTTGGATTAATGAATCTTTTGGTGGTTTTTTATCTGCTTCCACCTCACAGGAAGAATTGATTTTTCCAGTCCACGAAAAAGTGTTTCTGCATGAAACTGGTCTCTGGTACAAAAAAGGTTGGGGACCACTGGTATAAGGTCTCCAGCATGAGCAGGGGGCTGAACTAGAAGACCTACCTCCAAGGTCCCTTCCAACTCTGCTGTTCTGTTCTGTTCTGTTGTTGTTCTACTCTACTCTACTCCACTCTCTCTCCCTCCCCTTCCTTACGTATTCCTGCCCTTCCTCGTTGGTGAAAAACTCCTTCAGGCGCGTATTCCAATCCCGTCGTCGGAGCAGGACACCGTAACGCTGTTGTGGCCGGCACATGTAGCAGTTCCACGGCTCTTCCTTCCGGGCAGCTTCTGCTGTCCCCCGTCCCACCAAGGTGTTCAAACAGTCCACGCAAAAGCAGCTGCAAAAGACAGGGGGGAAACCTTAGAAGCCACAGCGAAGCCACGATGCCGTAGCCGATGCCCCCCCCCCCCCCCCAATTGCATGACCGCAGTAGTCCTTGACGGACAACCGCAGTTGAACCTGCCAATCTCCATTGTCAAGGGAGACGGTTGTTAAGGGAGCTTTGGCCTGTTTTACAACCTCCCTTGCCACCATCGTTAAAAATAATCACAGTTGTGAAGGGAGTAACAGGGTTGTGTGAAGCGAATCTAAGATCTGGTCCATTGACTTGGCTTGTCATGGCCCCAGAACACTGCAACTGTCATAAATGTGAGCTTAATTACAGGCTTAATTATGGTTGTAAGTCACTACCAGTTTCCAAACTAACTTCAATAACAAAGACTGTCTGTCTTGTCTGTCCGTCTCTCACTCTCTCTCTCTTTGTATATATACCTATCAACTATTATCAATCTGTTTGTCTATCCAGCCATCTATATCTACCTACCTACCTATTTTAAATAATGTATCTATCATCCTTCCATTATGTATATATCCCTCTCTATATCTCTCATATCATCTATCCATATATCAATCATCTATCAATCCATTATCTTATCCTATTAACTATCAATCTATCTTATCATATCAACTATTATCAATCTGTCTATCCATACATCCATTTATATCTACCAACCTATTCTACACAATGTATCTTTCTCTGTCTGTCTGTCTGTCTGTCTGTCTGTCTGTCTGTCTGTCTATCTCTATCATCTATCCATTATGTATATATCCATATTTCTATATCTATATCATCATCTGTCAATCCATTATCTATCTGTTTATCAATATATTTATCTTATCCTATCAACTATCAATCTGTCTATGTATCTTATCATATCAACTTTTTAATTTAATGCTTTATTGAGTTTCTTTTCCATTTATACATACCAATAGTTATTAAACAGTGCTGTGACATTATATATACATTTATGTGTCCTATCATAACTTACAATACACAATACTTTCATAACCTCTTATCTATTATGTACATTATTTACATCTTCTATTCTTATATCTATTATCATTCCAAATAAACCATGCTTCCCATATACTGCATTGTATTTTGTGTCTGCTTTCCCTTTTAATTCCATAGTTAATTTATTCATTTACACACACTCTAAAAAATTTTTGTTATTAAGCTTTCAGGTGGTGTGGAGTTTTTCTTCCAGTGCTGAGCATATGAAATTCTTGCTGCTGTTAATACATGAAATATAAGATTATCATATCAACTTCTATCATATCCTATCCACTATTATCAATCTATCTATCCTTCCATCTATAATATATCTATCTACTTATTCTACATCATGTATCTTTCTATATCTGTCTGTCTGTCAATCTATCTCTATTATCTATCCATTATATATATACCCATATCTCTATATCTATCATCATATCATTTTTTAAATTGGCATCCTTCACTGAAGAGCTGATGGTATCGTGCTCTGAAAAGAGATCCTAAAAGAGCATCTAGTATGGCTAAAAAGGCTAAATCGAGAGGGGCAAATCCCTTCCACACTGAGGACAGATAGTCTGTCCCCTGTCCAGCCCCCGGATTTCGCTGGTTCCGGGACTGCCCCTTGGCCTCAGCTGGTCCAATGATTGTCTCTTCTTCAAATTGGAGACGGCCATGCTGGGTCTTCTCCAATTCCTCTTCATATCATCTACCCATCGATCAATCTATTATCTATCTATCCATCCATCTATCCATCTATCTCTATCAATCTAGTTTATCATATCAACTATCTATCCTGTCTGTCTGTTTGTACGACTGTAAATACATCCATCTATCCATATCTATCTATCAATCCATCATTATATCCACAATCTATCCATCCATCTATCTAATCATATCAACTATCTAACTACCCATTATGATAATGGGTTATACATATATATTATATGTAATCATTTATACAATGATTATTATATATGTAAATATTATATATGTATAATAATGGCATTATCTATCCAGCTAGCTATCTCCTTTCTTAATGGCCAGTGACCAGTGGAGGAATTGCCCACCTGAAACAATTGGCACTGTCACAGAGAAGTAACTCGCTGCCTTCACAGCAGATGGTGCAGTACGTCTGATACCCATCGTCATCATACATGTAGAAAAGTTCCAGAAAGCGATCCTAGGAGACAAACAGGACACATGTGACATGAAGAAAAGAAAAGAAAACTGGCATTTTTTGCCCAGTTTTACATGTGGCACTGCAGACCAGACTTCCCTGTGATGACCCAGGGTGAGATACAAAATAAACACAGTCACAAAAACAGGGGAAGCCTCTTTTATTCCTTCACTTTGCTTCAAAACTCCAAAAATCCTTCACTGGAGACAAAAAAACTCCCCCAACAAGCAGTTGTGAAAAGGAGGAAATGCTACACCAAATACAAACTAGACCTTGTTGATGATCCTCGCTCTGTCAAGGACCTTGGAGTTCTCATATCTAACGACCTAAGCATCAGAGCTCACTGTTAACAGCATTGCCAAAAAGGCATTAAGAGTTGTAAATCTAATCTTACGAAGCTTCTTCTCCAGAAGTATTGAATTGCTAACTAGGGCATACAAAACCTTTGCTAGACCAATACTCAAACATAGCTCATCAGTCTGGAATCTGCACTGTATATCAGACATTAATACAATCAAGCGAGTCCAGAACCATTTCACGAGAAGGGTACTACACTCCTCTGCTCACAACAGAATACCCTACACCAGTGGTCCCCAACCTTTTTTGTACCAAGGAGAAACACTTTTTCAAGGACCGGCAAAATCAATTCTTCCCCAATAGTAAAGGGCTTCTTAGCTTTAGCTAATATAAAATATATATTTTAATCATGATTATTCATTCTTTGCGGACTGGTACAAAAGGTACCGGTCCGGGGCCCGGTGGTTGGTTAGGCTTAAGCGTAGCGCACAAAATTATCTGCGGCAAGGTCCTACCTGTCAGTGACTACTTCAGCTTCAACCGCAACAATACAAGAGCACACAATAGATACAAACTCAATGTAAACCACTCCAAACTTGAAAGTATGACTTCAGCCACAGAGTGGTCAATGCCTGGAATGCCCTACCTGACTCTGTTGTTACATCCTCTAACCCCCATTCCTTTAACCTCAAGCTAACCACTATTGACCTCACCCCATTCCTAAGAGGTTTGTAAGTGCACCATCATGCCTACCATCTCTGTCCTATTGTCCCCATTTATTCGTACCTATTTCCTGTATTCTTACTCATGTTTATACTTATATCTATTATCTTGTAAGTGATTGACAAATCAAATAAATAAATAAATAAAAATAAATAAATAAATTTAAGAGTAAAAACAACACAAACCACACTGAAGTGATTAAGGGAACCAGGCAAGGTAAGGGCTTGAAGACGTCCACAGATATTGGAACACACTGGGAAGGATGCCAAACTCAGAGAGGAACCATAAAGTAGAGATATTTCCATGCTTTGTTTCCAGCACTGGCCCATACGCATGTCCATCCCAGTTCTCACAGATGCAGCCCATGAAGGGGATCAAGGCCCTTTCCTCCCGTAGACCATGCCATTCATGTCTCTCCCTTATCCTCTCCTCCCTGCATGCTCTAGGATGGAGGGGATGGTCCTGGGTCTTCCTCTGACTGCCCAGCCGGCCTCTGCCCTTCCCCAGCCTCCTCCACAACCTCCGGAGCCACACTCCCACTCCCTGTCAGCTGTTCCTCCTCTCCCTCAGAGTCAGTCTCCAACAGGGGCATGACACTTCTCTAACCATTTGAGATGGGCAGCAAAGTAGATCGAAATAACAATTAAACGAGCTTCTAAAAAGCCGAAATTTTAGGAAAGGATCCTCGATCTTTTTTTTTTAGGATTTTCCTGCCACAAAGAAGCATCATCATCCTATCGAGATGAGCTGCAGTTGACAAAAGTTGAACCATCCCAGTCCTGCCTTGGCCAAGCAAAAGGATTTACCTGATGCCAGATGAAAGCACTGCCCTTGCCCGCCTTGTGCCCAACTTACCTGGCATGTCCTGCAAAGTCCCCCTTCAAAGAGTGGGTGGTCAGTCACTGGGTTCTTCTTCCCACAGGACAGGCAGCTGTCTGTTCAAAGAGAGTTCAGGATAGACTCCCCCCTATAAGCAATCCTATAGGCAGCCTTCTCAACTGGATGTTCTCCAGATGTTCTGGACTTCAGCTCCCAGAATCTACCAGGGCACTGACTTTAGCCAATCTCCAGCACCAGTCAAGTAAAGGAACTTAAAACTTGTTTCATTCATTTTGGAAGGTTGGATTCTGAGGTCTTTAGGAACAGCCACATATCGCCCTTTTTTCCCCCATCTCTTGCCTGCTCCCCAAAACTAAACAGGCCTAGAGAAATAGGTGGTGACTGTGTAGTTCAATATAAACTTGGCCCCTTTAAATCCTGGGCACTTCGACTCCCAGAATTCCTAAGTCAGCTGCCTAGATCGGGGTTTCCCAAACCTTTTAAGATGGATAGACTTCAACTCCCAGAATTCCCCAGCCAGCATAAGTCAGCTGCCTAGTCCGGTGTTTCTCAAATGTTTTTAAGCTTTGTGGACTTCAACTCCCAGAATCCCCCAGCCAGGTGCCCACAGCAGTGTTTCTCAAACCTCCTTCAGATGGGGAGACTTCAACTCCTAGAATTCCTCAGCCAGCTGCCTAGATCCGTGTGTCTCAAACCCCAAGATGACTGGATTTCATCTCCCAGAATTCCCTAGCTAGCTCGGGAATTCTGGGAGTTGAAGTCCAGCCATCTTAAAGGGCCCAAATTTGAGAAATTCTGATTTAGATGTTACCCATTATCAAAACATGGAAACAATGCATTCTTTTTAGCCCAGATGCCAAGAAAGAAACTGATTTTCCACCTTCCAAAATAGAGGAAAGGAACTCAAGACTCAAGTTTCCAGAAGACGCAAACGAGCACTTGTATAATGATTCAGACCCATGGCTGAATTTCTGGTCAGCCACATCTCCAGGAAGGGGAGTATTTGCCATAGGACTTCCACCCCCCTCCAGCACCAGCCCACCTGATCCAAGCGGTCCTTGACTTATGACAATTGAGCACAAGATTTCCGTTGCTAAGTGAGACAGTGTGTTGAATGAGGTTTCCTCACATTTTTTGCAACCTTTCTTGGCCAGAGATGTTAAACGAAACCCTGCAGTGGGTTAAGTAAGTAAGACGGTCGTTAAATGAATTTGGCTTCCCCATTGGCTTGGCTCGCCAGACGATTGCAAAAGGAGGAATCACATGACCCAGGGATGCCGCGACTGTCGTAAATACAAGTCCGTGGCCAAGTGGATGAATTTTGATCATGATGGCCACGGGAAATGCTGCTGTGAAAAAATGGTCCTGGTGCCACTTTTTTCGGTGCCATTGTAACTTGGAACAGTCACTAAATAAGCAATTGTAAATGGGCTAACTACTTGTATGCTTTGAAGGTCAAAGAAGCTCCTTACCTTCCAAGCAAGTTTTGTTATTTCTGGCTTCAGAAACCATCCGTTCTGCAAAAGGGTCACAAAACACTTTCGGTAAGCAACTGATGGGAGATATGCAAGGAAAGGATTTCCCCCCCCCCCCATCCAAAGCAGTGGGCTTCAAATAATTGAACAACTGGTTCTCGGCCCGGTTGCTGGGTGGGCATGGCCATGGTGGCCATGGCCTAGTTGCAAGAAAACTACCAAGCTCAGAGCTCTAAGAACCCCACAGTCGTCCTCCTCCTCCTCTACAAACCCCCTTCCTTCTAGCACTGATGATATTCCCTAGTAGGGCGATGAAACGTCTGCAAGCATTGGCCCTAGTCAGCTTCCTGCACCACCCTGAGAGCGAAAACAGGCTGCAGGGGTGGCAGTTTTCACCCTCCCCGGGCTCCGGAGACTCTCTGGATGCCAGAAACGGGCCTATTTCTGGCCTCTAGAACTTCCGGGAGGCCCATTTTTCACCCTCCCTGGGCTCCGGGGGCTTTCCTTGAGTCTCTGAAAGGCCGTTTTTGCTCTCCCTAGCCCCCCTAGGCTCCAGATCCTCTGGAGGATCTCAGGGAGGCTGGAAACAGGCCCCTTCTGAAACTTCCAGCAAGCCTGGTTTTTTATCCTCCCTGAGCCTCCACACGGGCCCTGCACTTACCTGTGATCCAAAACGCACCATTTGGGGAGTCCTAGGAGGGGAGGGGTGGGATTTGCCAGTTCAGCAAACTGGCCATAAAATTAGCAACCGGTTCTCCCAAACCAGTGCAAACCGGTAGCAGCCCACCCACTGCACCAAAGGGGCATCTCTAAAAGATCTCCCCACAGGTTCTGGGTACAACACACATGGATCTTTCCTGCCAAAGGATCCGATAGATGCTGGAGCCCCCTCCCCACCCCACAGTCCTTGTTGAAGTCACACACACACACACACACACCTCTGGATCGGTTCTCAGGTGTCTCCTTACTGTTGGTATTGCTAGACCCATTGATCTTAGGTCGCTTGGGTGGTGGTGCAGGTTCTGGGGGGCTCGAGTCCTCTATGATGATGGTGGGAAACGGTTTAACATCTGCAAGAAATAGATAGCTGTTGTCACTTTGAATGGACATTAAACAAATTGTTGTATGTGGAGCGCTATCTGTAATTCTTACTGTCTATAATTGCCTATAATCAATTCCTTCAGAAATGGTAATAATTAATAAGATATTTGAATGCGCTGAAATGGACAGATTGACAATGTTATTGAAGAACAAGAAAGGAGAGTATTATAAAATATGGGAAGTTTGGTACAAATGGTTAAGGAGAAGACACAAAGACGTCAAATGATAATGTATGAAAAAGTACAAAGTAATATTATATACATATGTGTGTGTGTGTGTGTATGTATGCGTATGTGCGTAAATAAATATATATATGTATTTAGGTACAACGATGTTTAGAACAAGGAAGAATTTAATATAGCATTGGATAATATAAATGTTAATAACTATCGTAAACACTGTTACAGAATCATTGTGAAATGTGGAAATTTGTTTTTAATTGTTGAAACATTGAATAAATAAATTATTTTTAAAAAATTCCTACTGCCTGTAATTGCCTATAATCAATTCCCAATATCACTTTTAGTCATACAATCAATTCCCATGATTGCCTATAATCGTATCATCATCTATATTCAATTCCCAACACCCATCATCCTCTTCTTTTAATGACCCCATAATCCCTTGCAGGCAGGAGTCTGGGCAACTGAACGGAGCTGAATGTTTTACTGGGCGGATGCCCTTCCTGTTGCCGATGCAGAGTTATATTCAGTGGATATATCCTCATTGTGCCCAGAGAGAGAGAGAGAGAGAGACACCCCAAAACCCAGGTGAGCAAATGTAACAAATCTTGGCATCGCTGCTTCCCAGCCTGCAGGGTTACAGCCCACAATCCCGCTGCCCTTTGCTGGGGAAGCCCGGGGCGGGGTGGGGGTCTTACCTAATGTCTTGGGGGGTCTTAGCCCCTTCTCTCCAGTGGGCTTGAATCCCTGGTTGGCCCAGTCCATCATGGGCTTCAGCTTCTCATCTAGAGATTCCCCAGTAACGGTGGAGAATGTCTTCTCTGCTCGGCTGCTTGCAACCTGCAATGCACAAGAATTCTGGTCACACAGCTGGATCGGGGCTGGGGGCACAGAGCTGGAGGAAATGCCCAGATGCCCCCTCCCCATTCATCAGGCCATTGACTATACAAAGGTTCTGTGGTGGATCTGCCCAAATCCCACCCAGGGAATGGTCCCAGCCCAGAGCATGGATGGGTTTTCAAGCATTGCTAGGTAGCCCACCTGGACTGGTTTGGATTTGGCAGTGTACACACACACAAATCTCACAAAAGCATATTCAGCAAATGAGGGTAAGAAATGTCCCTCCAAGGGCAATCAAGGGCGATTTTTACTGCAGCCATGTACAGCTGTCGCTTTGGGTTGAACTGTGGGGTCCTTGCTGCTCTCTGAGCTTGGGTGTTTTCTGGCGGACATTTCATGACCCAACCGGGGAACATCCTCACTGTGAGGAAGAAGAGGAGGAGGAGGACTGTGGGGGTCCTTAGAGCTCTCTGAGCTTGGTAGTTTTCTTGCAGACCCTACTAAGGAATATCATCAGTGCTAGAAGGAAGGAGGTTTGAAGAGAGGAGGAGGAGGACTATGGGGTCCTTAGGGCTCTCTGAGCTTGGTAGTTTTCTTGCAGACCTTTAATTACCCAATTAGGAAACATCATCAGTGTCAGAAGGGGAGGAAGAGGAGGAAGAGGAGAATGGAGGAGGAGGAGGAGGACGACGATGACGATGGGGTCCTTAGGGCTCTTTGAGCTTGTTAGTTTTCTTTCAGACCTTTAATTACCCTACTAGGGCACATCATCAGTTCTGCAAGGGAATAAGAGAGCACCAAGGACCCCATAGTCTCCTCCTCTTCCTCCTCCCTTGCAGACATTTCATAACCCAACTAGGTAACATCATCAGTGCTAGAAGGGAGTGGGGTTTACTTCCTATTTATATACTAGAGACTTGCTTTGTTCTTCTTGGTGGGAATGTTTTATGTATTTATTTGTATCCTGCCTTTTATTATTTTTTACAAATAAATCCAGGGGGCTTTCTTTGCCCAATGTATTTTTCCTCCTTTTTCTTTCCATTTGGTTGGGTTATTGAACGACTGCAAGAAAACAGGCAAGCTCAGAGAGCACCAACGTCCCTATCCTCCCAGCACTGATGATATTCCCTAGCTGGGACATGAAACATCTGGAAGAAAACAGCCAAGCTCAGAAATCAACAAAGTCCCTCTCCTCCTCCTCCTCCTGTCCCCCCTCCCGACATTACACATATCCCTCTTCCTCCCAGCACTGATGATATTCCCTAGTTGGGTCATGAAACATCTGCAAGAGAACCAGAGGACACCAATGACTCCACAGATACTACTTTGGTGCCAGCTGGCCTTCAGCGACCCACGCTGTCACCCTGATGGGCCTCACTCCTGTCCTTTTCCACACAGGCTAAGTCACCATCTTCTCCGCTTAGCCAACTTTCCACACCCCATCCCATTCTTACCTCCAAAACGTGGAGAATGGATTGTCGGTAGGACACCAACTTCTGAAACGTGGTGGGGTTGAAATGTTCCCGGAAATATACCAGCCCCACCAGTTTGTCAGTGGAGATCTGCAACAATAGCAATAGTGTCAGGATTCCAGTAATCGCCCTAATGAAATCATGATTCTCGAGCCAAACTTCAAAAAGCTTCAAAGGATTTATTAGAGGCGACATCCTGGCCCTGCCCTGCATGAAGCCAACTCTGGCCTACATAATTTACACTCCCTGGGATCCTGTTTCCCCCCCCCCTCCGGGGGTCTCCTAAACCAGATTCTCCAATTGAGCACCTTCAGGGGCTTGGTGTCATCAATTACGTTCTCCAATTAAATACATTCGCGAGCAAAAGCTCTGGTAGTTTAGTTACAGTCTTTTCAAGATAAAGAGTTGGAATGGACTTTTGCTTTCAAACTGCTGCATGGCTCTTCTAGATTGCCTTCCTCCCCCCCCCCCCGCCTTTTTTTTTTAATGGCAACAACTAAAACAGGCAGGGGAATGTTTGATGAGTTGACAATCGCACTTAGATTTATATAAGCAGTTTACAGAGTCAACCTCTTGCCCCCAACAATCTCGGTCCTCATTTTACCGACCTCAGAGGGACGAAAGACTGAGTCAACTTTTGGAAGGAAGGAAGGAAGGAAGGAAGGAAGGAAGGAAGGAAGGAAGGAAGGAAGGAAGGAAGGAAGGAA
>BLBF01000069.1:1599828-1617656 GCA_015471245.1 Laticauda colubrina
GAAGGAAGGAAGGAAGGAAGGAAGGAAGGAAGGAAGGAAGGAAGGAACCACAAAAACAAGTGTTCCATAAACCATCATTTGTGGTTTAACATCTCTGAACCCAGCTAGTTGCCTCTGATTCCACAAACTACAGCTTAAGAAAATGGTAGGTAAGACGGGAGAGCCAAAGAGACTGACCATCTTCTCTGCCGTCCTCCTCCCTTTCCACGCTCACCTCCGAAAACTTTCCATCCCCAAACCATTTCACCCAGCGCATGCCGGGGGCCACCTGGCGGTTGGAATTGGACCTCCAGGACACCACAATAGCCGGCCACCAAGAGAAGCCTTTGATCTTCCCCCAGACCAGTTCCCCGATTCCAAAGCCTTTCCCGTCCTGTGAATCAAACAGAAAAAAGAGGAAGGTTGAACAGGTTAGGGGCAGGGGTGGGCTTCAAAAAATTTAGCAACATTTCTCTGCCTGGTTGCTGGCCGGAGGTGGCCATGGTGGGGGTGGCCTAGTCGGCCCCCTGCATCACCCTGGCCTGGGAGCAAAATCACCCAGCTGTTTTTTGTGCCTAAGGTGAGACTAGAACTCACAGTCACCTGGTGATTGGCTCAAAGTTACTCAGCTATGTTCATGCCTAAGACGGGACGAGAACTCACCATTGCCTAGTGATAGGCTGAAAATCACTGAGCTGGCTTTCATGCCTAAGGCAGGGCTAGAACTCACATTACCTGGTGATTGGCCCAAAGTCATCCAGCTGGCTTTTATGCCTAAGATCGGACTAGAACTCACAGTCACGTGATGACTGGCCCAAAGTTATTCAGCCACTTTCATACCTAAGGCAAGACTAGAATTCACTGTGTCCTGGTGACTGGCTCAAAGTTAGCCAGCCAGCTTTCATGCCTAAGAGGGGTACTAGAACTTACTATCTCCCGCTTTCTAGCCTAGTGCATAAACCATTAGCCCAAACTGACTCTCTTTATCAACCCTTGGGAAGAGTTTACAACAGAACATACAAAATTCAGTCGATTATTCCCTTTAAAATGAGGCAGTTTCTATCCGAGGGTAGTAAGTCTATTGAATTCTACTGCATAGTGCAATATTAATGCAATATCAGAGATTTTCAATTCAATATATAGAATGTGAAGGATGTGTGTTTGTGTTTATTTTCATGGTCATGATGTACACTGAAGATGGTATATAATTTCATTGTACGAAGTGCCATGACAATAAAGTAAACTAGGGCCCTGCATACCGGAACAACTAGTCACAAGGGGGAGTTTTTCCCCAACGCCATCACTCTGCTAAATAACTCATTCCCTCAACACTGTCCAACTATTTACAAAGTCTGCACTCCTATTACTATTAATCATAATACTCCTTATCACCCATCCCCTCCCAGTTGTGACTGTATGACTGTTAACTTTGTCGCTTGTACCCTTACAACTTATATTGACTGTTTCCTAGTATGATTTGATGGCTTATTGTGCCCTATGACTATTATTAAGCGTTGTAACTTATGATTCTGGACTCTTGATGAATATATCTTTTCTTTTTATGTACACTGAGAGCACTTGCACTGAAGACAAATTCCTTGTGTGTCCCATCACACTTGGCCAATAAAGAATTCAATTCAATTCTATTTTTTACTTTATTCAATACTCTATACTTTATTCTACTCTATTCTATTTATAATACTGGCAGACTAACTTAACGCAAGTGTCTCCTTTAATTCCCTCCCAAAGCCCACCCAGGACTTTTGAGAGCTCATTCCCACCTGATACTCTGGCATCCTTCTTGCTGGTCGATAGTCACAACCATTTTGGACCTCGGTATTCTCCTGTTGCCTGGAATTTTCCTCTTCCGAGTAGTTTATCGGGATAAATCCAGAAATCCTTTTGGAGTGCTAGAAAGGAAGGGAAAACTGAGTCCCCCATGCAGAAAAGGGGCCCTGGAACCAAGAAACAGATGGTCCTTGCATACACCAAGAAAACCCCAACCATGGCAATTTTGAGCCCTGTGGATGTCAACTCCCAGAATTCCCCAGCCAGCTGTGCTAGAAACTACAACTCACTGTCTCCTGGTAACTGGCCCAAAGTCACCCAACTGGCTTTTGTATCTAGGATAGGACTAGAATTCACATCTCCTGTTGATTGGCTGAGTCACACAGCCAGCTTTTATGCCTAAGGCAGAACTAGAACTCAAATCTTCTAGTGATTGGCCCAAAGTCACCCAGCCGGCTTTCAAACCGTCATGACAGTTTCATCGCATGACCACAGGGACCTTGCGATGGTCATAAGGGTGAAAAACGGTCCCAAGTTATTTTTTCCCCAGTGCCTGTTGTAACTTCAAACAGTTGCTAAACGAACCATCGTAAGTCAAGGACTACCTGTATTTTTCTTCTTTGCTTTTGGCAACGAGTTTTGAATTAAGAAAACCAAACAGACAGAAGACCCCCACCCGGATTTTGTGCCGTTCCTTGAAGCCTTCTATGCTTTCCATGTCGTCTTTGACTTTCTTCTCCTGAGAGACGGGCCCCGCCTGGAAGACGATCCGGGGCGCCGGTTTCTGTCTCAGACTCTTCTCCCAGCCAGGGCTTCCTCGTACCGGGACCTGGAACCCCCAAGGGAAGGGAAGTGTCAGGATCCAAGGGTCCGTTTCTTCCATAAGGAACCCCGACCCAAGAGGAGACTTTTAAATGCTATCCTTTCTCTCATCAGAAACTGAAAGATTGAGCCCCCAAAACCATCACTCCCAAAGAAGGAATGCATTTTCCGATGCCCCCCCAAATCCATTAATTATAGACATATTTCTTTAATTTATACCAACTTCCTCCTGCTTGTCAACTAAAAAATATTCCTTTGGTCTTTTTAGTTTCCAGAAAAAGGGAGTGGGAGAAAGCAGTGCATTCCTTAAATGCCTCAGATAATCGTCTTCGCAGCCGAAGCTGTTGACATGCAAGATTACTGCAGAGCCTGATTGATGACTCTTGGCTATGGATGTGTCTCCTTGGACAATATAATCCAGGGGATGGGGGGGAAGGCCAGAGTCAAGGGTGAAATGAATGATGTGTCAGTCGGCTGCAGCCAGGCAACATCGACATATCAACTCCTAATAAATCAATCTTTTTTACTCTAAGAGATATGGCTAGACTTGCGATTTGAATGGGGGCGCATGTTGGACCCCTGACACTGCTCTTTTCCCCACAAAAACAACCCTGTGAGGGCTAGACTGAGAGAGAGAGGGACTGGTCCAAGTCACCTAGCCGGCTTTCACGCCTAAGGCAGAACTAGAACTCACATCTACTGTTGACTGGCCCAAAGTCACCCAGCTGGCTTTCATGCAGGGGTGAGATTCTACCGGTTTGGATTGGTTCGGGCAAACTGGCTATTTTCACCCTCCTAGAGGCCTAGGGAAGCCTCTGGACTCTGGGGAAGGCAAAAAACGGTCCCCCCAGAAGTATCAGAAGTCCAGAAACATTCTTGTTTCCAGCTTCCAGAGGGCACCCAGAGCTTGGGGAGGCCATTTTTGCCTTCCCAGAAGCCTGAGGGAAGCCTCCGGACTCTGGGGAAGACAAGAAACAACCCTCCCAGATGTTCCGGTAGGCCAAGCCCACCCTGGGCTTTTCCCACCCAGCAACCAGGCAGGGAACCAGTTGCTGGGATTTTAGAATCCCACCCTTTCACGGCTAAGGCAGAACTAGAACCCACATCTCCTGGTGATTGGCCGAAAGTCACCCAGCCGGCTTTCAGATCATGGTAAAGATGACAGTTGCCTACGTCTGAATTTTGATCACATGACCACAGGGATGCTTCAACGGTCATAAGTGGGAAAAACCTGTCCTAAATCATTTTTTTATCAGTGCTGGTGTAACTTCAAACGGTTGTAAAACTAACCATCGGAAGTCACGGACGACCTGGATATTTCTTCTTTGCTTTTTGCAACGAGTTTTGAATTAAAAAAACAAACAAACAGAAGACCCCTACCCGGATTTTGTGCCGTTCCTTGAAGCCTTCTATGCTTTCCACTTCGTCTTTGACTTTCTTCTCCTGAGAGACGGGCCCCGCCTGGAAGACGATCCGGCGGGCTGGTTTCTGTCTCAGGCTGTTCTCCCAGCCAGAGCTTCCTCGTACCGGGACCTGGGACCCCTGAGGGGAGAAAAGTGTCAGGATCCGAGGGTCCATTTCTTCCATAAGGAGCCCCAACAAGAGAAGACTTTTAAATGCTATTCTTTCTCATCAGAAACTCACCGTCTCCTGGCGTTTGGCCCAAAGTCACCCAAGCCAGCTTTCATGCCGAAGGCGGAACTAGAACTCACCGTCTCCTGGTGATTGATTGGCCCAAAGTCACCCAGTTGACTTTCATGCCTAAGGCAGGACTAGAACTCACCGTCTCCTGATGATTGGCCCAAAGTCACCCAGCCAGCTTTCATGCCTAAGGCGGAACTAGAACTCACTGTCTCCTGGTGATTGATGGGCCCAAAGTCACCCAGCCGGCTTTCACGCCTAAGGTGGGACTAGAACTCATTGTCTCCTGGTGATTGGCCCAAAGCCACCCAGTTGGCTTTCATGTCTAAGGCAGGACTAGAATTCACCATCTCCTAGTCATTGGCTCAAAGTCACCCAGCTTGATTTCATCTCTAAGGCAGTGCTACAACTCACAATCTCCTTCTCTAGCCTAGTGCCTTAACCCGTGACTAGGTCAAACTAGCACATCCTGTTCTTGGCTCACCTCTCGGGCTTGCTTGGTGATGTCATCAGCCTCCTCTTCTTCCTCCTCCTCCTCCTCTTCCTCGTCCTTTATCCCATAGGTCACTCTTTCTGCCTGACTGGCATCTGTGCAAAGGAAGTGTCCGTCACTAAGAGGGAGGTGACTTCCCTTCTGCAGAAACCCCCAACAGCTTCCCAGTTCTAAGCCCATTCAAGAATTTGGCTTCTCCAAAAGGATTTGAGCCCTGGAATTCCCCACGCCTGCCTGCCTTAGGCCCAGCCCGGCACCCAGAACATCTCCAGGTGGTCTCCCATCCTTCTCTTCACCCTCTGCAACTGCAGACGTCTTATTCTGAAGCCCGTCGGAGGCTCCCATATGCCTCCATCTGTCTGCGGGTACCCGGCCAAGCAAGAGCAGCCTTTCCTGGGTTTACAAAATGGAGGCAGCCATCGACTTTACAACCATATTTGTCACTAAGGGCACACATGTTCCACCCAAACTCTCTCCTCCTTTCTTCTTTTGTTCCTTCCTCTTTTCTCTCCTTCCTTCTTCCTTCCTTCTCCCTCTTCTCCTTCCTTTCTTTATCCTCCCTCCCCTTTCCTTTCTTCTTCCTCCCTCCCTCCTCTTCCTTCCTCCTTTATCCTTCCTCCCTCTCCCCTCCTTCCTTCCTCTTTATCCTATCTTCTCCTTCCTTCCCTCCCTCCCTTTTTACTCTCCCCTCCTCCTTCCTTCATCTCTCCCCTTCTCTTCCTTCCTTCCTTTTTATTCATTCTCCTTCCTTTCTGCCTCCTTCCATCTTCTTTTCTTCCTTCCTCCTTTATCCTTCCTTTCTTCCTCCTTCCTTCCTCTTTATCCTTCTTCCTTCCTTCCCTTCTCCTTCCTTTCTCCCTCCCTCTATGGAGATTCTCAGTCATCCAGGTCATGGTTGTTCCAAAAGTGCTTTTTCAAGAAGCAACTGGAGTTTCTGGAAGAAAAAAAGTCCAGTTGCCTCTTGAAAAAGGAACGTTGGGTTCTTCCCTCCCTCCTTCCTTCCTTTTTTCCTTCCTCCTTCTTCTCCTCTCTCCCTGCCTCCCTGCCTCCCTTACCTTCACTCCTTCTTATCCCCCTGATAAGGCAAGCCCACCCATCTTCCAGAATGTAACCTTTGACTCCAGGGTCAAAGGGGGGGCTGCAGGCTGCCCCAAAACTTGATGACCTCTTGGGCACAAAGGTACCTGCCACTTTGTTCTCCTCGGAGGGAGGCTCTGGGTCGCTGCAGTCCCCGTTGACCAAGGTCAGGTCCATCGTCCACATAATGTTGTTTTCCTTTTTCATCTTCACCTGCGGGAGAGATTTTCCAGGAAGACAATCTTCAGCCTAACCAAACTTCGCCCCATGTTACTCATCATAGCAAAGCAACCTCCCATTTTTCTTGGATCCCAAATGAGAACATTTACCCCCCCCCAGTTGCAACTTTCCAAGATTTTAAAGAGTTTTTTTGTAGGTTGAGATAAATTTCAACTCCCACAATTCCCCAGCCGGCTTGCTTTAAGATGGGTGGACTTCAGCTCCCAGAATTCCCTACTTGGCGTGCTTCAACTCAAAAGGAGAAAAATCTCCTTTTTTCGGGCCTAGACAGACCAGTGTTTCCTAACCTTGGCCACTGTAAAATGTGTAAAATAGGGCTGGCTGGGGAATTCTGGGAATTGAAAGTCCACCCCTCTTAAAGCAAGCCAGCTGGGGAAATCCCAGCAATGACATGTATCTTGTCCCTGGAGATTGGTCTGTATGTAAGTCAGTATTTTTCATATTTAGAATCCATAAATTGGGTCGGCCTCAACTCCCAGAATTCCCCAACCAACATGGCTGGCCGGCTGAGGAATTCTGGGAGTTGAAGTCCATTCATCTTAACGTGGCTACAATTGAGGAAAGGTTCCTGTCAAAGTCTGCAAATTCTTGCCAAAAGTTAAAACAGGTTTAATTCAACTGTCATCCTCCCCCCCCCCAAAAAAAAAACAACCTCAAACTTTTAGTTTATTTTAATAAAGAGGGACAGGCCCTTTGAGTCCCAGGATGTCCCAGACTCTCCCCCCATCACCATTTTTGTCCCAAAACAGAAAAGCCAACCAAAGGGGAAGAGGGAAATGTGGGGGGTTTGGGGAGGGGAGAGGGAAGGGGGAGGAACAAAGCCTCCAGGTGTCTGCCTTGATCCTGTAGGGATCAAAAAGGGATCTGTCCAGGCAGGCCTCCCTTTGGCTGATTGCAAAATAGGTGTGGGGGGGGGGGGGTTTGAAACCTGTTTAAATGGATTTTCCAGCAAAGAATATTCAGAGAGAGAGAGAAAGAGAGGCTCTTGTTTATGATGCCTCAGGCTGAGAACACAACACAACACACACACACAGAGACTCACAATCATTTCCACACACTGCTGGGTCTGCATGCCACCTTCATTGCAAAGGGGTGCAAACGGCCCCGGATGGCATCGCAACTTGCCTAACGTTGGGGGCCAAAAGTGAATTAAATTGCAAATGGAAGCCAAATTCTGGATGGGACAGCCCGGGCAGACTCTTTTTAAAAGTACATACAGGCCACGCTTGGTGGCTTTGCCCAAAAAGTAAAAAATACTGGGAAAAGATTAGAATGTGGATAAAAGGAATTATAAATATTCAACTAGAATTCAAGGCCAAAATATTTTTATTGGGAATGATAAAAGGTGATTATGCAAAAAGAAATGAAATAGTTAATTCTCCATATAATTACGGCAGCAAGAATTGCATTGGCACAATGCTAGAAGGGTGAGCAAATGCCAACAAATAATTTGATAATTCAAATTATCAAGGTTCTTGATTGCGCTGAAATGGATGTACTTACCCAAAAACTGAAGGGATGAGGTAGACTCAAAATATAGCAGTTTGGGAAAAATGGTACTGTTCTATCCTGAGAATAGAAGTACTCGAGAACGGTGTTCATCAAACAGCTCTTTATTCTTAACTAATTCAGTGACTTTGTAACAGAACATTGCCGGTGTTCCGTCCGGAAAAGACGCGCGGTAGACCGGGTTCCAACAAATAACTCTTTATTAGTGAACAGCAAACAGTAACGGAACATTGGCTCAAGCCGCGGCAGCCCTTTATATGGAGGCTTGCCTGCCGGCCTGTAGCCAATGACATTCTTTCAACTTTGCCGCCTTTGAGCGGCTCCTTGGATTGGTTCCTAATGAACCAATCCACTACTGGCCTTCCTGGCCAATCAGAAAAGACTACTTGGAACCTTCCAAGTTGTACAGAACACCCCTCCCCCTTTAGTTCAGTCCTACGTGAGTGATGTAGTCGCGCAGGTAGGTGGGGCTTCTTCTGCTCCTAGTTGACCTGCGCGGCTCATTCTCGCCTAGGACTTCAAGCGGTTCGGTCGGGATCACTGTTCTCTCCAGCTCGCCTCCATGGAACCGCCTGGAAGGGTGAGTCAGCATTGCCGCTACCACTTGAGTTGCTCAGGCTGGTGGTTTTGCCTCTCCCTCCTGGTTCAATCGGGCTGATTGAGCTGGCCTGGCTGGCCCATTCCAGGATGGCTTCCCTTTCGCTTGGACTACCTCCAATCATTTCATCTAACCGTAAGTGCTCTTTTTGGTTGGTTAGATGTTCTGGATTTAATTTCAATGGTTCATTTTCATACCCTTTTGTATTTGTTTGTGTCCCCCCCCCCTCCTTGGTTTTGTTTTCATCGCTTTTTATTATTTGAGGTTGCACGGTCGTTTTACGCTCGATGTTTGGGAACGAAGCTGGTCTATGTGCCGCTTCCATTCTCTTCCATCGTCCATGGTTAGTCGGTAGGACCGGGGGCCTGTTATTTGTGTGATAGTGGCTGGAAGCCAGAGAGGGTCCCCGGTAAAATTCTTTGCATAGACTAGGTTGCCTAGTCCACACTTTCAAAAGTGCGGTATCGGCTGGACGAGTCGGGGGGTCTCTCACAAGTGTAATTTGGGTGCAGTCTATCTAAATGGGATGTGAGTTTTCTCCCCATTAACAATTCTGCCGGGCTCTTGTTTGTTGTACTACTTGGAGTGATGTGCTATCGTGTAAGTAAGCAGTTCAGCTTGTCTTGGACATCCCCACGGTCCATTTATTCTAGGCCTTTTTTACTAAACCTGACCATTCGTTTGGCCCGACCATTCGCCGCCGGGTGGGCCGGCACGGTTAGTGCATGGCATATACCCAGGGATGCTAAGTATTGTTCGAATTGTATAGCCGTTAGTTGTGGCCCGTTGTCGGATATCAATACATCAGGTAAACCATGAGTTGCAAACAATTTGTTTAGCTGTTTTATAACAGCATCGGTTGTTGTGGATGACATAACTATAACCTCCAACCAATTTGAATATGCATCTACGATTATTAAGAACATGTTGCCCCTGGTTGGTCCTGCAAAATCAATGTGGATTTGAGACCAAGGGCCTCGTGGGGTCTCCCAGTCCCGTATGGGTGCTTGCGGTGGTGTGGGTCTAGCTCTCTGATACTTATGGCATGTTGCAATCCAGTGTTCAATATCCTTGTCTATACCAGGCCACCAGACATAGCTCCTGGCCAGGCTTTTCATTTTTACTATGCCTGGGTGCCCCTCATGTAGCATACCCAACACCTCTTCCTGCAGTCTGGATGGAATTACCACCCGATCTCCCCACCATAAACACCCCTTTTGTAAAGACAGTTCAGTTTGTCTAGTCCGAAAAGGTTTAAAACCTTCAGTCTTTTGGCTTTCCGGCCAGCCTTTACCTACCCAAGTCAAAATGCAGGCAGTCACTGTTGGGCAGTCTTTTGCCGTGGCTCTGGCGACATCATTTGCAGACAATGGAAGTTCAGGGCGAGTCTCTACTTGTAGGGCAGTGGTTGGAGCCGGGTTGTCCTCTATGGTTGGTAATGATGCTCGGCTTAAAGCGTCTGCATGAGTGATTTGTTTCCCGGGTCGATGCAGCAAGGTATATGAATAGGTGGCCAGGAATTCTGACCACCTAGTCATCCGTGGGGATAGAATGTTCAGTGTGGGTTTGTTCCCCGCCAAAATTCCCAGTAACGGTTTTTGGTCAAGTCACAATGGAAAATGTCCTCCCATGGAGGTATTCGTGAAAACGTTTAACTCCAGCGACAATAGCCAGGGCCTCCCTGTCTAGCTGGCTATAGTTGCGTTCCATTTTGGAGAGTAAAAGGCGACGGGTGCCTCTCTCCCATCAGGTAATTGGTGGCTCAGGATGGTGCCGACTCCGAAAGGTGAGGCGTCACAGGTGACCGTCAAGGGAAGTGTATTATTAAACTGAATAAGAACGGTGTCTGAGGTTAATAAGTCTTTTATGCTTTGGAATGCTTTTTGTTCTTTATGACCCCAAGTCCAGACAGTTTTTATCCAGCAAACAGTGTAATGGTTCTGCTATCGTTGCTTTGTGGGAGAGGAATATGTTACAAAAGTTGATCAGACCCAAGAATGCCTGTAAATCCGTTTTATTTTTTGGCCTGGGTGCATCTTTAATTGCTTTGACTTTTTTGTCTGCTGGGTGAATATCCTGTTTGTCAATTAAATACCCTAAAAATCTGACGCAGTCAGTAGCCAGGCAGCATTTTTCCTTTTTAACTTTTAGACCGGATTCTCTAAATTTGGTTAGCACTTCTCTTCATCTTGCTTCAAATTGGGTCGTGTTTTTTGCTGAAATTAGGATGTCATCAAAGTATGGAATGACCCCTTTAATTCCATTTACTAGGCGTTCCATGAGGCTTTGGAAGATGCCTGGGGCAATGCTTACTCCGAATTGAAGCCTGTTACATTTGAATGCCCCTCTATGCGTTACTATTGTTTGTGCTTCGGCCGTTATTGGGTCTACTGGAAGCTGCTGATATGCCTGAGCCAAATCGAGTTTTGCAAAAAATTTTCCTCCCCCAAATGAGTGCAGTAAGTGCTGTACGACTGGTACCGGGTATGCGCTTTGCTGCAGCGCATGGTTCACGGTAGCCTTGTAGTCTCTGCAGATGCGCACAGACCCATCAGGTTTTAAAGGTGTTACTATTGGAGTCTCCCACCTAGCATGGTCAATTGGTTCTATGACCCCTTGTGCAATCAGTTTGTTTAATTGCTCATCTATTTTGGGCTTTATTGCAAAGGGGACTCGTCTGGCTTTTAACCTTCTTGGTGCTATCTGGGGATCTAAGCTAAAGGAAATTGGGGTCCCCCGGTACCTGCCTAGAGTGCCATCGAAGAAGTCCTGGAATTCATGTAGCAGGTTCTCTTCCCAATCGCTTGCAGCTATTTGGCTTACTCCGGTCATCCCGATGCCCAATGGCGCGAACCATTCGATGCCCAGGAGGCTGGGACGGTCTCAGACGACTATAGTTAGCGGCAGGACTTCGGTGTGTTGTTTGTAAGTGACTTTGAAGTGTCCTAGACCCACCACGGGAATTCTATCTCCCTGGTAGAGTTTGAGGATTAACTTTTGTTTCTTGAGTTCTTTTTGTTTTATGTTTGGAACCAACCGCCTGATTGTGTTCCAAGACACCATTGATAGGAAAGATCCTGAATCAACCTCCATTTCACAGGGGCTTCCTTCAATGGTCACTACAATTTTGACTTTTCTCCCGCTTTCCATCTGTGCGCTTCCGATAGTGACAGTCTGGGGAGTTTTTTCTCGGTTGCTGGTTCCCTTGCTGCGCTCCCATTTTCTATCGGCTTGCCTCGGGTCAATTCTTTGTGGGGAATTACCGTGTCTGCTAGGACTGCTGTTCTTACGATTGCGGCAGACTCTTTCGATGTGTCCCCTCTTCTTGCAAGCCCGACATATGGCATCAAGGAACCTACACTCAGCTCGGAGGTGGTTTCCTCCGCAGCCAGCGCATTCCCGCCAATTTCTTCTTCTTTCGTGCCTTTTTTGGTTCGTGTACAGGCAATGGACCTCATTGTCATCTTCTTCCATCTATGATGACCCGTCTAGGTCTTCGTGGTGTGTGGTTGTGGCAGCTTGCTTCTTCCCTCTGGGTAGGGTCGCCGTGTCAGTATTGGCATTCATCAGTTTCATTGTGGCCACTGATTTCTTCGCGGCTTCTGCGGCGGTGGCTTCCGCGATTGCTTCTGCCAGTTATGTTAGGTCTGTTTAATAGTTTGCTTTGCAAAGTAGAGTCCTTTAGACCCAGCACGACACAATCTCGCATGGCCTCATCCATACTCTGGAACTCGTAGGCTCCTCCCAGATGGCGGAGAGCTGCCACAAAATCCGCAATGGTCTTATCTTCCCTCTGGTCTCTTTTATAAAACTCGTGTCTCTTAATAAGATTTGAGACAACCGGCGTGTAGTGAGCCTTTAGCATTCGGTTAAGTTCAGACCAGGTCATCTGTTTCACGTCTGTGGGCTTTGCCAGCACCTTTGCCATTTTGAACACGGCTGGCCCACAATGTGTTAGGAAGACAGCCCTCTTTCACTGATCTGAAATTTCCTCCATTTCGTTGCTGTCCAGGAACATCAGGAAGCAATCGATATAAGACTCCCAATCTTCTTCATTGGGGTTAAAAGGTGCGGGCGGTGTGTTGCTACCAGCCATTTCATCTAGCGTGGTTGTTTCTCGCCGCGTGCTCGGTCTCCGCTTTAGGACGATCCCACCTTCGTCACCAGTGTTCTGTTTGGAAAAGACGCGCGGTAGACCGGGTTCCAACAGATAACTCTTTATTAGTTAACAGCAACAGTTACGGAACATTGGCTCAAGCCGCGGCAGCCCTTTATATGGAGGCTTGCCTGCCGGCTTGTAGCCAATGACATTATTTTAACCTTGCCGCCTTTGACCGGCTCCTTGGATTGGTTCCTAATGAACCAATCCTTTACTGGCCTTTCTGGCCAATCAGAAGAGACCACTTGGAACCTTCCAAGTTATACAGAATAGCCGGAGCCGCGGCAGCCCTTTTTATAGCAGCTGCTCACGGCTTGCGGCCAATGACAGCTCTTTAAGTTTTCCCGCTGTCAGGTGGGCCAATTACAACGGTACTTTACTAACCAATCCTACTGCGGCCTGCTCGGCCAATCAGATTAAGGTATTTGGAGTATTCAAATTCTTATACACAACAGGTACAATTTGATCAGGGATAAAAACCGGAGTATAAAAAGATAAGAAATTGAAAAATGAAGTGGTTAGATTAAGAATATTTACCAAAAATAGGAAATATTAGTAAAATTGTTTTCGAGAAAAGAACACAATGTCTGAGTTGATTAGAAATATATATGTTTTATGTTTATTCGTTATGTTTTTCATATTGATATCAATTGCAATGAAATGTTGTATATTAAGTATTGTGTATTATTTATCCCTGATACCTCCAGCCACAGCCCAGCCAGCCACCCAGATGAAACCTAGCTTCCTAATAAACGATAGCCGGCCATTCACCCGAAGCCAAGCCGCGCTGAAAGCCCCCAATACATGAAACACAATCAAGACAAAAAAGCACTACAACACAGACAGAAGATATTAGAAACACCAATCAAGCAGAATACGGCAAACTCCAAGACCAATAAACACAGACCAAGATTCCCAACCAATCAGGATGAAGAAAAAACCATTCTGGCACAGCAGTAGGCCAGCCCCAAATTTAAAACTGAAACGGCTGTGAAAGTCTGACTCACAGACGAACTCAATGCAGAAGCCTGTTGATGAAAGATGAGATTATGCCAAAACGTTGCTACAACTTTAAAAGCATAACTACAATGATATATAAACTATAATATATAACATATAAGTTATAAACTATAATGATTATATATAAATATATAAACTTTAAGAAAGTTTATCTTAAATTTAAAAATATAAAAATAAAAGTATGTAGAGGAAGTACTTGACTTATAGCTGTCTGTTTAGTGACCAAAGTTGCAATGGCATTGAAAAAAAGTGAGTTCGGACTGTTTCCCCCTTACAATCGTCACAGCATTTTTCTGGAGTCATATGAACAAAATTTGGCCGCTGGGTGGCAACTGACTCGTATTTATGATGGCTGCGGTGTCCCTGGGGGGGCATGTGTTTCCCCTTTTGAGAGCTTCTGATGAGCAATGGGGACTGAGATTCACTTAACAATCATGGAACGAGCTCAACAAGAGCAAGGATTCACTGAACAACCAGGTCAAACACAGTCACCAAATGGAGCAAAACTCGCTTAACCTGTCTTGGCTTAGTGGGAGAGGTCGTCCTTGAGTTACAACAGTTTGTCTAGTGACCATCTGGAGTTGCAATGTTACAGGAGAAAAAGTGAATCATGATCTTTTTTGCACTTATGACCGTTGCCCGTTTTTCTCGTGATCAAAATTCGGACTCTTGGCAACCGATTCATATTTACAATGGTTGCAGTGTCCCTTTTGGGACCTTCTAACAAGCAACCTCAATGGGGGAGGGAAAGCCAAATTCACTTAACAAGTGAGTTACTAACTTAACTGCAGTGATTCGCTTAACAGCGGTAGATACAGTTTCTCCAACAATACGACTTCCCCCAATAGGAAGTCCCAGCATGTTTTATAGGCATGAAATGAAATTAAGCCCCTCCTCCCAAATTAAGGCCTATATTAAAACATGCGAAATGGGGGGGGGGAATGGTGGGAGGGCTTGCCGTTAGGAAGTGCTTTTGTTGCACACCCAGATATGGTGCTGCCTGCGTTGACCCTGATACGAAGTGCCAATGATACCAATGCCGAGGCTGACATCCAAGCTGTCGCCGCCCGCCCGCCCAAAGATGCAAGGGAGGGGAATTAAGCCATCCCTGAAAAGATAACCTAACCATTTTTACAGGGCTCCAAAAAAAATAAGATCCAGTCTTATTATGTGAGAAACATGGTGGAAAGGTCGTAAAATGGGGCAAAGCTCATTTAGCAAGTGTCTCGCTAAAGCAACGGAAATCTGGGGCTCCCTTCTGGTCATAAGTTAAGGGCTAATTGTGGGTGCCATTGTGCACATCGGTTCCATCTGTAGGATTTGTTCTGCGACTAAATTGAGCCTCGGTGGCGCAGTGGTTAGAGTGCAGTACCGCAAGCTACTCCCACTGCAATTTGGCAGATCGAATACCACCAGGATCAAGGTTGACTCGGCTTTCCATCCTTCCAAGGTCAGTAAAATGAGGACCCAGATTGTTGGGGGCAAGAGGTTGACTCTGCAAAACGCTTAGGGAGGGCTGTGAAGCGGTATATGAGACTAAGTGCTATTGCAAAATGAAAAGTGACCTTTGCGAGACAAATTGGCACCTTTTGAAACGGAGACCTAGATAAAGACCTTGTTCTGACCCAGACTTCATCAAAGGTAATTAAACACAAACTTGTTTTAAAAGCAGAACCTATTTTATTGCACCACTGGGAAATACTTTCATTTCCAGCCAGAAACGAATCTTAAACAGTTCCCCAAGATAAGCACACACCTTTCAGTGCTGTAGAATGCTGCCAAAAACAGAAGTATCCAATTAACTATAACAGAAACCAACCGAAGTACCAGAAAAAAACGACCAGGGTACTCAGAGCTTCAAGGAGGACTCAGAACCGATCAAACTACTTTGCTTCCTGCAAAGGTTTCATCATCTTGTCCTGACTTTTATCCCTTATGGTATGGACAATCACCTCCCAGCCCTAAGTCACCCCTTTTGTCTCAGCTGCTCTCACCTTCTGGCAACTCTGCGCACACGTGCATTGGGAACAGGCTCCCCTTGTTCCTCTGCCTCGCTGCTGCCAGACTCTGGAGGCTCCAGAGACAGCACCCCACTCCCAGATGGTCCTGGCCCCACCTCTGCATCAGATGCAGAAACCTCATCTGAGTCCTCTCCAGACTCCCGGACTGGTCCCCGTTCTTCCCTACTGCCCGATTCCACTGCCGTCTGCATTGGCAGCTGGCAAACCACAACAAGGATAGGAGGGCTTGGAAAAATACACGCCCTTCATTTCGAGACCATTCAAAGCCACGAGGGCACTGAGAAACACGACTTATGACCGGTCCTCGCACTTACGGCCATTGCAGCATCAGTCACCTGATCAAAATCCAGGCCCTGTAATTTGCGCACCTTCCTAAGCCAGGCTTCCGACAATCCCTGGAGGAAATCGGATTTATTTTAACGACCGCACGAATCTCTACCCCCTTTTCGCCACACCATGGAAGCAAATTGCTGGGGTCTTTAAATGAATCATACAGCTGTTAAGCGAATCCAACCCCTCTCCTTCCCCCCCAGACTTGGTTCGTCTCAAGCTGGATGTGCAGGTCACCAATGGCAAACCAGGAGCCAGGATGCTACAACACTGTCGCTAGGCAACCTGATTTTTTGATCATGTGACCCCATTCCCCGGGGATGCTGGAAGAACCTAAATTTTGGGCATTTCCCTGGACCAGAGATCCCCAAACTTGGCCACTTTAAGACTTGAGGACTTCAACTCCCAGAGTTCTCCAGTCAGCTAATTCTGGGAGTTGAAGTCCACCAGCCCACTTACAATGGCAACATATGGGGACCACAGCCCTGGATTCATCCAAACTCTCTCCCCCCCCCCACCCTCAAAAAAAAAGTCCCACCAGTTCCCAGAATGCTTCACTCAATTCCTCCAGCCAAAAGGATGTGGCTGGAACTCTCTCACCGCCCTCCTCCAGCCTTCCTTCCCCCTTTCCTTGATATAACCACATTATCACCGGAAGGTCTTGGGCATGCAACAGGAAACGTCTGTTTTCCAGCTTAGTAATTTCCCAGCTTCCCTTCACTCAGGAAGGGTCGCATACCAGCTTTGCAATTTACTCAAGACCCTTCCCTCCTTTTTTTCTTCTTTTTAATAGTAAAATCAACACTTTAATAATTTGTCAGCATCCCAACTTACTTTAAAAATATATAATAAGATAGTATGCCTTGCAAAATAATTTAGCCCAAAAATGCTATGCAAGACGTATCTTAAACTTATTAACAAGAAGTATAAAATCCAACCTTATATCAGGATTATTTCAGCAAAGAATTCTGAGCATCAACACAAAAAACAGGAATACTACAATACTACTACAATGAATTGTTTTGCAATTCTATATATGGTATGGTATAATGTAATAAAATATAATATCGTAGATAAGTAGAATGCAGCAAATAAAATTATTACAAATGTAAATATGTGGAACATTTCAAATTCAAAACACTTTTTGGGTCTCAGGAACTGGGCTAGGTTAGAGGGAAAGGAGATTTAGCATGACTTTATCTAACCAGCTTTGGTTGTTACAATTGTGAAAACTCTAGAAAGGATGCAGACAAAGGCAACTAGGCTTGATTGATTGGTTTTGAATTGAATTGAATTCAGACCTGCCAACCCCTGATAAAGGAAAATCTGGAGACCCATGAAAAAAAATCTGGAGATTCTACAAAAAATAGTGAGATTCACGGTCACCAATCAGAGCGTGTTATATCCGGTGGTAGAAAATGGAGGCGCCCAGAGTAAAAAGAAATGTGCTGTATGTATATATGACTGTATGGTAATATCGATATTGCGTGATCTGAGAAGTGGCATCATGTGGTTTGTGTGAGAATCAGATTTATGCGCGTATAAGCCGACCCCCAAATTTGAAAAAAAAAAAGTGTTTTAAATTTGGCGTGAGATTGAGGAGCCTTGTCGTGAGACCGTGAGACATGACAAAAAATCATGAGACTCACGGCAGAACCGTGAGAGTTGGCAGGGCTGTTTTATAGTTAACACAGCAAAGAAAATGCAAGAGAAAAGTTGATTGGACAAGTTAAGAGTAAACTCCCCTTTGCACATGTAATCAAACAGGTTACATATTTTCAACCCATAATATCACACATTCATTAAAAACGAGGTCTGATGTCAGCAGGGACATAACTGTAAAGAAAAACATTGTTTGAAGTTCACAAAAGAGATAAACCAGACCCTAATTTGTACTAACAAACTTTTTCTTCCCTGGAGCTAGTCTCCAGCTTGTTTTATCAATTTAGGGATGTTAAAAGCTAATAAACCTGAACATAATTTTCAAAGAGAAAATAAATCAAATTAAAATATAAAATAACTATGTTCATGAACAAATTACAAAAACTCGTGTCATTTGCCCCTCACCGTACATAGGGGAAAGAAACACACGTTGGTATAAAACAGGTCTCCAAAACTTGGCAATTTTAAGACTTGTAAACTTCAACTCCC